>JAVDOI010000006.1:22181825-22619325 GCA_032191485.1 Leptoclinus maculatus
CTATTTTTGTGTAGTTGTAGTTCATGAAATTGTAGTCTTTTTTAGTCATCAGATTATATCGAACATTTCAGTCGATCTAGTCTAGCCAACATATCACATTGGGTCTTTTTTTCCCCGAGCCCTGTTGTTGTTAAGTAAGTTACTCCGAGTCTTCCTGACTGTGTTCATTGTATGCTGCCGGTATAGTCCCAATACGGCACCGCACCACCAGTTTTTTGTATTTTTTAAACTAATTTTAGTCTCATCTTTTTTCATCAACAATATTGCATGTTAATATGGTTTCTTTTCATTTCACATAATATGAATTCACAGATCTGTTTCTCCACTTTGGTTGAAGCTGCTCATTAGCTACTGTTCCCCACAGGCAACTCCCCAAAGAGCAGACCTTTGCTTAATTTCAGTTCCGAGCTGTCCACAAGTTTGTTTGAGAAACTTTTTAGTAATTCAGCTATAAACTTAGCTCTTCGCAATTTGAAGATGCTTTTTCTCGTTCTTAAATAATATCCTCTATCAAAAGGTAATTGTGAGACTCTGGCATTGATGCATTTCATCTAATGTGAATTTCCACAGCTCCCTCCCTCTGTTTTGAGCTAAAGCATTGGAAGATGTTCAGATTCATATGCAATAAAATGAAAGAGGCTCCATATTGTCTCTTTATATTCTGGAACATTAGCCTCTTGGGTTTTGCTAATGCAAGTCACATTTATATGATCTACTTTCACAAGCGTGTAGCAGTTGCAGACACTATTGCATGAGAGTGAGCCGAGCTAACAAAACCACATTTGATATATTGTCATCTTCATAGCAGACATAGTAAAATAGCTCGCCTTTTTTTTGATGACTGCTCTCATTTCAGGGCTCAATAATTGTTGTAATTGAATGTAGTTTAGACCACTGCGCACATGTGAGGAGGTCCTGATCGACTTCACAATGTTTATGGAGAATTACACCACCCGCCTTCACCATTTACTGAAGCAGAGAACAGACAAGAATACACATGCCCCCCCGAGCGTATGTTTTATGTTTTGACAACATCGTCTGTCACAGTCGCTGATCTTATGCTTGGAATAAATCAAAGGTGCTGTCAGACTGCCATGGGAGTCAAAACCCAGACACAAAACAACGAATACCTCCCAAGTGTTTTGTTTTCTTCTATTTTCATCATGCACAAAGAAACACAGTGAGTCTTCTAAAACTCAGTTTTATTATCTTGTTTTGATTCAAAGACACATTAAAAAGGAGAATAAAAAAAGAAGCATAAAAACAGGCTAAAACAAGTGTCACAGGAAAAACTCCCAGAATAACTACTGGTACAGACCTATTCATGGCTTCTGTTCAAAGTAAGAATGGCATTCAGTCCTTCATACTATACACATAGCCACGCACGCGTGCGCGCACACACACACACACACGCACACACATACATATACACACATACACACACACACGCGACATGGGCGTATCCTGCAGTTTATCAATTAATTCTACCTGCAGCAACAACCGTCTTGCATGTCCCTTAAGTATTTGTTTTCCCACAATCACGGGGCCTCCTCCACTTCCAGATGTCTTAAGGTCCATTTTTCCTTCATAACACCCCAGAGGTGTTTCGGTCCCTCTCACATTGTGTGCAATCCAGGTTCATGTCCTCCCTTTGAACGTGTTCATGCAGGTGTAACTCCCAGAAAACTTGTGGATTTCTTCAAGTGCAACTTGTGGCATGAAGCTAAAAAAAAAAAAAAAAAAAAGTGCATAAAGACCAGGGATGGAGTGTTAGACATGAAATGATTGTGGTGATAAAAACAACACACGAAAAAATGTTAAATGAGATTTTTTTTTTTTACCTTTTTAAAATGACAAGGGCATGCATAGTCCAGGGCAGGTAAAGGAAGGCCTTGTCAGCTCTGACTGCATCCACGGTGCTCTGGGCCACTACCTCCGGTTTGAGAGGTGGAAAGAGCTGGGGAAACCTTCAAAAGAAAATAAAGCAGTTTTGAGACAAAGTGATCTTTCTGATAAAATCAACGAAGCATTAATGCTAAGAAATCATTAAAGGCAACAAAGCAACAGTGTTGTAAGCTGCCAAACTGTACATTCAATATTTTTGATGTTTCCAATGGCTACTACACAACAATGTTGGGGTAATCATACACCCATACAAGAACATTCTGCGTTTAAGATGCAAATCAACTAACACAGTGCAGTACTTTTAGTTCAAGGCATCAAAGTTCAGTGTCTCAACAAAGAACCATGGGAACCATGACCGCAAGGGATGTTAATAACTAACCGTTAAACGCCAATATGAATTAATGTTGTCATTTAAACAGTTAAAATAAAAGGAACACGGAGGAGCGGCTAGTCACTAAAGTGAGAATAGCTGGTCCACCTTAAGTGAAACTGTGCAGAAGTTGTCGCTAACTTCGGGGCTAACCCCCTTCAGGGGGTTGCAGGTGGCGAGCAAGACACGGGAGCTTGTGGCTTTTCGGCGCTTAATTCACTGAAAAATAAACTGTACACACACTGCACTGCTACCTTCACAGCTAAGACGTTGCTGCTAACGTCATACTTCATACACAGGGGAGAGTTACTGGGAAGCCGGATGCATGTGTCCCCCGATAATGCACGCAACATCGTCGCAGCTAACTCTCCCCGACAGGTGAACTGGCCGGATTCTTCCATCTGTAAGCTTTCACATCCTATTAATGCAAGTTAGAAACTTGGCTTCTTCCAAGTCTTTGTGCCTTCTCCTCTCGCATGTTTCCATGGATCGGGGTTACACCTGGATTGTGATTGCGCCTGCAGCCATAGCCCTGCTTGACGCTATATAAATAAATTGAAATGGAAGTGTTTTGTGCTTGCACTGCAGCTGGCGATGAATAATGGATTCAACCTATTTGTGAATCGGTTATTGTTGCAGTTTCAGAGCTTGTAGGGCACTTCAACCACAGCAACGCTGCATGCAAGGTTAACGGTAAGCGATTGTCTAACGAAGGTCGGCTATTGGTCGAAAAAAGAAATCTAAGATAGCCTTCCTACCAAGAACCAACGCCACTAGTGTGGTTAAAAATAAAGAAAAACTAGAGACCACCTCCCATTTGGATCACTATAGCCGCGATGTACTGAACTTCTGGTGCCCTTGCTTGGAACACGCCCATCTTCAAACTCTGCCTTCGTTTTGACCTCAACTAAACACCTGCAAAGCTTCTCGACTGCTTCTTTCACTGTTGCGACGCTACCGAGGTGACAACATTTGTGTCTGTCCACCTGGCAAATCTCTCAAAACAGCTTCTGTTGTATTTCTTGCTATAGCAGGTGTCTCCAGGACCCCATTTTGCCACGATGACTCAAACACAGACTCACAAAGTGAAAGCAAGACCCCTGTCACGGCTGGTAATTACCCCGAGCATCTTTAAATACCTGACTCTCATGCCCTGGAACATCTCTGTATTGGTGTGGAAGGGAAGAACAGTGGTGCAGCCAACGCCGGGACAGTCCAGCAGCCCCAGCGTCAGACTCTCCATGAAGGCCAGCGACGAGGCCTTGGAGGTGCAGTAGTCTATGGCCCCAGGGATGGGGGACTGGGACAGGATGGAGTTTATGCACACTACATGGCCGTGCTGCAGCTCCAGCATCCGAGGCAGAAAGGCTTTTGTAGTCTGGGAGGAGAAAAAGAAAAAGGGAGAATGAAGACAAGGTGGAAGGAAGCGTGGAAATATATTCAGTGGAGTAAAAAGTAGAAGAGACAAGAGAATCAGGCCCACAGTGTAACCAGATCAAATTTCCATTTCCATTTAGTTGATAATTGCATTTCTGTCTGCATACGACATCATCTTTTGATCTCCATTCAAAATCAAAATGCCATGAGTTTCAAAATCCGGCTGATGTTTCAGGGGCTGAGAGGCAATTTGGAAATACCCCACTTAACCTGCCATAATAGCGGTCGTGATTGACAAGTCTGGGGATGCCTTTTGTATATAATGCCATGGTATAATCAAAAAAATGACAAGGACAATCTGCTATGAGGAATCCCCCTACTTCTGCGTGCAAACCGCCTCTGCAAGTCTTACCCAGAACTGTCCCATGGTGTTGATGTGTTGGGATTTCAGAAGGGCGTCGTCATCGCTGTCCATCAGACTTTTGCCGTGGACCACGGCGGCATTGTTCACCAATATCGTGACATCTCCCACCTTAGATTAAAGAGCACAACACGATTAGAAGAGCACTGTCACGGGTCTTATATATCTGTCTGCTTTCAGGAGATGATACAGTTGTGCTGCGCCAGAGCTGTCAGCAATATCCCCCGCTCTTATTCAGATATTACAGTTGAGGTGTAATCTACACACCAGATGGGAGACAGAGCCGCTCAGAGCCAATATATATACAGAGGAGGTAGAGAGAAATATTTCATGACGTGTTTCACCGTGTGCAAACGACATTTCTCTCTGTGCAAGTAGAAATGTCTTCATAAACACTAAGCTCGCGTACCTTTTCTCTTACAACCTTGGCTTGCTTGTATACTTCCTCCCGATTGGCCACATCACACAGGAAATAATGGCACTCTGTTCCTGAGAGAGAAATCTCTTCTGCCGTTTCTTTGAGGCACTTTTCTGTTCGGCCCCACAGGATCACCTAGCAAAAAAAAAAAAAAAAAGAATTGTTGAAGGTTAGAGACAAACGTGAAAGGAATATACCGGTTTGAAACTGTGCCGAGATCAGACGGAAATCAAGTGACCCGTTGATTATGAGTGGAACAAAAAGGGATGTTTTTACAGTCGGTGGTCAACAAGACATTACGTACGTTTTGCACAATTTGTTTTGGCAATGAGACCTGGTGGAACTGTGGAGGATCTTTGAGCAGCAACGCTTTCTTCATTTAGAGAACAGAGAGGTAATTTTCACTCCCACAAATAGTTTTCGAGCAAGATTAAAGGCCCGGGGGTTGCTGTATGAATGAATTGTCTCTTCATCCACCCGGGGTCTAAAGGAAGGCCGGTCATTTGAGCAGGGAACATGGGGTTGGATGGAGGTGGGGGACTAGTGATTGGGCAATTAGATCTGTCAGTCTTTGGGGTCAGGGAAAGGTAATGAAATCAGGGGGTGAGCCCTCCTCATCTCTCAAACACAAATTCTCAAAGAGATTACACGGCCTGTTGGGCAGATGAGCCCCGTCATTTTTTGGTCAGGGAGCCTGAAAACAGTGCGTGTGTGAAGTGCTGAGGACGCCAGTGTGGGGATTTGGCTGGTCGCCCGTGACCAAGGTTAATATTTGAGCAAAAAGTCTTCTGGAAAGTGATCTTGTGTATGTGGTCGACTGCATGCGTGTATGCACACACACACATATAAGAGAGCGTGCCACTTGCAAAGGTTCAGTAGCTATAGATAATTACGCATCATCTTTTGCAGGAAAATTTAAGATCAAGCCAATTTTTTCGCAATGACATGGTGTTAATTTGAACATCAATGCTCCTTAAAAATCACCAAATTCCTGTTGCTATTTCTTTAAATACTGACACTGTCAGTCTGAAATGTGTTCTTTATTCCTTTATCAGATCCGAAGCAAAAAGGGTTTGGCTCCCTCTGAGAGCCGCCGTTGTTTGACTTACTTTTGATTGTTTTTTGTTTGCTTCATTTGCAAGCCCATTTGAGTAATCAATGAAGGCAGACAGGTCTTGATAAATAACTGAAAGCTTTTAATGGGATTTGAGCCTTACAAACAAAGCATGACAGCTCTCATTAAAAGCCAGCACTCAAACTGTGCTCTCCTGTTAAAATGTTATTTAATTAATTAGGTTTATCACCCGTCACAACACACATGGCCCCCAGAACAAACAAGCGTTGGCCAAATTGCGATTTAGATTGAAACAGTAAGAAAACAGTTTTTTTTTTTATTGACCTTGCAAAAGCCCCCTTCACTCTCAGTGATACACGAGTGATTGTTCTAACTGGGCGTGTCTTAACAGGACTTAATGTCAACACGCGCTGCAAGTAAAAGCGCTCTAATCAACGAATGAATAAGCTTGAAACAAGACCTTAAGAGAGTGAGAGAGAGCGCAGATGCCACTCACGGCTGGCTGTGGTGCACGTCTCCGTGTCCCCAGCAGCTCCAGCTGGATTACAGTGATACTCTATCTCTCAGGTCTGAATGTATGGGTGGGTATGAACCCTTCCTTTTCACACCCATTGTATTGGCCAGCGGAGAGGCAGCACACAGAGGGGGCAGCAGGAGTTCAGGAGGCAGTCGCCTGCCGCTGTCTAATTACTGCGGAGACAGCAAGGTCAGTTGCGGGGCAATACCCAGCTGGGAGCGGTGTGCTTCCCGCCTCCAGCACAACACACACACACACACACACACAAACCTGTCGCCAGTGCCACGGTTCGGTTCATCTTCCTCGCAGTGATCTCTTTATGTTGTGTTTGCAACCACATAAACATCTATGTTTTTTTTTTTTAAAACCCTTTCTTCTGCAGTTGTTGTCATGGTACTAAAAAAATACTTAGAAACGGAGCTTTGAAGAAATGTGCCGTTTAGATGTCAACTATCTACAGGCATTGTTCTGAAAGCCCTCTCGCGGCGCTCTGAACTTGGATGCCGTGTTTGAAAATGCTTTGGTCTGGTTTATTGTTTCAGAGCTGCGTTCTGCAACGCTCCCCCCGCTAACAGCACAAAAGACAACCTGGCTCTCCGGCTCTCCATCTCGCCGGATTGTTTCCTCAACGCTGTAGTTAGTCTTCCTCGCACCGTGAAAACACCAAAGCCAGAACAGAGGGGAAAGGAAATTCCGGCTGCCAATCACAAAGGGGCTCAAACTGGGGTGAACGCGAGTTCGCAGAGGTTAGCCCTATTCATAATTACCCTCTTATTTCCTTTTAGCATCTCTTTAGGTGGGGAGTAATTGTCATACACATTACCACAGGTGTTGTTTTCAATGCCTTCACACCTAGATAATACCCAACAATGGGGTGCTGAAAAGCATGGTGACATCCTTTGTTGTGCAGCTGCAAAGTAAAGCTTTAAAAACCCTCTGGTTTCTCCTTGCTCGTTCCCCAAGGAGATGGCAATGAAAGACGGAGGGAGGCAGTTAGTGTTTCATTGAGCTTTTAGCAATGTTTTCAAGCTGCTTAAATTGCGCCTTAAGAGAACATCGGAGATGTGAAGCTTGTGTCACACATGTACGGATAATTACGACCGACAGCTTTCAGCCGGGCGGCTCAATGCCTTCTCCCGGGGAAATTACCGCCACTTTCTTCCTTGTGTAATGATGACTCCCATCTGAGGTGATCAAAAATAGAGCTACTCTGTATTAACACATTACTGCTAAAAGGGACGCCAGTGGCTCATCAGGCACTCAGCTGTGTAATGCTCACCCACTGGATTGGTAGACAAACCGTAGCTGGAAATGATGATGGGAACAGAGCCTGACCTGCAGTGATGGGGAACTGTCTATGTAGCCACTGGAGCGTTTCGGGCCCAAGGGACGGCTCCTTGTTAAGGGGGTGAGACATGGGGAGAGTGGGGACGAGATGGGAGGGTGCAAGGCTTTGACAAGTGGGGTGATTCTCTGAAATTGGCAGGACAGATTGAATTACTTTTAAACTGAAATTCCAGTGAGAATATTGATCAGAAATGGCCTCCAACGGATCAGTCTAACACAGCAGTGTAATCTGATAACTTTTGGATGTGGTCGAGTAACAAAATCTGTACTTTTAAGAGGGCTAACCAAATTATGTCTGTCCAACTCAAGTGCCAAATTTCAATACCCGAGAGCGTATCTGGGAGAGAGTATGAGCTGTAGCTGAGTACGGTTACACTTTTCAAAATGTGACGCAGGCAGCGCTCACTGTGATATTTGAAATGCGTAACGCAAAGCTGGCCAGGATAATACGTGAGACAGCGTCTCACGCAATGTCGTGGTGACAGATCAGACTGGAGGTTGCCGGGGCAGGTTTCGGAGGGGAGAGGGGAAAAAGAGGAGTTCTATTTTGTGTGGTGTTAAATGTTTTAAATAAGTAACAATGTTGAAATTGGGAGGTTTACAACAATTATTTTTTGTTGCTATTGCAGAGAGTTTAGTACCAAAAAATGATATAGCGTTGGGTATCGTTCGAAATGCGATGGGTACCCAACCCTACCTTTGGGTCCCTATACTCAGCTTAACTAAGGTTTGGGTGCATGTTTACTTCCTGTCAGCTTTTGTCATACACATACACTAGAGCAGGAAATAAACTGGGTCACATGTTTAGGTTTAGAACTATGAAACTGTTGATTCTATTCTAAGCAATGATGGAAACATGGGTAAGAGCACGCACACTTCAACTTCACATCCAGCTGGAAAAACCAATGATGAATCATTACTTCAGTCTCAGTCAGTAAACATTTCATGATCATCAGATGTCTGACCCATTACCTCTGTTGTTTGATGACAGTGCATTTCAGTTACTGTATCAGACCTTTGTTTAGACTAATCCAAGATAACATCATCTGTTCCTCTCTAACCCTTTTTGTTAGGTTGTCGACACATTTAGTTTTGCAATACACTCCATAAAAAGCAAATCGTGTCCTCACGCTACGCTTGAAAACAAAACCTAATCTGGCTTTTATTAGAAGCATTATGGTGCCTTTTCTGGTGTTGTGATATGTTGCCAGATGTTACATCGAAAAATGGCAAGAAGCTGTAATAGGGTCAAAGCAGGGCTGTTATTATTTGTACGACTTTGAAGCAGTTTCAGTGAGACTTTGTGCAAGTGCTCCCCCCCCCCCCCCCCCCCCACACCCACCCCCACACACACGCACACATAGTCAAAGCATTTAACACACAGCCTACATCTTTGGATAATACACTTCCAGACATGTCAGTCATACCAGAATCACACAGACCTTTAGCGGGATGAATGTCAGCCCACCACTGCACTTAATCACATCAATCAGCCATACGGGCTGCCCGGACCTGCCCTCTGGTTGACCCAAGCTGTTGTGCAATACTTGAACCAAAATTGAGGGCATGTGTCTCCGGTCTCACTGGACCACTTAGAGGTTATGATCCCCGCTTTCATAGAACATTGGAACAACAACGCACGTGGGGCAAGGTGGACAGGACTGTTACCTGGCAAGGGGGGGGGGGGGGGGGGGGGCATTCAGGCTGCTGAACTACTACTGGATTTGACACTAAATAAAAAAAAGCATGCCTTACCAAAACAAACAAACGTGCGTGCAAAAATAATTCGAATAGTTCACTCGAGTGGAAGGAGCAACGTGGGCGCAACAAGTTGTCTCGCAGTGAGATGAAGTTACCTTTCTGGCCCCCTGCTTGGCAAACTCTTTAGCCAGGTGACGCCCGATGCCTCGTCCCCCACCGGTGATTAATACCACCTCCTTGGTCAGGTCCTTCCTTCTGCCTGGCAACAGCGAAAACAAACTTGCTCGGACCACATAGTAGAGCATTTGAACCGGGAAGAGGCACATGCGACACGCGCTCCTCAAATCCATGTCGAAGAGTGCTCGCGGGGCAGCCGATTAGCAGGGCTGTAATGTTGACGCTGCAGGTTTTTACGTGCACGAACCGATGTCCTCCAACAGCGACTCGCGAGCTCCTGCAAGTTTATCCGCATGCAAAAACAATCTCGTCTGCAGCCTCAGAAACAGTTGCATGAGTAATCCTCAGGCGGAGACATATTTACAAGAGCAGAAGTGTGTGACTTCGAGGAGCTCTGACATGATAGTCGACGTGCATCACGCTCTCGATATGAGTGAGCGATCAGTCATTGCGCCTGTCAACCACTGGTAGAGTCACCAGAAGCACAAGTCCAGGCGACGCTCCGCGGTGTGCGCTACTGAAACCGCTGGGCTTTAGTGTTGTGTTCCTGTCCTGTCCTGCCCTATATATATATTACCGCCTCTGCCCTGGCTCCGGTACTTCCACTAGTGAAAGGACCTGGATGAACCTAAAGGGGAGGTTTGTATGGGCATTAATCCTGATTGACATGTTAAGTGGGGATGAATATTTTTTTGCTCCAGAGCCCGTCTGCCCTGAGTGGTTGCGTACTTGTTTCTTCCCCACCCCCTTCACGTGTCTACAGAGGTGGTGCTCAATCTGTGACGCCCCCCCCCCCCCCCCCCCCCCCCCCAGTGGTCGCACCGCTGCGTCCCAGGTGGGTGCCCAATCTTGTTTGGAAAAGTTTTAACTTTATTAACTTAACCTCGTCGCGTGACGTGCCGAATAACAATGATGTTTCAATCACAGGCTGCACTGACAGTTATAAGTCGATGGCAAGATCAACAACCAAACCATTGTTATGTAAGAGTTCCAGATGGGAGAAGTATTTGGTCAAGGGCTTCTTAAAAAAGACTGAGGTCAACTAATCCTTACTCAAGCCCCCCTATTAATTAAGTGAAACAAATCAGCAAACAAACAATGAATCAGCTAAGCACTAAACAAACACACAAACCCTCCCAAATAGGCTAGATAGATAGATATATAGACAAAGAGACAGACATACAGACAGATAGATATATAGATAGATATATAGACAAAGAGACAGATAGATATACAGATAGATAGATACATTATGTTTCAAAATATACAATAACTAGAAAATATTTGATTTTGACCTTTACATTTGTCAATCTGGGCTGTAATCTCATAATGACAAGTATAGGCCTATAGTATCTGCTGTTGAGCCAGTTACTGATATCTGCTCTCTCCAGCCTTAATATTCTGATCAGAGAGGTTCCAATACCATTCATTCCTTCCCCATAGCGATTCCGATACTCGAACTATCGTGCATCTGCCAATACTGAGTACCGAACCAATAACAATTTGGTAAAAACTCTATAATATATATAATTTAAGCCTATGTATGTGATATCATTGCTATCATTGTTGTATGACCCGGTTTAAGTTAAACCCTTTATGAAACGTGAACAAATGCAAAGAATGATGAACTTTTATCTAGTTTGACGGATACACAGGAACAACAACAGCCCATATCACTCGCTCGGTAGAATATCCAATCCAGCATTTTAGGCTGTATTGGATGAATTTCCGATACTGGTACCGGTATCGGAGCAACTGTAATTCTGATGCTGGCTAACACATTTTATAGCCTCATAATACACGTAGTAAACGTGAAGTCGAGGTGATTCACTGAATCAATCACTCACATTATGAATTACAGAATGTATCGTATGCCATGCTTTCCATTCAGCATGGCAGGGTTTATATCTGACTGAGGGAACGTGTTTATTTTAACTTGATTGTACACAAAATTCACTGAGTCCCTACATTTGTAGCGGTCTCCTTTGTGCAAAGCCACATCGGTTGTTTGAACCCAATTTCTTGTGGTTGGTATTTTTTTGAAGCGCACTACATCTTTCTGTGTGTGACAGTGCAATTTGGTAAAAATAGGTCAGCCGAGTCTCAGAAGCTTGGCGGGGTGACAGACAGAAAACTGCATGAATACCTCCTAAACTAATCACATGAATTCACGAGCCCCAGACAAGATTCCAGTCTGTGATTTTTGGCCCTGGCACTGTGATTTTTACTGGGTATCGCTGAATGCAGGGCTTTTTTAGCAATTGGGATGGGTTTTAAGAGCGGCCTCACAATGGTTGCTTTGTGCTGGGCTCAGCTACTTAGGGAAGGCAGAGAGGCTCTCAGGGGCTGCTAAAAACACTCCAAGACAACACGACTCCAGATGCTGTCTTCCTTTTGGACATTTTCTGAGATTTACAAAATCGTGAACCCAAAGTCAACTTGCACTTGAAGCATATAGGCCTACCAAAGTATTCTCAACTGAAATTGAATATAAGTTAGTGGATTTGCAAAAACAAGAATAAAAGTCTAAAGATATACATTACAGTGAGTGTCAAATGCGTTTAGGCTGCTTGCAGAATGCAAATAAAATGTAAATAGTGTGTCATTCAGAAGACACTGATTATTTATACTCATGCTATCACTGCCATCTACAGATCAGCTGGGAAAGTTCAGATAAGGGTGTCAGCCCTCACTGGGAGCGTCTCCGAACATTTTCTTGCCTTAGATAGCAGACAATGAAAATGCCACTCTTTGCCAAGTGCAGCTGTACGCAGCTGAGCTTTCCTCAACACCAGGGGCAAGAAATGAAGAAAGAAAGCAGGCAAAAAAAAGGAAAAAACGAGCCTCAGATATCTGAGAAAATTAAAGGAAATATGAGCAATTACAAAAGTGCTCTATTAACATAAAATGCTATGTGAAATATTCCATATTGAGACAACCCGGTTTCTTTGGGAAACATGTATACTTTGACTACACAGCCATAAAATATAAAGAATATAATAATTTTGTCCTGGGTAACAGCCAGCCAAACGTCATTAAGTGAAACCAAGGTCAAAATGCACTGCACGCGGATGTGGGAGGGGCGGAAAGAGGCTGAAACTAGGTAGATAAAACATTTACTCCTAATGACTTACCTTCAGCGGAGCAGACTAGCAACACCATGGACATCGGCACGGCAATTTTAATAATTGGCTTCGCTGCTCTCGCTGCAGCCTTCCTCCTTCTGGTAATTGGACTTGTGTACTCTGAGCTGATGAATTCAGACATTCCTCATGGGGTTGCAAACAGAGGGAAACTGCACATGGTTCATGGCTTGTTTGTTGGCATAGCAATTGTGGTGAGTATCTTGCAGCATCTATGTTTGTGCTTATTATTTTATGTCCCCTTCATGTTCCGATTAACCTTTTTTTATTACTAAATTCACTTATACCTTAGTGTACTGTATAATGTGTACCGGATAATGCATCTTGTGCAAGAGAAAATAAGAAAAAAACTCTTTTAGGCCCTTGTCAAAGATGGCTGTCCTTTCTTTGTCCTCCAGCAGCTGATAAAGCGTAGATCAGAGAACTTTTAGATAAGAAATCAAGCCTTACGAAGGTGTAAAAAGAGGCAAGGTCATGTGTTCCAGTTCTTTGATGTTGTCATAGTAAATATGGTCTCGCAGAGAGAATAACTTTCCCTTTGACTTTACCTATCAAAAACACTTTTTTTGTTTTTGTTTGAAACATTGTCTGTGGTTTCTCCCCTCAAAGGGCCGGATCCTTCATCGCCTGGCTATTTGTCATCAGGTCAGCTTCATTCGGTGGTTTGTGGCCTGTTTTCTGACTCGCTTGAATCCGGTTCCAGCGGGCCTGCGAGTGAAGGACCTGATGTTTTCTGAGGTCCCAGTGCGACTCTATGAACCCACCACTATGTGTGACGGCTTGAGAAGAGGTCTAGTGTATTTCCATGGAGGAGGATGGGTGTTGGGCAATATAGGTAGGCTATACAAAGTTCACGTCATTTATTAAAGTAAAAGTAGAATTGACATTACATAAGTTTCATTTGACCGTATAAATGAGAGATTCATATATTCACATACACGGTTGAGGAGTTTGACTCGGAGATATAAAATTATCGTTTATGTATGTGAACACAAATGTGTTGGTCGACTGATGGAGGCCTGTTTATGTTTCTAAACTTAAATTAAGCAAATAAACCATGAATAGCATCAGAAGACTTTAGTTCCTGTCCTCTGTATGAATTTTGGCCTGGACAGGTCTTCCCTTTATTTTAGATTTGGCTCAAGGACTGAACTTTAAAATTATTTTTATATTTCTGTGAAAAAAAGGGGAAAGAAAGATGGGTTGAGTGTGCATTCTCTTCCACAAACTTCTGGGGTTTGTCTTTTTTTTATCATGTGTATTATGTCCTGGTGGTGCTAAAGTCGGGCTTTTTTATATGTCGTTGGGCAGTTTGATCTTTAACAATTCACCACCATTTTTAAGATCCCCATATTTATAAATATTAGGTAACTGCAAAATAATTACTTCAATGGTACAATGTGTAATGCCTAGCCACATGCTCCAAAGAAATAGGGGGAAGTGTTTCACCTCTACTGGGTCCATACAATCTAAATTTACAGTCATTGTTATAAAAAAAGGAACTACTATTAAACAGCAGGGCAAAAACATGCAAAATTCAACCAAACTGCGTTCTTTTAATCTTCACATATGGTGTCTGCCTCTAGTTTTATAAGCCATCTGTATGTTTCTGCCACTAACCGGGGACTCTACGGTCCAGGTTCTTTTTGATAGTTTGTTCATTCGACTGAATCCAAAGTGGCTGAAACAAGAAAACAACCAGCACCTTCGTCTCATCGTCCCTGTGTACAGGAGACCACCCCGCCGCAAGGTGGACAGACGCCCAGTCAGCAGCCGCGGTGGCTCTGGTGCTAGTCACTTTCTAGTTTCTGCCACTTTGGATTTAATTCAATAAACAAACTATCAAAACGCATGGAGGGCTTTTTCAGCAACCGGGATGGGTGTATTATTGATCAGCCCTTCTTCGTCCTCTGGACTGAGGGCAGACTGGACCCTACAGAGACTCACCCTTGCCTCTTGAGGAACAAGTGGTTTTATAAAATGTTCTAAACTAAAGTTCTGGTTGATCTTACACGTTGCACCTTTAAATTAACTACAAAAGTGTTGTAATTTCCATCAGTATCATCATAATGTGCTTTCTGAATACACAAAAGGATATGAGTGTAGGTGGAGAGAGAAACAGAGGCTGTCATGTTGTGTCTGCAGTGCTTGGTTGCTTCATATAAGAGACCCCGACAAATCTTCTGCTAACTGTGATGCCCTGCTAATCCTGAACAGATTCCGTTGATGAAGTCTGTCGGCACATCGCCAAGGAGTCAGACACCACTGTGGTTTCTGTTGGGTACCTAAACTTTTGAATGCACACAAATATCCCAAACTAGTTTTGACTTCCAAAGAGCCAGACTTTGACATATCGTCCCTCCGTCTTCCCTCTCAGGTACCGATTAGCCCCTGAGCACAGGTACCCTGCCCAGCTGGACGACTGTGAGACAGCGCTGTGTCACTTCCTGTCTGTGGCTGAGGCAGAGTTTAGCGTGGACTCTGACAGAGTGGCAGTCGGAGGGGACAGCACTGGGGCCAACCTGGCAGCAGCGCTGTGCCAAAGGCTGGCGAGGACAGAGGTCGGACATCTGCCATTCCCCTGCGCTCAGGTCCTCATCTACCCAGCCCTGCAGATGGCGGATTTCAACCTGCCCTCATACCAACAAAATCATGCTGTGCCCATATTGTTTCGTGGCCGTATGGCATTCTACTTCCTGCAATACCTCAGTGGGGACATGTCTTTGTGCCAGGACTTGTTGGAAGGAATCCATGTCCCCACTGAGCTTAAGCCACGCTATAAGGAGTGGCTCTCCCCTTCCAACCTTCCCCCCGAGTTCCTCGTGCGGGGTTACAGTGAGTGCCCAACCGCGGGTTATAATGGGGAGGTGTATCACGCTATCAAAGCTGGTTTGGAACATGAGGTCTCACCTTTACTGGCGGACGATGCACTCATTCAGAAAACACCTCCCACATTCATCCTCACCTGCGAGTATGACGTCCTGAGGGACGATGGGATTCTTTACAGGAAACGACTGCTGGACTTGAGAAAGGATGTCAAGTGGCAACATGTGGTGGATGGTTTTCACGGCATGATTAATTTTTTCAACCAGGGCTGGCTCACCATTCCCTCTGCAGTGCAGGTTGTGGATAGTGTCGTTGACTACATGAGAACTCTGTGAAGATCATGATCATGCCATGTACTTTATTCTGCTTTACATTTTGTTTTACATTTAAAATAAAACTTGCCTAAAGTGACAGAGTTTTCTCCTTCATTAAAAGTATATAGTACACATAGGACACAAACACACAAACAAAAATCAATAGACAAAACCTGTTTCATTCCAAAAATGAAAAGTAGCCTGCGGTCACAGAGTCTGGAAACAATTTCTGGCACCATTTTAACAATGCAGAGTATAGGCTACTGCTAAAATGTCGATTTCATGCCCCAGTCTTAAGGACTGTATCTCCTTTTAACACAGATGTAAGACATCTCCCATTTGCTTTTAGGATAATCTGCTTCCCTTCCCTTGCAGTGTTTGCTGTATCCATAGCAACAGAGCTCTTCTATTTCCCCTCCACTGCCTTTGCCATTATGGGACCAGGTGACAGCACCTACATGCTATCTGTTTTAGCTAATAACCATGTTCTAACAGGACTTCATAGTTCCCCGGTAAGGTGCGTTTGACACCAGGTAAAGCATGTACCAAACAGGGACGGCAAAGGATAAATGGGCCCAACCCGGCTGGAGGATAGAGCAGAAGTATTCAAACAAAGTGCTTCTAGGCAACTGGGCGGAAGAAAGACTTCAGGTAGGCCTTTTGTCTGCTTATTGTCTATTTCCCTTTTGTGCGAGTGTCAAAATAAGATGTTCTGATTTAAGCATACATCTTCAATTGAATGTGAGAACACAGATTATCTAAGCCTTTTCTTTCAGTGGCAGCCTGCCAAGGGTTTTGTAGCACCTCGGTTGGTAGTCGAATCTATAGCAAAGTGATTAGGCAGCCTCAGTTCAGCTACCTCAGCACAGCCTCCTGCTGGGAGAGGCCAGAGCTGGAGACTAATTGCATTGACGTGAGGTTCGGCCACGGGCTGCTGGTTCAGGATCTGAGAGGAGAAATGACTTTAGAAACACTGTATAACAGTGTGGATCGATTGTGTAGCGTGAGCTTTGCTGATCATTGCACTGGGCTCATTGCTCAAGTCCCTGTATACCCCCCCCCTCCTATTTGCGTCGTCTGTTTATTATGTCCGACGCAGTTCACTCGGGAGCCACAGACAGCCAACAGCACCAGTCGTGTAGACCACCGGCCCCACTGGGACTTCAAGCCAGACGTCTCTGAGAGAAGATCTGCTGAGAGCTGAGGTCAGCCCTTAACTGCTCATTCAGGGCATTAACACCAATTGAATGCCTGTCACGACCCTGCAAGTCAGGGCTTTCTTCTCTAGATTGTGGCCACTTCTGCATAATATTGACAGCCAAGATAAAGGTTTGTGATAAAACTCTTTATGAAAGCAAGTTTCTGGTCGGACTCAGCAGTCATGAAAAATGTGTAAAATCATCAGTCCTGGTCACTTAAAGGCTAGTTAGAGTAATTTTCTGCTGTCACATGTTAAACCTCTTGAGGATTATTGTTAAAGAGCAGGTCATGCCCTTCATATCTTAATCCAGTGAAGGCCAATACATACAGGCTATGTTGAGACTAATGTGCATTGTCTTCCAGGAGCTTCCATCCAAGCTGCTATTTGCCCACAATGGCCCACCATCCTCTCATTACTTGGTCACGCACTATGAAGAGAGCTACCCGCGTAAGCAGACCAACACCCGACCCTGGCGTCCAGACAGCTTGACATGGCAGCTTCAGAGGTCTGAACGCCCAATTTCCGGTAATTATCATATGGTATTATTATACATGGCGAATTACATATCAAACCATCCCGGCACCAGCGCAGAGTAAACATACTTCAGAGTATTTCATTTTGTATGGACATAACACATCAGCAGTTGTGCTCATGAATATTTAAATGTGGGTGGCCCCAGATGCCTTTTATTGTTCCAAATCCGTCACCAGTGTAATTAATGGTTGCAGTAACATGGCCGTTGACTTTCTCTTCTGTGTGCCTTTATAGCCCTTCCAACCAGCTCTGGCCCGCTGCAGTACACAGAGCATTTGCGTTTGGAAAAGCAGCAGTCACTCCTCCCATCACTGACTGTGTACAGGTCAGCGTACCAGAGGCACCCACTTAGCGCCTTCTGCCAGAGCCGCTTTGCCAGGGCTCCGCGGACGCTCTCCAGCCACCTCCATGCAGCCAATCACAACAACAAGGACCTGGATCTGAGGCGGCGCTCACTACTACAAATCCCAGATCACTGTTTGAGTCAACTTCCACAATCACAACAGGCCTAGAGACAACAATGTGGCTCATGAATTGCCTCACATGCTGCTTGGTCATTTCTTTGTCATTTTTTCCTGCTCAAAGTGGTGTTGCTGTGTGTTTTCTCAGAGCAAACAGAGCAAACCGTTTGGGAAATCAAAAGGAATTAAAAAAATTAAACATGATTCTCATAATGTCGCTGTGAGGACTGCTGTGAATTTACTGTGTGTTGTGTGGTGAGTTGCAGTGTTAATATATATATATATATATATATATATATATATATATATATATATATATATATATATATATATACACACACACATGTGTGCTTGTTTGCAAGAAAGAGAAAGGAAGGGGCTATAAATTACGTCCGCCCTTCCAGAGGATAATTACATGCAAATTCTCACTCTCTTTACACTTGATATGTGAACTCCGAATGAGCTATTACCCTCTGTGGAAAATTGATGCCAGAACTGACCTGGGGTATTGAGGCAAACCAGAGGCCATGAGTCATCCCAGGCAACATCTGAAGGGAAGTGTCTTATCTCCTGTTCCATTTGGTGTTTTGTTGCAGGGGATCAAAGTGTTTAATTAGGGAGAATCAAAGATGCTTATGTTTGATGGTCAACCATCTGCGTCTGCCTCCCTGTTCCCCGCCTGCCTGCTGCCTTCCCGTGCAGCTGAAGCCCTCTGTCTCACCCACTGTTTAGCTAGCTAGCTAGTCACTCCACTGATGTGACATGCAGGCATCGCCTCGGTGCTGTGGGAAGTCGAGAGCTTAACATGTCTTACCCAAAGCACTGTTGAGTTTGCCTTGTGAGCCACATGATGGCGCTATAGCAGCACGTCACTCTCTTGAACCTGTCAGTGTCTGTCCTCAGAATTACAGTGAAAAACTTGACGAGTGATGAACTTAGACATTATTAATTGTAGCATTCTATATATAATGTAATTGCCCAATACAAAATAAACTAAAAGTGTTATTGTGTTCATGTGTTTTTATAGCATTGGTTATAGGTCACACAAATACTGGAAGAGACATTTGGTTTAATACCTGTTGTTGATTAATATGCAATGAATGACACTTGTTTATTTCTTTGATGTTTATAAAACAATAGATAACAAAACAAATATATTTAGTAGGTACATGAACAAAGACTTTTTGCTCAGTCAAGATTAAAACAAATACACTGTGACTAAAATCCCCAAAATAACAGCAAGTCTTAGCCTTGGAAGGTTTTCAAAAGTAGTGACAAATGCTTTTAGAAGCCTGCCTATTTGTATTGTATGACAAACCCATTTACATCTTGTCATGTTTAAAGAGCAACTGTAGATAATTGCATTGTATCCAGGCCACTGTGTAAGTTATATGTGTGCCCTACACAGCGGAGCACAGTGATAGATTACCACTATATTGCTCAATCTCTGTAATGTGTTAGAGTTGAATGAGCTCATTTACTCCAAGTCTTATTTATAAATTATCTAAAGAGGTTAAGCATCTGGGATGATATAAAACTAACTTAATGGCAGGAGGGAGTGGCAAATCAAAGAAGCAAACAATTTACATGGCAGCTCATCCGTAAATCTAAGCAAACAGTAGTTTGGCTACCATTAGGAGCCTGATACTTTGCATCTACTGCCAGGGGCCGTGACATAAGGAACACACATTTTTTTGTGCCACACCCAATTCAAGAAATGAAGTAGGAAATAGAAGCTTTGTGGCTTTGTGGAAAGGTTATCTTAATAACACATCAGAGAAAAGACAACACAGTGATTACAATTTTGCAGTAACATTTGGGTCTGGGTCAAGCATACAGCAAAACCCACTCAGTCAACAAGAAACTTCACGTAAAGCATGCTCTTGTTGGGGGTACTCCATCACCACCTAATCTTATCATTAATGGAAAACTGAGTCCTCCTTCACACACTGGTCTGTCGAGGTTTCTTATCAGGGAGTGAAAGGACAAAAGGGAAAAGTGTGCCCTTCACTGCAGAGAGGACACTCATATTCTCATCTTTGAAACCTGGGGAGATCTCATCAGCCTCGAACATCATGGTGAACTGCCGGCTGATACAATAGATCGTGCTGTCCAACATGACACACTGGAATGCGGGGCAGTGCTGAAGCCTTTTGGATCCGCACTCGTACCACAGTCGAGCCACCGTATGGTAGCGGTACACGCTGACACCCAGCAGTTGGTTAACATCAAACCGATACAGAAATCTCCCCACAGCTACCATATCTGCAGTTCTGTCTTTGCTGCCCACCAACAGACTTGGCCTCCAGCTGTTGGTTTTGGGGCTGTAGCGCAGCAGCATATATCTAAGAGTTCCCCCAGAGACAAAAAGCTCTCCCCTGCTCACTGTGACGTGATGTGCCACAGCAAATGTATCATTAGGCAGTGGAGCCACAAACGTCCATCTGTCCAATCGCGGGTCGTAGCGCTCCACTGAGGAGAGGCACTCCCCTCCGATGGCGTAGATGTAGCCCTCCAGTGCTGCCAGTTTGCAGCGGGGCCTGGCTTCATTCATAGGACTGATCTCCTTCCAAATTGATGTCAAAGGATTGTAGCAAAACACTCGCTTTGAGGGTGTCATTTCTCTCTCTGTGCCTTGGCAGCCCACTGCCACAAACAAGTAGTTATCCATTGTGCACATGGCACAGGCTTTAGAGATGACCTCCTGTGGGATCAGGCAGAGTATATGCCAGGCGTCTTTGTAGTCATCATAATAGTACACCGCACTGGACGTCCTCCTCTGCCCTGTCTCCGGTGTCTGCCCGCCTGTGTTCCTCGCCCAGTCTTGAGGGTCCATATCTGCCACCATGACAAACCTTCTCCCTCTCATCCTCTGCTTCTGGATTTGCTCCCGCTCACCAGCCATTAGCCGCCCATAAAGGTTGGGGTCCCTGAGCACCTGGAGGTAGTTGTCTGACATGACTCCCAGGGCTGCTTGCTGCACAGAGGTCTGGCCATGTTTCTTGGCCAGACACAGCGTCTCCAAACAGTTACCAAGATCGAGTTTATTCTTCAAGCTTTCCGAATCTGTGCCGTCGAGAGTTTTTGCTGGAGGGTGTAAAAATGCTGCTTTAGTCTCTACATCTTCCTCCTCTCCCACATTAAAGCCTTTGCTGTCTGTTGAGTGAGAGATGGACTCATTGCTGGTTGGGGCCACAGAGTGAGTTGAGACTCTTGTATTTAGAGAGGGGATGGAAAGCTCAGACTGCTCTGCTGCAGACAGATAGCTCTCCTTGCGTAGGAGTACAGGCCTTGCGGGGTGCCTCAGTTTGAGGCTTCCCAGCAAGGAGGGATCCTCAACAGGGCTTTGTGGTAAAACCAGATCACGCATGATGATGGGGCTTAGAGAGGATGGGGATTCTTTGAGGCTGTTGCCACGACTTCCAAGCTCCACAGACTGTGACTCAGAGGTCCTCTCATACTGACCCAGAACGGTGTTCGAGTCTGTTATAGAGTGAGAGGAAGACTCAACGTAGTAATCATATATCTTTCCACGCACAATCTGGTCTCCCGTTCCCTCCAGCACAACGTTCGCATCCTCCACTTTGATCTCTGCCTTGGAGAGGAAGCTGGAGTAGGCCCCCTGGTGCTCCAAGTCCTGCCTTAACTCCCTGCCCACACCCACACTGCCCTCCAGCTTCTGAAAAAAGCGAGGGGAGCGGCGCCCCGTTGCACTGGCCATCCCACTCTCAGTTGGATAAGGAAAGTTCAAAGTAGATCCAAATGAAATATTACTGGTGGCAACCTGTGCCTGCTCCTGACAAGTGAGTTTCTCTCCTTTCATGCTGATATCCTGGGTTCTATGTGACATACTAAATGCATCCTCGTTCTTTTCAGCTTGGCACGGACAGGCTTCCGCTGGCGTTTCCTTGGTGTTGTCAGATGTCAGGTCATCAGTTGCTGAGTCTGTGTCCGAGGGTCCGGGTCGCTTGCCCCCATCATCGGTGTCATGTTTTGGTGAGCTTTGACATCGTAGTGTCCTCTTGCAGTTCTGGCAGGTTGCATTTTCTGGCTCTTCGTTGTCTTTGACGCAGAGCTGAATTTTCGGTGCTTCCCTGGAGCTGTAGAACCTGTATGCCCAGGAAACCAGCAGCACCGCAGCCACAGAGAGACTCAGTTTCAACACCAGCTCCATGTCTAATTGGACTCCCAAATGCTCCGCAATTGGCATAGCTGCAGCACTGACGGTGGTGACGATTGGTTGACTGATCCTATTGAATGTTATCTTCAATGCGTCTCAGTTGACGAGGGCATGCTGTCTGGTTTTCTTTGTAAAGGAGCTGCCGTGATCTGATGACTGTGCCTCTTTGTCAAAGGATCAAGTGTAAAATGATACCTGTCGAGGTACTATTTGCATCCCTGGCTCTGCAGAGGCGGGGCATTGGTCATGCACCACCTGTGGAAAGTCACGATGCGGGATTCAATAACCATACACAGAATATGTAAATACCTCATAGATCAATATTTGGTTATGCTGTTTGTTAATTCGCCCAAACCTTTCCCATAAATATCCAAACAGCATCTAAGAACTCTTATTCTGAATACACGCTAATTCTAACTTTGTTTGAGCTATGTTGCTGTCAGCTCATCTTTTTCTCTGTGTTTAAGCAAACAGGAGTGGCTCAGGTCATACTTTATTAGATCAATTTCTTAACTGTCTGTAACACACGGCTGTGATCTGCAGGAGGAAAACATGGTTTGAATAAGGGGTGGGGAGTTATGATAGGTGACATTTATCAAATACTTAATAACCAGGATACATCTGTTTGCACAGCCATGCCACAGATCAAAGGTCCTTTTCTGTGCCAGCGCAGATGCTAGAATGAATCTCTCCTAAGGTAAGCTGAAGCTTGCTGTCGAACAACAAAATGGCAGTCACTTGGTATTATAAACACATAGGACTGTAAATAACATAGATAACCGACTGTCATTCATTTCCACATGCTATACTGACATGCAAGCATACATCTCTGTCACATGGGAGCCATGTCTCTCAGTCGCCTGTGTCAGGCTGTCATTTGTTGCTGATAACACACTTGAGCGAGTCTGCGGTCAACAGCGGAATAGTGTTTATTTTAACAGCACTCAGAGGGTGTGTCAGGTGTCCTAGCTGACATGGGCATTGTTTGAACATCCGATAGCCAAGCCTGCAGACGACATCAAGGAAACCGGATTCTGCAAGCATGGTTGAGTACTGAATAATTCACAGATGGGCCAAAGAGGCTGCTTCTTATCCTCCCCATTGCTCCCAGCTCAGGTGAACTACTAACACTGCTAATAAACATGACAGTCGGTCATGTGCATTGCTGTGTGGCACTTTCACCTCTTCTTGCTTGTGCCATCCATGATAGGTGTGCAACAATTACAGAAAAGTACAGAAACTTTGTGTTTTTCTGTCCCTGTATAACTATAGAGATTAGTGATGTAGTAAAAAATAAAGGTTCATATTTTCTGACCGTCCCATTTCACGAGTCATCAATTCGTTATGGACTTTATCCGTAAGGTTCATCCAACCTTTTCAGAAATAAACCTGAGCATTGAGTTATGATGGGCAAGCAGAACAATTTATTTATGTGTGCACACAAAAGCTTGCTCTTGTTTTTACATTGATGTCCCTATTAATGAAGGACCATTACTACCGAGGGGAATAATTAAACATTCACGATGATGGCTTGAATAGGACGTTAGAGAATATGCAAGGGCATATATTTAAACGGGTCATATTTATTGCCTGTCAGATGTTTCTGGTCCAGGACAGCTTTGAACTAATTTTATGAATTTTTAGTTATATTAAATGTTTATACTTACTATTAACTTGTGGACATTTGTAATACACACACATACACATTCACACACACAAAGTTATGATGACCTTTTTCTGTTGGCATGATGATTACATAAAGACAATTTGCACACTCTCTAATGCATTCAGAAATGGCGATGGAGCTCTTCTTCTCTCTTGAATGCAAAACGAGTGGAAAACAAAGTGCCTCTTGAATCAAAATTAAAATGACGGCTGAGCTAAGATGCTATACTGTGGGTAGGACACGGATTTGCGCCTTTTGCTTCCCTCACTGAAAAAAATAAAAAAATAATTCAAAGCGCATATGACTGACTCTTAATAAAGTTTGTGCTATCTCATCTCCAGAATGCAGGAATATGGATTGTACTTTGGCAAGGTGAGGCGATATCCCAAACGGAAAGGTCTACCCTTTCTGTTCGACTAAGCTTTAGAAATCTCCCCTCTTACCTCCCACCTGCTTTAAAGATTAATCCCTTAATACACGTTGTGTCCTTAGAATAGCTTAAAATGCAATTCTTGTGAGGTCCAAAAAATGCAGGATTATTCCGCATTGAGCCGCCCTTCACTGTGTGAGAGAGTGAAAACTGAAAACCTTCAAAGGCCATCTTGGGACAGTACAATAAGAAATATCTGAAACAAAGTCAGCTTTGGAGTTTGCCTGTAATTGAACAGGTATACACAGTCTCTGTCTCTAGGCAACACTGCCCTTCAAATTTCCGTCATATGGTGAGATTATTATCAAAAGAGATTGTAAACAATCTCTGCAATAATCTAGATATGCAGCCAAGAGCAATATTAGATACTGTATGTTACCTGTAGCAGGAATCAGAGATGACTGGAGGATGCACATTTACTACTGAACATGTCAAACACAGTGGTATAAGTAAAGTCAAGGCTGGTAAGTTTTATCATCTCTCCATTTTAATACAGGTGAAATGAAACAAATGCAACAACCCTGTTTACACACGCTGCCTCGAGTGAGCACCTCCCTGGAATGGCGGCTAAAATGATCCCAGTACTGTAGATGTCTGGGTAAGAGTTACGCATTGTACACAATGTAGGTCACTTAAGATAGTATGTCACAAGTGAATAACTGGATTACAGGCCAGTGACAATGAGTTGCAGTGCTGTCAATTGTAACACACCAAAAGGAGAAAGAATCTTCAAACGTCACATGCACCACAACCCCAAAAACAGCAGACATATGTTTGATTTTTTTTTTTTTTGAATCTCGTTGGAGAACTGCTAGATATAAAAAGCCCAAATGAGAAACAGAAAGGCTTTTAATGTTTCTGTCCTTTTAGCCAAGAATGATCTGTGAGAACAGTGTTGAATGAAGTACAAACAAAGGTGGAGAAGTGTAAACTCCAGCTATATCAGCAACCATCCCTCACCATCTCCCATATAACCTCTTTAATTATTTTCAATATTTACACTGATGTACACAAAATACACTCAAAAAGGAGATTTTTTTTTTTCTAGTTTCTTAATGCATTTAAATCCTTTTGTACATTCCGCGCCATCAGAAAAAAAAGGAATACTTGTATATCAGTAAAAAAAAAAAAAGTTCTCTCGGAGCATCTGTGTTTGTTCCCCCGCGGTTTATCAGCTTGTTGCTAATCAGGTGCATCCCAGGACATGTAACAGATGGGTGTGGTTGATATGGTGGCGCATATCCAGCCAGTTCCACTTTTCACATTTCAGTCAACACCAATGACATCTTGACTCAACAAAATAAAATCCAAATGCTTTTTTTTTTCTTTTTCCATTTCAACTCATCAGATTTTATTGATCAACAGGCAGACGTGGGACAGGAAACAAAAACGGGTGTAAATGGGCAGGGCTATATAGGGGGTGGTTATTGTCATGTTCATCACGTTGTTCTTTTGATATCATTATCTTGGTTATTATTTCATTACAAAAAAAACAAAAAAAAAACAGTGGAGCACCATCCGGAGATGGCACTGTTTCCTGATCGACTGACGCATGGAGAGCCTGTTGATGACTGGAGAAGGCTTGCAGGGTTTGTGGAAAGTGTGTGTGTGTGTGTGTGTGTCCGTTTCTGTGTGCATGTGTGGATGTTGTGTAAGAAGGGCAAGTATGTGTGTGTGTACGTGTCAGCGTGAGAGTGTCTCGGATGAGAGGTTTCACGTCAGTTCCACTGTCACTGTGAGGACAAGTGCCAGCCACGTTAGCCAGAGCATGTCCACGCGTGAAGCTCCATCTACAAATCAAAGAAACAGTCAATAAGACAGAGACACACTTCCCCATTCTTCTTTTCATCAATCACCAAATCATATTTGCAAAACAGTGTTTTAATATATTATTCCCCATTTTCATGACTCGTAGTAGCCCTATTCAAATTCAATGACTGTGATTCATTGCCAGCAGGGGGCGAATAGAAGTCTATGAGAAAATGAACCTACTTTACACTTATTACCTCAGTAAACATTGTAAACATGAGTTTATGGTCTCAAAAGCTAGTTTCAAGTCTTCTTCAATACAGCAAGATGTTCATTTTGTATATTATGGTCCCATTTAGAGTAAAATAGATGATAAAGCAAAGTATGCTTTAGGGCGTGGCAACTTTGTGATGGACAGGGTGCTACTAGAGCCGTATACGGCATCTCTACCACGGTGTCAATTCTCCGCAGTCCAAATAAGGTCACTTTTGTTCACAACCAAGATGGCAACGGCCAAAATGTTGAACGCTTCAAAACCCCAGTCCACAAACCAGCGGGTGACGTCACGACCAATAGGTCCACTTCTTATAAACAGTCCATGCTTACTCCTGAATGTACTCGTAAAACTAGTTGTTAAAATGGCCATGTTGTGGGAAATATTTATTCATTTTAAAGATATTTCTAAAGCCCTCTATGCTACAATCAAATATAATTCAAATGTATCACATAAAATGACAACCTGGAGTGCCCCCTCATACTAACGATCTACAGTAGTTTTCACCGAGACAGATCTCAGCTTGTCACTTGAAGTCCCACTTGCTTCGTGGACGAGAGGTGCGGGGACTTGATGATAGTGATGCTCTTAGAGGATAATGATACAACCGTTCTTTGTATGCAGTGCATATTGGATTTTTTTCTCTATGGGGTTCTTTGAAGTACACAATAATAATAAGCAATCACGTCAATGCCCGATATCATCGAAAAAAAAAAAAAATCCGAAAAAAGATCCCTGTTCCAGGACGGACAGACACGCAATAGATGATGGGTGTACAGAATAGACTAACACAATACAATCATGGACAATCAGTATGACAAAAATATAGATATATTGTAAATATATAGATTTATAGAATGTCGACGTCTATAGGGATACCACTACACCCAAAGATATCCCCACGTTGCCTTTGGTGCAGTTTCGACAAACACAAAGATGCCTTTTCTTTCCCAATATTTGAAAAATGGACCGATTTTTTTATGCTTTGGACTTGTTGTTCTAAGGCCCACAGCAGGCATACTAGATTATAGAATGAGATCAGAGACAGCAGCTTTATGCATCTATTGTGTTCTGTAGCTCCCTCGTGGACAATTTACACACAGGACTGTGAAACTGGAGCTTCTGTGGGAGGAAGGTTGTGACATGTGACATGATATAACCAATCGTTTGTTCAGATTGTGCCAAGATTGGGACGAGGTAAGTGTGGGCCTGACTCAGTAGAGTCACATTTGGATCTGGTAGTGGTTAGACCCTGTAATTCAGTCTTGTAAGTAAAATATTGTTCCCTGAGAAACACTGATTGAATTATTAATTGGATCATAAAACAACAGGATCTCATCCCTACTGTTCATATTTTGCTGCTTGGGCAGAAGCCCCCAGGATCTTTTTGCGTAGTATCTTGAAGCAGAAGCTTTGTGCATAGTAAACGTTGTAAAAATGTGGTTACGGTTAGGTTAAGGTAAGAAAGCTCTTTAGTTAGGATGACAAAAAACATCATGGTTTGGCTTAAAATAGGTACGCTTGTAACGCAACTTTGTCGCGTAACGTCATGTGACATAACCCAATCAGTAAAAAATCCCTCGACTTTCCGTTTCACACGGGACACGAAATGCCGGTCTGCTGAGTAAAAGTCCTGTCTTTGTTTGACCCATTCACCACTATTCCCTCCCAGGCTTTACGGACTTTCCTGTTCTTATACTATGTACGTCTCATACAGGCGCTAAAGGGTCGTATCAACACGCAGAGGGACACTGCCTAAGCATCTGTATTTGACACCCCTGAGAGTGTGACCAGGCTGCATTCTGGATGTGGATCATATGTTTGTTGGGATTGTTTATTATTGACTCCATAATAAACATAAATCTCCATAGAACTCCATAATCTTGACATGTCACACATAGCATATTCCACTCCAGTCTGACGAAAACCAAAAAAACAACAACTGGATCTTCTCAATAAGTACTTCATCTCATTCTGTAATGGGCTCATCCAACCACAAGATCATCATCTGAGGTCCCCTTCCAGTTTACAATCATAGATGCAAGTCGCCCAGCCATCTGTTTACCTTCAGTTTTTGGCTCAGACCTCAGTGCATTTCTGCCAACCTCAATTTGAACTGGGACTCATTTCAGAGGCAACGTGCTCTTTTTAACAAAGGATGTCTCTACCTCAGTAGCTGGACCTAAAATGCCGGCTGAAAACACAACACTTTCCTTTTGCATGTGAAAAGTTAGCCGCTATGGCTATGACACATCTGTTTGCACTCTTACCGGTCTGGTTCCTGTCTCTGTTCTGCAAGAGGATTTGGCGCTATTAATAATGACAGATGTGATCACTTGATTATCGCTCCTGGTTATTTTTGGGTCAATGTATGCAATGTCCATAAGTTGAGACTTTGTTTGTTGTAATCAATTTCTTTTTGTGACTGCACGACCGTGTCTCAGCCAAGATGGTGCACTGTGCCCACAATAACGTCACAACCCCAAACTTGTGATGCTTCCACCAGCCTAGGCTGACAGGTACATTACTATGCGGCAGAAAACATGTCACATTTTAGTCCTCAATTTCACTCAAGTCTTGAATTCAGTTCATTGCCATACAGTGCGGCATGACAAGTTGTCTGGGAGAGTGGAATTCTGACAAAGATGAATGAATATAACCCCTCATGGGAAGCATAGTCTTCCTACTCACACCAGCCGAGAGGTTTGCTATTCAGCCATTATGCGATCAGGCACGTGTGGGGTGACCTCTTGGGGCCATGTTGTACACCAATTTGACTTGCATGCAAGGCATGTCTGCGCGTCCATGCTGACCTGATTCTGTCCTTGCTGTGACACACCTGCTCCCGCGCTTACCATAGCATTTGCATTTCAGATTTGCATCCCAACGATGCCACTAGCAGGCAAGGTGGGGAAAGAGAGAGGAGGAAAACAAGAAGCAGAAGGAAGAGGGACAGATAACTAGAGTGTGGGGGAGGACGAGAGACACATGATAAGATGGGTTTTTTTTGGAGTAGGAAGCAGGAAAAGCGATAAAAAGAGTGAAGCCAATGTCAGACTACGAGACTGTTCATATCTCCTCTGACTGGGGCGGCTCGGCTTAAAGACAGCTCGCATGCCATCTGCTTGGGAAGCTGTTCACACTGTATGCTGGGACAAATATGGGCGTCACATACATGCACAAGGGATTATGCACTATGAAACTATCCCATTCAAATTCATTTTCCAGTTCCTTAACAACAGCTCAAAAACTATTACAATACTGGTGTTTAATTGCTGCATGACACATAAGTAACAATCTGCATTTAGTGCACATCATTGATGTATTTTACATAGTAACATTGAGGTTTCTATCATTAATAATTAATAAATGCATACGTAGGTGGACTGACCTAGACATGCTTCTATTTTATAGCCATTTATCGAGCTTGGTGGAAATGAAGCTTGCTTATATCAACGTATACATGAGCTGTTATAGAGCCTCCTCTTATGGTTCATTTAGCTTTTCTCAGGACCATCTGAACTCTGATTGCTATTTCTGTAGAGTCGCCACTCTCATTTCAGTCTTGGTTACGTCCAAATGTGTCCGTTTAGCCAGAATTGGGTCTTTTTTTTACATCACAGCATAATCTGCACTGACCATAAGGCATGTGTGCCTGCATCTAAATCAGAGATTGTAAACTAGGCTGAAGAGGAAAAGTAAGAATTATAAATATGATTGAAGGCAAAGAGACAGAAGAAGTGAGGGAGAGGGAAATAAGGGTGGTGAAAAAAGAAAAAAGAGCAACCAGAAATGAATGAAAAGGAAAGAGAGGTTTGCATTGGGAGACAGAAAGCGAGTATGAAAAGTCAAAGTGGAGGAGAGGAGAGACAGGCGGAGAGACTGAAAGAGAAAGAGAGAGGGAGTGGCGGAAAAAAGGGAGAGATGGAAAGGTTGTCGTCACAGCCCTGTGGCTTCTCCTGACAATCCCTCATCTTTACATATGATAATCTCAGAAGCCGCAAATGAGCCACTACTGCATATATGAAACACCAATAATCTGACACTCAACCAAAAGTGACAGGCTCGGTTAGTCATTGGGAGAGGCTTGTCGCTCGCTGCTGCTGAACATCGCCGAAGATTAATCCTGACGGAATCACTCTCTCGCAGTCTATCTGGGAAAAGGCATTCAGGACAGAATGAGAATCAACATCCACCTTTCAATACCTGTAATGTTGAAACCACAGTGTCAGGGAGAATTTGCTTCTCTGATGGGCGCCACGTTCCTGCACACATTCTCTTTCTGAGCGAACAGACTGCACTGTCACATTTGAAAATGTGAAACACACGCTCAAAGCTAGTCGTGAAATACTTACTGTTCTGATTCTGTGTGTTTTTCATCATGCTTGGATTTTCTGTTGGAGAGAAAGACAAAAAAAAGATCAATTGTGAGATGACCAGAAGATGTAGCCATTACTGAGAGACTGAGTGGCTCAGTGAATGAAGGGAGGATTTAATAAGAGGATAATGAGCATGAGACGGAGAAATACAGAGTAAGATAAAAAAGAATAATAAGTCATGACTGACAGAGATAGTGGCTTTCTAATGACGCTGAACTCCAACGTTTCTGAAGCACGTGTTAAATGGAACATCCCCAGTGAGAAACACTGGGCCTGTTAATGGAGCTGGGAGCACTGCACTAGAACAACCAGGACACTTTTAGTAGCAGTGAGACCAGGCAACTACAACCGTGGCCAGAGACAGTCTGGGAAAGAGGTTTGGAGGAATTGACTCCACCTTTAATAAACAGCGCCGACGTCTACCCTGCACAATACACTCTGACAATGTATTTTCAGTTCTCGGAGGGATAAAGTAATTGCAAAGGAAGAAGCAGGAGGGTTTGCAGAGTATTAGCAACACGCCTAAATTCTACTTGGTGAGCTATTTTTTGACTTCACATATGAGCAGGCGGAAGCTACATACACAGCACGGTGTGAAACTCTTCTGGTCTCACCGTAACCACATTAACACAGCAGCTCCTCTGAGAGGCACCGGGAAATTAGTGTGTGCAGTCTTCATATTCCACGCCCGTGTTTGCTTGCCCCTGTTTGCATAAGCATACATATCTGCATGTTTCTGCATGTGTGTGCACTTTGGTTGGTGTGTGTCACCGCCCGGCTCCTCAGTGCTGACTCACTTCACAGTAATCTCAGAGGGTATTATCACTGAGGGTGGCTAAAGACGTACATCAAGACGTGATTGCTGCTTGTCGTCAGTGGAGTCTCGATACCAAGCCGTCATTATACTCTATTATTCCTGATGAGTTATATTGAACACTTTGCCAAGCGAGCCGAGCACCCAAATACTTCTTTCGCTTCGCCCCCGGCAGAGAGAGAGAAGTGTCTCATCTCAAGGCCACAGGGGACGGTGCCAAGGTCACTTAATCACCATTTACTTCCCCTAAGCGTGAGTGGAAGCAATCTACAAGGAGCAGGCAGACAGATGGGCCATACTAGGCACGTAGCCGATGACACCTGAGGGTGCATCAGGGTGTTAAATAGACATTAGTGCTCTTCCTAGCAAAACGCCTCCCAAGGTAACGCCTCCCTAAAGTAGCACTTTCCCCTTAAAGCGGGTTGTTATTAGGCCCGCCCAGTAATTTGTACATTTGTGACATACTTTAAAACCTGTTCATGGGAGTGCTTCATGCGGAAGACTTAAAAAAAAAAAAAAAAAAAGAAGATGGATACAATATTCTTTGTTTCAGACTCAATGAAGTACGAAAATGGTTTCGACCTGATTTACGTTAATCGGGCACTTCATGGCTGAAGTGCATGCGTCTACATGCAAGTCACATTTCTTTATATTGAAAAAAATATATTGCTGTCTTTATCTATATATAGTCTGTTAGATGAATGTTTGGTAATGCTCTATTCCAATATGACAGAGCCCTTCTGGATAGAGCTGCATTGCTTGCCTGATATTTTGCATCTGGTATGCATCAGTGATAATGGTGGAAGATAATGACATCAAGAAGGAAGTGATGACAGTTCTTCTACGGGCTGCATCAATGATGGATTTTTTTATTTATTTTGTAGTTGAAACTAGTGCTGGGCGGTATACCGGTTTTAATTTCCCGTATGATATACATTTTTCATATACCGCCATACCGGTGCATAGCCGAAACAACTGCTGTCGCTCTTCAACAGGCAGCTAAATATATTGTTCGCCACTGATAGCGCTACGGTCGGAGCTAGTTGTCTTATGTGAGAGGGACCCCTAGTCATGGTTATAACTTTATAACAGCAATTAATAACCCACAACTAACGCTCTTTAACAGGGCAAAACACCACGACACAACAGTTTGTGACACATAAACAATTTGTAACACTAATAATTGTACATTTACAAAATTACCCCGCCGAATGGAATGCTGGGTACAGCACAACAGTCTGTTAACAGCTAGAAGAAGCTCCGTCGCTACATTAAAGAACAGAAAAGAGCGATGCAAAAGAGAGACCGGAGATGCACCAATACAATTTGTTCCCATGAGAGGAGCTGTGTCTGCTGTTTGGAGGTTTTTTGGTTTTAAAAAATCCGACGTAGATCAAAAGACGATATATTGTAAAGTTTGTCGAGCCGCTGTTATTGCCTCTGGTGGCAACACTAGCAATTTACTCCATCACCTCAGCCGAAAACACGTGTTGGAATACGAAGAGTGAATGCGATTACGGTCCTCGGATTCGAGGCCGTCAACCAGTAATGTCAGTGCGAGTGAAACAGTGATGCCAAAGGGTCAGACATCGCTTCAAGAGGCACTTGCTCGAGGCACTGCTTATGACAAAAAAAGCAAGCGGTGGCGTGACATTACGGACGCAATAACGATCCACCTCTGCAAGGACATAGTCCCGCTACAGACAGTCGATTAAGACGGGTTCAGAGCAATGGTTAAAACACTGGATCCAAGGTGGTCTTACTGTGCACTTCATCAGTGATGACTGGGAGTTGCGCAACCACTGTTTGCAAACGTCGTATTTCAAAGAGGGTGATAAGAAGCTGTACATGGAGGGACTTAGGACCCAGGGGAATGTAGGTGAAGGAAACAGGAAGTGAAGGAAACAGGAAGTGACGGAAGACACGCCACACAAACAGCTGTTCACCACTCGCTGGCTGGTTCTTGTGTTAGTTTTCGGCGTTAATTAATTAATGCGTTAACTAAAAATACCGTGATATACCGTGAAACCACCAGAATCTTACAAAATACCGTGATACACATTTTGGGTCATACCGCCCAGCACTAGTTGAAACCTTAATTAATTATCATTGTGAGTGCAAGGGATGCTCCTCCCTGTTTTTCACTCGACTTTCTCTTCACTATTATGTTTCATTAGATAGAATAAAGAAATATGATGCCGTATTTATACAAATCATATCTGAATGTGTAACACTGTGGGCTCTAACCTTTCCATTAATGTGAAGTCTTTCAAATCAGACTGAATTCATGTGTTATTGACAATAGGACGTTTATGGAAAAGTGACTCTGGGACTTATTCAAACATGACACAAACACTTCAAATTGCCATCACAATTTCTGTCGAAAAAAGCCATTTAGCTATAGTAGAACTTATTTCATTAAGACTCCCTACATTGATAAAGCTTTCTGATGAGGCTCAGAAAGTCACATCCCAGTTTTTCTAAGAGTGTCCAGAGTAAATAGATCCAGAGGTGCAAGACACACGTATATAATAGAGCATGTGTGCAATCCAGCTCCGACATCATCACCAATAAAAAAAACTACTTCCAGCTTCAAATGAACAGCTTATCTCGGTTTGGCCATTGCTTTTCTAACACTGCCATCAACAAAGGTCCTTTGATTTCATCATGGGCCTTTGATGCCGCTGTTGGCTGTTAGTGTTTAAGTGAAAGCAGTACAAGACATGCCATCGACATAATAGTGACTAAATCCCTTGCCAGAGAATAGTTATCCTCACTAAGTGCAGCCTTAAAAAGAATGTGTTGTTGAGCCAATTAGGAATACAATGTCTTATTAATCACACACTTAGCTGCATTAATGATTCACACATAAAAGTGGTCACATGAATCTCTGAAGTATTTTTCAAAGATACTGTAGATACATTAAAAGGAATTTTGTAGAATCATGTAATTTTCTGTTCTTAAGTGTGTGATTGTGTAAGTGTTCCAGATAATTCTTATGGACCCAAGCTGTGCAGTCACAAAAAAAAGAAAAAATCTTTCATATTCATCGTCTTCTACATAATTAATCAAACTTAAATGCGATTTCAGTTTAACTGCTAGTGCAGTAGCCACTCCGGAACAGGGCCAGTGCATGTTTCTGAATTTAGCGTACATACCAAAGACTATGAGGCGAGTGTGCGTATCCGTGGACCCCAGAGGATTCTGGGCCGTGCAGCGATACATGGAGCCGTTGAGCTCGGCCGGCACTCTCTCCAGAATCAGCTCCTTCCCATCTCGCTCGGTGCTGCCATCAAGCAGGCGGCCCCCCACTCGCGTCCAGGTGAAGAGAGGCTCGGGGAACACCTCATTCTATCAACACCCAGCACCCACATGGGATGGAGAGAGACAAAGCAGGAGAAAGGAAAGAAGAGGGAAGGGTTGTGCAGAGAAAGTCTGTGAGTGTCAGCCAAGAGATTAAGAGCAAAGGATACATGAATAATACAAGCACCAATTTGCCCCTAATGCAATGGCAAGTTAACAACATGCATTAATAATCAACACTTCACTTTACAACAGTTTTTTTTCTCCTCACATTTTTGAGCCCTCCAGAGAACAACCCCCCATTTAAAATGATAACTCTTCAAAAAGCAGTATTTCATTCGTATTAGTGGGTTGATATTTTCATCGATAATAAGAGGACACAGGAAGTGGGTGGATCGGTGGTTCGATCCCCTATCGATGTGTGACACACACACACTTCTACAATACAAGTGCACCATAATCCTACACTGACCAAGTGTGGAACACTATTTAGATGAATAAGAAAAACAAAAAATGTATATGAAAGTGCAATTTTTTTTAAAGAAATTGCCAAGAGTAAATGCTCTGAACATCTTTGATGGCGATGTGAAGGCCATATTACAAATGAGTATTATTGTGCTAAATAGAAATATTAATTTTGGGACTGAAACATTTTGAATGTCAAGTAATAGTCTGATGTTAAATGTGTTTTGAATGATTCATTTAAATGAAAAGAAATGACCATACTACTGCCCATTTTATTTCTAACTTTATCCTGATCCGTTTCCCTTTTTTTCTTTTAGATTTTAAAATACTTTTTATTCCCCTGTCTTCTGGGTAGCCCTTTATTTGAATAAAGTGCGAGTCTTAAACTAGTAAATTACTTACGAACAAATTATTTTAAAAAACGGTTCCTTGTAGCCAGTTTAATATACCCAGTTAAGTCTGAAAGCCTTGGGCTGAAAGTCGTTCACACTATGCAGAGTGTGAACAAAACAATGTGACCTATGGAGAGTGTGAAGAATACAATGCAAGTTTAGTCTTTTGAAATAATGGCTCTGGTCTGCAGGGGCAGTGCTGAATATAAACTCACACACCTGCAAGTCCCCTCTCGGACAACATTTTAATAAATTCACCAGAGGAGTTTAGACATGATTTTAAAAGGACTCAAAGCATCGCCAATAGCGGACCTCCAAAATGCTCCCTGTTGGCTCGCTGGGCCATTGTTGGTGAATGTGTAACGACACAAGGTCCACTGTTGGATAGGTATATAGGAGTGCCCTTCCCCCCCACACACATACACGTGCACGCACACAAACGCAGTATACAGATACACACAATATTTCTTCTCTTCCATTCATCTAATACACTCTTGAAGTAAAAATAAGGCATTGAGTGCAGAGAGGGGTTTCTAGCACTCCTTACATCAAAGGAAATAGCACCTCACTGGGACATCAGAAGTACTTGACACATGGCAAGACAAAAGGACATATCTAATTCCTCATTAAATTCATAATTTAAGAGATTTGACGACCTCAGCGATGTTTTGAGAAATCAACACTATGACCCCATATTTTGTGACAAACATAGTGAATGAAGTAGGTGTAGAATCCTTCAAGTGCTATAACTAACTGTATAGTGAATCAAAGCAAACCCAACACATCTAGCTTATGGAACTGTGTTCATATCAGTTAAGAGTGCATGCAGAAAAAGCTGAGTATGAATATCACTGTAGTTTGCCCTTCCTTTGTCGTTTTCACACCACAAGCACAACCGCTGACTATCAGGTGTCAACATCCCTCTCCGTTGACTCATAAAGTGCCCATTTTGGAATCCTACCCTGAAACAAGCAGTGTCCGTCAATTTTTTCACGTCATTTGCACCCAAGTTCAAATGATATCATCTCACATGCTCAAACAAACCAAACACTTTAGAGTTCAGATAAACTGCTCTTATCATACTTGGTGTAAAAGTACCCTTGACGGCTTCTTGTGAATTTTCTAACCTTTCAAAAGAAAAGCTAATAAAACAGTTCTCAAAGGCCTGTGCTTAAATCATAACCGAGGTTAAATGAGTTAGTAGATTGAGTCAGGCTCTAAGGAAAAGGTCACATTAAGAAAAAAACAAGCAAACACTAAAAGGGTTTAAGTAAAACCTTCCCGTCGCATAGCTTTGAGTCCAAATAAAAAAGGTCTGTGCACTGTGCTGCTTAAACCCTCAATGTCCTATTTAATCTCGCACATAACGCAATATGAGGAAGGCAGTTAAAGTAAAAACCAGGCTGTAGGATGGTCATCCATAATATATTCCTAAAACAATAAACCAGAGGGGAAACTGGCATCTTATTTTATCAGAAAGGCAGGAGGCAAAATGATCAGTCTTGACACACAATCTTATCTACTTGTGAAACCCTAAAGCTGATAGTTCCAGTGAAGGATAAGGGAAATTTGCTTTCTGATCAGTCTGCATGCACTGATGCCTATTGCTGCCGAAGGGCCGGACTGGCTGTATGCCATAGTCAAGCCTGTTTATAATAACCAATCATAACACTGTTCAAAGAAAAAAACTTAAAAAGAATCCAGAGGTCATTGGGCAGACACAAACACATGTACAAATCTGTGCATTCAATAGCTTGGCGCACTAAACCAAAAACAACACAGAACATTCATTTGACATGGAAATGTCTCTGAAGAGTGAAATAAAATCAAACAACAAATCTGATTTATGATTCCTAGAGATTCCTGGAGCAGTGATCAAGAAGTAACAAAGGCGATTTGTGCTTTGGACCATTAGCAGGTCCTTTATCAGGATTAGCCCCATCCCTAGCCTGCCTTCAATGTGTCATTCCCATCAAAGAGATCAGGACCATCCACAGGCCTTTCACACTGGGGACATGGTCTTTTTTGGCAGGGGATGACAGTGACACAAAACAATCTCTTTTGCTGGAACCTTGAGCTCTTTCTTTGGGATTATGAAGCAAGAAGTCTGAAAGCAGCAACAATTACACTGACTAGCATAGCATGGCTGCCTGCTGGCTAAGACTGATAGACATGGACATCAGATAGACTTCAGTCATTCATAAACAAAAAGATTTTCGTTATCTCAGGCTTTAATGAACACAAATACAAAACAGCCTAAAACAAATGTAATATTTAGTATTCTGTACACTCAAACCAAAATGTTAAAATTGCGAGTCAAAATTTTGACAAAATGTATGCATATTTGAAAAGAGAGGAGGGAAATATGTCGATACCCAACAGATCTGTTGCTCCAGAAGAAAGTTAAACAGGCTTGACTGCACACATGCACACATGCACACGTTTCAACATGAATCTTCTTAAAACCCCATGCACTTACCCCAGGCGATCCTACCTGGAATCCTTGCACAGTGATGCGCACCGTGTCCCCTACTTTTGCTCTAGTAGGGGACATGAAGAGTTTAGGACCCTTAGGAGCAGCTGAAAAGAGAAAAACAGACGAAGAAGAAGGTCATTGTACTGAGCATGGAGAGCAAATCCTGCCGGACACCTGTTTTGTCACAGAGGGAGGGAGACAAATACAATTTCCTGTCAATTAAGGTCACGGGGCGGGAGGCGAGGGACCTGCAGGTCTTTCATCCAAAGGACTGTGCTGGATTTATTCCCCTTGGAGAGAGAAAGAACTAAATTGGGTAGATACTCATTACTAGAGGAGAATGGGAGTGCACCGGGTGGAGTGTGGAGGCAGTGAGATAAGGGACACTCAGGGAGCTAATTCCCTTGTCTTGGTGTGAACAGTAGCCCCCAGATGGCTTTCATTTGGACCATCTAAAACAATGGGGCGCAAGCAGCAGAGAGAGCAGGCGTATTTTAATATTCTGAGGTTGTCAGGGGCCGGTGATTGTCCTGTGTATGTAGTGTCGAGATAAAATGAGTGATTTGCATGGTGTTATAAAAAGGTACGTTATTTCATTACAGCTAAACTGTAATAAACAGATAACTGCCCATATAAGCAGGTTCTGCACGATTTGGGATGATTAACAATCCCACTAAAGCTAACGGCTCCACACGCAGTGCAGTTCCATATGTTAGACAAAAGAAATGAGCAGCACATCCAATGAGACTCAAGCTAAGGCCATCCTATCAATAACCCCTGTACAAGTCCACCCCAGGACTTCTTTAATTCATTTGATTTGAACTCTCGATATAAATCACACTTGGTGCTTGTTTTCTTTGATGAGGGAAACTAAAGGATAAATAAATAAACAGACAAATGACCTCAGTATTTGGCTATTAATCTGGCAACAAAGTGTCCACTGTGGCTAATGAAGCACAGCCTTTAGGCAGCCATGGACTACGGGCCTGCTTCATACTAATGGATTAGGAGTTGCACTGTCATATCTGAAATAGGATTGAGCATGTGGCATTGTCCATGCAGTGTTTATCACGATCCCTTTATCAAACAAATGAAAAGCACATTTAAATTGCATAAAATGGAAATGGAAAGAGCAGATATTCACATTTTGGAAAGATTTTAGCACTTCTAGACAACTTGTTATCCTGCGTAAACTGGTCAATTTGTCCAGAAAGCCAGTGCATAGCAGTCCAAGCTGCTGCAAAGTCTGAGAAGAAATCAGTGGAATCAGTAGCTTTTATTTTTTGAAGATTAAAAAGGAAAAACATTCACGCATTTATGTATACTGGCAAGCCAACCGCCGACATCATGTGAGCCGTTTGACATGGCTAAGTGTTCCATCTCATGCTGAAGATGGATGGCATTTCACAGGCTAGTGTTGGCATGGCGGTGTGAAGTACTATCTTTTCACTGCCCACACACTGACGGAAGGGTATTTTTAAATACTGGTGTCATGGCGTCACATAGAGCTTGCAAGGCATATGGCCGGGGAAGATGATGGTTGATTTCTGGGATTTGCTCCAATGGTGACAGTTGGCGTCCTACGTCACCACCTTTGATTAGGGCAGCATGCAGCGTGATGGACACAACACAGCCGCTCTCTGAGGGCCAGGGCTTCGCACGGGAAATGAGCCGAGGGCCCCGCGAGACCGCCAGCTAAGCACCCGACTTCTTCAGTTCGCAAGAAGGAACTGTTATCACTTCAGGACGGTTCAGAGAATAAACATACCATCCAGAAAAACAACTGCGCACGATGCATCAGGTGTACTTTAATACCAAGCCAAGACATCAACAGGTCTGCCCAGCTGCACAACAGACCTAAACGGTAGAAGAAGAGAAGCTGGAGAGGCATGCAGCCGAATTTAAAAGGCCTGACTGACTGCTGGATCGCTCTATCGGGGCAAATCCGGCGCTGTGTAATGTCTTTCACAGATAGACTAGGTGACCCAAAGCAAGGAGATAAGACAAACTGATGAATGTGGAACGGAGCTTCAGGTGAACATGGACACAAGCAACATACTAGAAACAGCTAATAACAATGCACATACGGGCAGACAGACAAAGACACGCACACACACAGACATTTATATACAAATAACCACACACACACACACACAGATCACAGACATCTTCCTGAAACTGAGCATCTGCTCTTTGATTATCACGGCCTGGCAAAGCAGTAACTGGGAGATGTGAGGAAGCCTGGATCCCTTCTCGCTGCTGTACAGTGCATGAAATGAGAGAAATTAATTCCACTACTTGTCTAATGATATTGAATAATAAACACCTTAGCTCATCTAAATCCAAAGCTGAGGATTACTTTCAAATATTAAGATGCACGGTGTTCCCGAATACAATCCAGTCTCATGATTTCATAGAGGTGTAGCACTTTTTCTTCTAACCCCCAAGGCCCGGCGCGAGGTTCAGGTCCATTTGTATGATGAGCACGGAGCCATTCGTGAATATTCATGAAGTAAAATACAACATTGGTTGATTTGCAGACTGTCACTCCGTCTCATGTGGCAATATTAAATCTCTGAAAGATTTATGACTTATGGGCAGTGCAAATACCTCCTTTTCATTTCCTGACCAAACACACCTGAGAGAACCAAGAGAGTGTGCGTATACTGTATACAGTAAGATAGACACTGAGTGCAATTATCCAGTTATGGCTCGATTAAAAAAAAAAGGAATAGGGCATGAAGGGATGGGAATCTTTCGCGAGGTGTTTTACACAGTTACATTCAATTAGAGTTAAACGATGCTCAAAAACTCTAAAAACAACAAGATATGAGCCAAATGAAAATTCCATTGTGCATAACCTCTGACCTAAATTACAACCACATTACCTTTTTATATACTATTCCATTCCAAGATGGATCAAGCCCAAAGCAGGTCTGCGAACGCTCTGAATTTCAAGTGTGCTCTAATTAGAATCAACAAACGTACATTTTTTCGTTCTCTTTTCTGTACGCGTTACTTTCATCTCTGTAAAAGAACAAAGGTAACGATAAATGAATGCCTTCAAACACAGCAGAGACAACGGCTTGTCAAAATATTAGCGTCTTTGACATTTAGCAAGAGTTTCACGGGACCCATTCCCCTCAGGGTGTGTCATCTGTTTTATCATCAACATGTGAAAGAGGCAAAGAGCTGTTAGAATCTTTCCTGCAATACTTTGTGTGGAGCAGACAGCTCATGCCATTATACCTTCAACTGATGCAGCTGTCTCTATCTTGCATGTGATGTACTATATTTCAATCTGCTTGGGATACGACGGCGACAGTTATTACTTTTTAAATGACAATTTTCTGGTATGAGATATTCCCATTAGGAAAAAGTGATACCAATTTTTTCGACAATGGATCCTCTCCTGAGCTTAGATATAAAGTGGTTTAACCCTCCTGTTACTTTTGGGGTCAATTTGACCCCATTCAATGTTTAACGTCTCCAAATAAATGATTGACATCATTTCTTTTGCTTCATTTTGAATGACTTTTGCTAATTTAATGGGGACAACTGGGTAAACATAAAATGAACATGATAATATGTTTTCAATGTCCTGTACACATGCTGTACGCATCGGTGTTCTTTGGGGTCAATTTGACCCCAGGCTGTTGTAGCTGTATAAGACATATAAGAAATATCAACATTTTACACACATTTGTTTTGGTTGTTTTGGATGATATTGAGGTCACTATAACATGCAATTTTATAATCTTCAAAAAGCTTTCGGGCCCTAACCTAACATAACCATAACTGTAGTAGTGCGAGAACCACTGATAGATCACACGACATGGGGGAGGAGTAAACACTTGCACAGCGGCCTTCTAAACCAGTGCTCTGTGTGCTTTCTCTTTCTGCTCTCTCTCAACTGAAAATGAATTGTAAGGAAAGGTTTTCTGTCAATGAGGTGTTGTCTCATCTCTTTGACCATGAAAGTGACAGAGAGGAGAATGTGTCTGAGACGGAGCATGATGTTGAGGAGGACCCTGACTATGAGGCATCCTCCTCTGATGAGAATGAGACCCTCAGTGTCGACCCTCCTGTTGTCTCTCAACCACCAGCAAACACACTACCTTCCAAAAATGGAAAGTTATTACGGTCCGTCTCCCCACTTGAACAACATAGACTCAGTGCTGCTAGTTTCATCAAAATGGTTCCAGGCCCCACCAGATACGCTGTCAGCCATGTCCAAGACATACAATCAGCATTTGAGCTCTTCATAACAATTCAATTCAATTCAATTCAAATTTATTTTGTATAGCCCAAAATCACAAATTACAAATTTGCCTCAGAGGGCTTTACAATATGACACCATCAATCGAAAAGGATATACTTGAGATGACAAACTTAGAGGGGAGGCACGTGTATGGGGACAGTTGGAAAGACTTGGATGTGACCCACTTGCAAGCCTACATTGGGTTGCTCATTTTGGGAGGAGTGTACAAGTCAAAAGGTGAAGCAACAGCGAGCCTTTGGGCTGCTGACACTGGAAGGGCAATATTTCCAGCCACCATGTCTCTAAACACATTCCATGTTTTCTCCCGTGTCATACGCTTTGATGACAGAGAAACAAGGCAGGGCCGACGAGAGCGTGACAAACTCGCAGCAATACGGGATGTAAGGGACAAGTGGGTTCAGCGATTACACTTTCTTTACAATCCAGGCCCTCACGTGACTGTGGATGAATGTCTGGTTGCATTTCATGGGCGCTGTCCATTCAGACAATACTGAAATTGTGTTCGTTTTCCTGGGGTCAACTTGACCCCGAACATAATGTTAATAATAACATGTGAAAGAGGCAAAGAGCTGTTAGAATCTTTCCTGCAATACTTTGTGTGGAGCAGACAGCTCATGCCATTATACCTTCAACTGATGCAGCTGTCTCTATCTTGCATGTGATGTACTATATTTCAATCTACTTGGGACACGACGGCGACAGTTATTACTTTTTAAATGACAATTTTCTGGTATGAGATATTCCCATTAGGAAAAAGTGATACCAATTTTTTCGACAATGGATCCTCTCCTGAGCTTAGATATAAACAAGTGGTTTAAAGGATAAGGCAGGCAATGTTTTATATTAGACTTAAGATGCATCCATTTTATGAAAAGACCAAAACCAACAATATATTATATTATATCATGCTAGCAAGTAGTGTGTAAAACTAGTAAACCACAACAGGTCACACTGTTGCAATGGGTAAAATGGTCCTTTAACTACTTTCTTTCACTATCCTGCTAACATTAAATCTCACTAGTACTTCAAATGTGTATTATTATCATGCAGCTGGAAATACTCCCAAATACACTACCTATCTTCTTCTGAAAAATACCCAATCTTTCTTAAAAATAACTATATATGTGTGAAGCATTTTTTTATATTCATGTCTCAGCAGGAACCAGAGGGTTTGAGGCTAAGTGTCATTGACAGAGTAGGGTTTTGATCTTTTCATGGGGTTTGTTGACTATAAGAAACAGAAACATAGCATAATGCCAGCCTAGTTCTTTGAGCTGTTCTGCACTAGATTTCCATCTTAAAAAGTAAACTCCTCTCGTTAGTCTGAACTGAAAACTCATTCAAAAGGTACAACAGAAAGGAGTGTCCCTTCCTCACTAATTGAGACCCTGTAGATTCACCCTATTTACCCAGATATGTATATAGATTCTGGCAGAAAAACCTCTTGGCACACGAAAAGGGAAGAACTGAAAATTATCCCAATTTTTTTTTTTTCCTCAAGCAGCAATATGTGAGTGCACTATGAACAGAAAGCTGGACTAATGGATAGTTCAAAGATTATACTGGCATTATCCAAGTTTAGATTCAAGGAGTCCTCAGTGACAATGTTTGCATGCGGACTAATACTCAACTATTATTCGGACAATATGACAATATTCCAAATTTGATTTAGGTCAGGTTTTGCAATTTAGACATTTGGGATATGCTGATATTATTCAGGTTTTTATTAGCATTCTTTGGACATGTATACAGCGTATTCGGAATACGTTAAATAAAGGTTTTTACCACAGTTTGCAACACACGTCTCTTGCCTGTTTAAGGCCAGTCGTTGGACACAAAACCAACCAGCAAACACTTTGCAGAGACGCATGCAAAAAGGAAAGCTCGCATTTCAGGTCGGAAGGAGAAGTACTTTTAAACATTATGAAAGTCTTGGATATCAACGGGTTTTTTGATATGAGCAAACATCGCTGGCCTTTAGAGAAGGTGGTTGAAGGAATGAAAGAGGGACTCTGTGTTTGCGCGGTCGAGCAGTCCGCCACCGGTTACGTTAATCGGAGAATACACAGCTGCATGTAAACAAGAATATTAGAGAAACATTTGATTTCATTAACCATGTAAACAGCTCAGTAGGATTGTCTTCTTTGGAATATGGGCAAAAATTAAATGTTTCATTTTTTTTCTTTCCAAAACATCAAGCTGCTTCTTGGGACAAACAAGTTGAGTGTGTTTTACTGTGTAGTATTGACTTAAATCAATCAAATGCACTGATTGTGTTTTGGACCGTCTCTGTCAAGTCTTCCTTTATAACAATGGACCCCAGTTAAGGCAAGAAAAGATGTGGCGAGCCTTGTTTACGGTAGATTTTAAACCCCTGCTTGTCATTTCTAAAACCTATTAAAGACTTTCCACTTCGAGATGATAATGGCAGTTACTATACGTCAGCTCAGAGTGACCACGGCTGCTCACCAGCATAGCAAGAGGGATACTTTTAATTAGATGAAAGGTGGTGATGTGAGATAAAATACTGACAGCGACGCACAGTGCGGCGAGCAAATATGTGCCAGCCACAGTCTCCTCATTCAGATTCTCTTTCTGCCTTCAACCAGCGCTAGCATCTAATGGAAGATAATGTCTCTGTTTATCATCATGTCAGGATTGTGTGGCTTGTCTCCAGGAGGACCATGCCAACGTATTGCCTTTGAAGTGTTAATTGGATGCGCTGGAAGCCATCTTTGTTTTTAGATTACAAAAAAATGAGTGTGTATGTGTTACTCTTGGATCACACACTATCAAAACATAATGCTCAATTTTACCTGAAAGTATGACTCCTGTTTTCAGAATGCAGTGCCTGCATGGCTGCGTCTTTTGCTTTGATAGTTTGCAGATGAACCAAAAAATAATCCCTCTGCTGTCGTGTTTCTCTCCCTGAAATAAAGTGATGAAACTAAGAGGCTAAAAAAATATAATGCGCTGAAGAGCTTACGGGAGGTGCTCATTGAAGAAGCATGAAGACAGCATCTCTGAGATTTCTTTCCAAATTATAGAACATTGGTCAGGGTGTCGAAATTCTCATTGACTTCTCTAATTCAGGCAGACTTTTTCAATAATGGCACTGAGTTAACTCAATCTAGCAACAGACAGCTCGATGAATTGCCCTGTCAGTCACTTGGAGTTTTGCATTCGCAGCTAACCTCTCAATCTGCTCGGCTGTAACACAATTAAGCGGCGAGGAATGAAAATCAGTGTTGTTCTGAGAACATTTGCAAGGGACACATAAAGGGTCCGAGTGCAGCAAGGGGATCCAAGGAGACAGTGGGAGTTTAAAAGGGAGAAGTAATGAGAAAAGGGTGTGTGTGTGTGTGTTTTGGGTGGAGTAATAGAGGACAGATGCGAAAAGGTGGTAGGGGAATTAGAAAAGCATGCAAAGACAAGTTAGCTACTCTGCATCCTACCCACCTAGAGTGATCTCTGTCTGCATGGGCATGGACAGGGCTGGGTGCTTGACTTCGCAGCTGAACAGGGCGTCATTATCCAGCTGAGGGTTGAGGGTCCAGGTGAGTCGGGCCTGCACCACAACGGAGCCGTCACTCTGGGGGATGTTAGTGTGGCTGAAGTAGTAGAGAGGGTCTGTGCTGTGCACCCAGCGGGGGAACTCCCGGCTCACCACCGTCTCTGGGATGACCTCTGTCGCAGGGCTGGGCTCGTAGGACTGCTGGCCTTGGGTGTGGACACGCTGGGGGCTCTCTGTGTACAGACGGGGCACCCGCCCTTCGGGGTCCAGCAGGGAGAGGGAACGCTGCAGTTTGGTGTCATCGAGGTCCCTGCTGATGAGCGGCCTGGCTCCTCTCACGCCCGCTGAGCCGCCACCCTGCTCACTGGAGGATTGAGTGTAGGAGATCACCTCTATCAGCTCGCCATCACGCTTGAAGTACACCTAAGGCAGAGCAAGGAGTATTGAACTAGAGTGAGAAGTAGACACAGAGGAGAAACAAAAAGGAACACTATATGGAGAGACCATTAATCTCCAGCAGAAAAAAAGGGTGAGCAAAGAGTTTCCTATTTGCACATCCAGCAGACAAAGAGAAACATTAGCATTCATTTGAAGTCTGGTTTCTGGCCACCTGGTCAACATAAATCCAATATTCACGTTTCTTTTAGCTCTGTTTTAGTCTCTATCAACTCCTGAGGAAAACAATCTGGCTTTTTTAGAAGATAAATGCTCTGCTATGTTCACCAGCTAGTTGATAACTTTGTCTGTCTGCCTTTTGGTGCTCAAAGGTAATGTACAGTGGGATTGCTGGGACTTTAACAGGCAAAAAACAAAACTAGGATTACTGCCTCGCAGTTGTATGCCTCTGTCAACCAATTATGTTGCAGATTACATCCATGTTTGTCCAAAATGTCATCACTTTATCATTTTATCCTATTAGACATTCGTGTAAAATTATCAGCATATGAGTTCTTGAGTAATAGCCAAAAACATAGTTTTGTGAGGTCACAGTGACCTTTGACCACCAAGATCTAATAAGTTCAACCTCGAGTCAAAATTTGTTCAAGGCGTTCACAATATGTCATGACAATGGGACGGATGCGAGGTCTCAGTGACCTTGACTTTCGCCCTACAAAATCAAATCAGTTGATCCTTGAGTCCAGGTGGATGTTTGTGGCAAATTTGAAGAAATTTGCTTAATATGTTTCTGAGATATTGCGGTGAAGAAAATGGGTCAAACATGAGGTCACATTGGCCTTGACCTTTAACCACCAAAATCCAATCAGTTCCTGTTTAAGTACAGGTGGACATTCATGCCTCCAACCATGGCTGTAGTTGACGTGGATGCATAACAATCATAAAACATGCTCCGTGATCTGCACAGTGGGATGAGTTTTGTCTCTAGGAGGAACATCTTTCACACTGCACATTTTTTCCCATTCAGATTTAAAAGTGCTGATTAGTGCAGCCTTAAAGAATTGATTTTAGAATTGGCTCATCTGCTGTGTTAGGCCTGTATCAGCATGTTCTCACCATGTCATTTACATCTCTGGGCGCCTAATCTCCTGACAGGGAATTCTTACTCCCATTTCAGCACATACCCTCCAGATATTTGCATTGAAATAAGGTTGTATAGTGACTGCCTGACGTGTTGCTGTTTTGCAAACAGATTTTTGTTGTCGTCCTTTTGAGGACCTTTGGTCATTTGAATTAAATTTGCCAAAGATCAAAGAGTTATTATTGTGCACACTGCATTTCACTGCATTGTTTGAGGTTTTTGTGAAGAGATGGTTGAAGCATGCTTTAATATGGTGCCACCTCTAGGGCCGATGCCCCGAGTGGGCAAACAGCAATAATGAGTATAAACAAGTGAGGATAAGACCAAGCTCCTGAGGAATAACTCCATATTATATTCTCACATTCAAAAAAAAGGATAGAATCTCTAATCCTTGGATTGCAATACAAGCTTCATTATACATGGCCCTTTCTATGAAAAATGCCTTTAGAGTGGCAAAAAACATTTTTTTCCATGTCAAGTTCAATTCCGATCAACAATATGCTGTACCTAAGGACACGTAGTATTTTCAATTGCACTGTAATTAATTCAGAATGTATTTACAAATGTAGCGTTTTATTTGAGATGAATACGGCCTGGTTGACAATGCGTAAGTCTTTTAGGTTTCACTCAATGTAACCTTTATTTTAGCAACTGCTTTTGAAAATACTGATGAATGGGGACCGTCTGTGTGGCCCCGCTTGTTGCCGAGGTTATGTTCGCAAAGACAGATGCCACATCATTATATTACAAGCTGTGTTGTGCTGCTGGGTTGTATCATAGTATTTATAGCCAACTCTAAAAACAACTTTCTAATGCCTGCCATCCGAGCAGGCTGGTACACATCCACAATGGGCTAAGTGACCTTGCTCAAAGGCGTTCTGCAGTACTGCTTGTCACCAGTACCATGGATTAAAAAACAAAACAAAGCAAAACAATAAATAAACTACTCGTCCTGCAACAACCTGCTGCTCCTGCCAATGAGCAATGAATTGCTCTATGGCCCCATCTACCTGCACTATATTTCCAATACAACGGTAGGGTTCAAACAAGCTTTTCTTCTAAACTTTAAGTTAGTCAGTTCATTTTGCACTGTGACTGTTGGGGCTGAAGCACAGCAGTTTTAATTAGTTATTTCATTAGAGGAAAAACAACATTTGAGTGCTTGACGTGGATGTTTTACCTTTTTCCACCTGAAGTCAAATAATAAATGGTCCTTGTTGGAGAAAATCTTAAATCTTAAATCAGTGCAATCTATTGTTAAAGATGACTAATGACTACACCTACAAGTACAACCGTAGTTTCTTAATCAGAGCACACGTGCGATGTCTTGTTAGGAGGACAAAAAAAAGAAAAGCTCCTCGAAAGGGTAAGTGTTACTAAGGTTCAAAAGACAAGTTATTACCCTCCGTTCCACATACATGTTCATTTCTAAGTAGTTAAGGGGCACAGCTTAACTAATTAAGGTGCAGGTTGTATTCTTATATGCGTCCACCAATCTAGAAACATGCCTATTGGTAAGAAAAATCCATTCGAGCTCACACCTTAGGTCTTTTCCATAAAGAAGCAAGTGTATCGATTGTAGCCCAGCATAGCATATAAAGCTAATTTGCGAATGTAGTTCCACAGATTATCACATTTTCCTCTGTTGAATTTTCACACTGTGGGAGCATTCAATACCCATCACCCTTTATCTGCATTTACCTAAGGTGCTCTGTAGAGCCAGGGCTTAAAATCCAATAGCGCAATGGGAAGTGGATACATCAACCTCAGATCCACAATGACCCCATTGCGTCTGCTGCTAACTCCTACACCAACTCGCAAAGAGAAGATGCCTTTTCATTGTGTATTAAAACAGCTCATTAATTATCACAGCAGGTGGAGGGAGAGCAACGTGGATCAGAGCGCTCCATGCACCTGTTCTGTTGCTTTTGTTGGACAAAATGGTGTGGGTACACAATAACACCTGGTTGGCTGTGGATTGGTATAATAGGGAATTAATTATGTAAGCCCAGATAACTGATGTTTCTATAAACATTGAAAGAGAAGTTATTTAATTTAAATAAAAGGAATGTGGTACATCTACATCTACAAAGAGCCCCGTGTTGCATGCTCTGAAGAAGTCCCTTTGTTGAGGTGTTACCTCCAGCAAAATATCAAGCATCAGTTTACTTACCGGTACTCATCTCACCATGAATAAATATCTTTCTTTGTCACCTGTCTGCTTGAGGTATAAGAAAGGGAATCAATTAATGTTTCATCAGCGACGTGAATGAATGGGATAACAGATATGTAGCTGCAGGGAGAGAAGTGCTATTTCTGTCAGTATCTTGCAGTTCTGCTCCTTTGTCATCTCACCTTCTATTACTAGGAAGAAGATCACATATGGAAATACAGACACAGACTTGAATAGACATATAAAGAAGGTTTGAGTGAATATTTGTAATGCTGTTCGGTGATTATGTTAAGAGTCTTCCAGTCTGCGTTCACTTTGATTCATGACAACTCTACCACTTTGTCGAGCCAAAGTAACATAGTAGACACGTAGCAACACATCAACAGTTTACACCCAAAGCACGAAGAAAAGCATGTGACACATGCAACAATGAATTTGTGTTTATTAAGCAACAATTTAAATATGACATGGACAATGTTCTTGAAATACAACTACACTGAAATTGAAAATACACGATTGGTGAACAAAATCTCCCTTTACTTATTTAAATGTCGTTGTCAAAGTCACCCAGGAGCCGGTTTCAGGTGGTCGGCCTTATTTTCAAGGTGGAAATCTGTAAATAAATAAAGTATTAGAAAAAAACGATTACTTTTGAACCAGTTTTGAACGTCTTTTCACCGGTGACCATAGTTGTTTTGTAAACGTCTTTTCAACGGAAAGATGCTCTCTGGGATATTAAAAAATGAAATAATTCTTTATATTGTTTGTATATTGCTGTAAGACAAACAACAATGTTTTGACCATCTTCTTATTTGTACGTCACTTTGTTTTACTCACTTCCTCCCCATTTAAACTGTGTACAGCCCCACTCGCTTTCTGTCGTGTATTTTACATGTGAAATGGCCTAAAAACTCAATTTTATAACGTTGGGCTACAGCGACAGTCCATAAAGACAGTCTCCAACATTAACTTAAACACATGTTTATATTTACTGTTGGTCTATGCTACAGTACGCTACAAGCTAACATGCAAAAGCTACAAGCTAGCAGCCTCGCCAGCATCTTGAGCAGCATACAATTCTACTATTGGTGCAAATTTTGCTTTGCATTATTGGGATAAAGTAGTTAAAGTACTTACAAAGCATGTCGTTTATTCCGTCAGCTCGTTCACTTCGCTCCGCAAGTCTGGTGCCAAGTTTCCAGACCAGTGCATCTTTTAAAGTTGTAGACGCGGTCTGAGCCAATGTTCCTGTGCATGCGTGTTCCAGCGTGTTCACAAACACTCGTATTTTACATGAATGTACAGACAGAATATACACTGCTCTCATTAGGATGTCCTGGGAGCATCTTGTTGGCAGCATACAGTTTATAGTTCTATATTTATGATGTTTTACATGAAACATTAAATGCATCCAAATCACGTCTTCGTGTAGACCACATTTAACCGACTGCTGTAATCTGACTTTGGAGAAATACGTTCACATTAACCAAAATTGTCTCTCTTATAACCTACAACTGAACAAACCATCAACATTTTGAAACAAATTGGTGTTTTGTGACACGTTGATGTTGTAACCGCCTTTTAGCCGGTTGAAAAGACGCCGTGAATAGGTCTTAGACATTCAGACTGAATATCAGCCAGTTTTCAACTAAAAGTCAACGTTGAAACGTTTGTGCTCACCGGGATCAGTTCAATGTGAGCACTTTTACTGTGCTATTATATACGGTATATCAGGCTCAAGAATACCAACTTGTGAGAAGGCATTAAAAAAATGCAGAATATATCATGAATGCAGCTCGGCAAGGCCAGGGTTTGACATCTTGCTGTTCAAATTGCTGTTGAAATTAAACAGCTTAGAGCAGCCGGATGAGACAGAAGAGAGAGACGTGTGACAAAGGTCCCTCGTCCTTGGCCGGACTATATGCAATTTTCCCGAACAGATTGAGTCACCATGACCCTGTATCTTTGTAAATATTAATGTGAATCAATCTACAATTCATCTTTAAATCTGAGCACAATTAAGGAGACATCTGTCATCACTGTAAACTTGGTCTGTGTTCCTTGAAGCTACCGACTAATTTGCTAAAATCTCATTTCCCACATTTTGCTTGTTTGACAGGCAGAGATAACAGAGAATGCGTCACTTCTTTTAGACCGTTCAAATGGGAGAGCAAACACTGATTAATTTCCACAAGTTATTACAAAGCTGCCAAAATAAGACCGAGGACGTCTCTCACTGTGATACACATCTCCAACAAATGGTAGCATTTCACAAAGTAACATGGGCACTTTTGTTGGGTACTGCGTTAGGAGAGTTACCTTTCATGTGATCATTCGGCATCTATTGTCTGTTGAACACATGTTTTTATGTTGTACAATAAAGTAAAGATGTTATTGAACAGAATATTGTCACACAACATTTTTTATCTTTTAAGATGTTTTGGAATACAGTTGAATCTCAAAATTTCCCAACATGTCCTCTCAGGAAATCATAAAATGTACTGTAGAATGTGCAAAATGGCCACATTGTCTTCAATAAACACATTTGCTTGTCAGGTGATACATTTTACTGCTGTATGACTTGGAAAGAAGTGCCTGCTCTCATGTAAAAGTGGATTTATTTTAGTGTTTTTGGCATTGCTGTTGTATTGTTCTCTTAAAGGCAGTCTCACTGCACGGAATAAAGAGATTATCAATCATGCCTCTGTTATTCATCCCCAAATACTTCATAGTCCAATACAGGGGCGTTTCTAGGAACCAAAGAAAGGGGGGGCTTAGCCCCAAGGGGAGTGGCATGTTTGCGCGCAATTTTTTTGGGGGCCGTGGATATCCATTGTTTCAGACAGTTCATAGATTGGTTCAATCAGAAAGAGTGTGATTTTGCTCTGTAATTTTGCTTTACACTGTTAACATAGCCCACTACAATATTCCCTTTCATTTGCTTCAAGTAAACCTACATTTAAGCAGGTAACAATCATTAACAACTACAGATAGCCACATTCTGTAACTACCTGTACTTACAATTTCACTCCGTGCATCCTTTACTTTGAGCTGAACTCCTTGGCTATAATCCTGGCTGTCGTTGACGAGAGACGTTACTTGGCAGAGTGAGAAAGCCAGCGCAGCAGCCTCCCCAAGGTCCTAGTGCCCGGGGCTTATATCGTTAAGTATGATGGTAGGCTATTGGATTGTAATTTGAAGGGGGAGAAAATATAAAAACCAGAACGCACGCACATATGTAGCATGTTAGAGTTATAAATAACTTGTCCATGTGAGAAACAATAGTTTAATTTAATGACATCACCAAAATAATCTTTTTTTTTTTTCTTAATCCAATAATGCCAAATTATTTGGGGGGGCTGAAGAACATTTTAGGGGGGCTTCAGCCTAACGACGCCCCTGGTCCAATATGTGAAGACAATGAAATCAGACACAAACCACTAACTTCATTCTGGAATGAATGAGCACAGAGAAAAAGGAAGATGTAATTCTAAGCAGTGGCCCATACTCGATGCCACGGCAGTGGTGAAATTAAGCTGGGATGGCATGAGAAGGGTTTTGCGTTTTTCCTGTGAATAGGCAGTGATGAAAGCACCTGCACTCTGCACACTGCCAAGCCGCCCCCATCTCATCAACATCTCAATTCTGAATCCTATTGAAAATGTAACAATCATACGTTGGTCCATATGCACCTTTATGTTGCTGCGATTAATCACAGCGTTGTCAAAAGGACAAGACAGTTATTTGTAAGGTGACATAATGATTCAATGAGAGTACAGAGGCAAGAGAACGGGTAAGAGAAAGAGGAGAGAGAAGGATCCTGGCCATGACTTAATCAGCTTTCCTTCTTGTTATTAACTGTCATTATCCTCTTCTTTTCAATCAGTGCTTGCTTGTGCTCTGAGGATGTTCTAGTGAGTGGCACTGGGAAGCTATTATCGATATGTCACCAGCTCGCTTCAGTGACATCAGATGGTGACAGATCTTGAAACATAATAGCAGACACTTTTACCACATGCTAGGGGAATTTGGCATGTTGGGTGTCTCAATTTGAAGAACCAATAAAAAGCACAAAATGAGCCAGAAGAAGGTAAAGTAGAAGCCTTCTAAAGCTGCATTTATTATTAGTGACATGCAGCAGTAGCAGTGTTAGAGAAACTTAAAACACTTTCAATCATGAGCCCGAATTTCAGACTCATACATTCAGACAGAGACCTCATTTACAATATATATATATATATATATATCTGGAAGAGAAATAGGGTATCATAAAAAATGTAAATTGCCCTTTTAAGTGAGGTAAGCTTTCGATTGCTCTGCATGTTATTCCATTAGGCAAGTGCACAAAGAGATAAACTGGATTTTCCAAGCTCAGTAAAAACAACCAGCACCTACAACATAATCCAGTCATTTGAACGCGTTCGTTAGAGGCCCACATTAAAAGACAACAAAGAAGCAATGTAAGGGGGTAAAAAAAAACTGAACAGTAAGGGCCTCATGAATAAATAAAACCTAGTGTTTATCACATCTCAAGTTCCTTTACGTCGGCCATGTCTGCGCCAAACACTTGCACTTGAACACACCTCAAAGACTACAGACAACGGCCAACTACCACTTATGCTCTGCGAGAGAGGAAAAAGAACCCCATACCAGTAGGTGGCAGCAGTCTGTATTTGTCATTCAATATGGGAAACTGGAAGATCTAGGACTGCCAATATACAAGCTGTTGTTATGATACATACATGAAACAAAGCAGTGTTTGCCAACCATTTTCACACCACTCTCACTCACCACTTTGCCTCATTCCAGATGGCCATGTCATTGTGAACATATTTGTCTATTTGACTGATTAGATGAGAGGAAGATAAAAACAAAAATTGGCCGATGGCTGACCTCTACAGAGAGAGAGGGCCACCCAACCTCAACATACAACTCACAATGATGAGTATTATAATTATCTCCAGTAATAAATCCTAGTGTAGAACGATAAACAGCATCCTAGGGGGTCAGAGTCGCAGTTGAAGCATTGGATGTATAAAACGTCTTCATAATCTAGGACTGATTAGAAAGTTGCCTCGATAAGCATCCTTTTACAAATAGGGAATATAGTTTTTCATTATGATGGGCCCTATTAAATTCATCAAAACAGAGCTGATGTTTATTTAGGTTAAAAGAAAGTGTTGCATTCAAAGATGTTAAAAGCATTTGAGGTTCTTATTTCCCTCCCCATGCGCACACACACACACACACACACACACACACACACACACACACACACACACACACACACACATCCCCGTCCTTCTGCATTTGTGAGGACCCTCCCCTAAACCTGAACTCAGCCTTCAACAAAATGCCTAACTCCAACCCTTACCGTAGCGTTTGAAGAAGTGAGGACTGGCGACAATGTCCTCACTTTCCAAAAATGTCCTCACTCTGTTTGGTAAAAACTTGTTTGGGTCCTCACTATGTAGCAAGAACATGAATACATACACACAGAATTTTGATGTTGCTCATTATTATTTTTTTTTAATCTGTTAATTTATCAGTATCTATTCATGAAAAATCAAAGTACGACAGGTAAAAATAAATATAAATATCATTATGTGAAAACCTGAAGATAAAAATAACATTTGCTGCACAAACACTATGTAGCTTCACCGCTTGTTTTGTCTTAATTACTTGAAGGGATTCTTGCTGATCTGCAGCATAATCAGCTGCTTTTGTTCTCCCTACCCATTTTTCTTCTCACCTTCTATTAACAGCAGACATTTTTTTTAATAGTGCTTGCAACGAGAGGACCCTGTTTGGCTGAATTCTTGCAGCAGGAAATAGAACATCTTTTGATGCCTGTGAACATGAAATGTGGGTAAACTTATATTAAAATGACCAAACTACAAAGTTGGTAATCTTGAGAAACCAGCAAGAGTAAGCTATACTTTGAAAAAAATAAAAAATCCAACTGAAAAAACCTGGGCAGTGTTGTCAACTCTTGTAGCAAGCAGCACTTAGTTGGTCAATCTGGCAAACAAGTCACCAAGTCTGCAACACCAACAGCCCTTCTTTTCAGACCTTGCTGAGTTTCAGCTCATTGTTTACCTGTCCGGTCACAACTTCACTGTTTTGGTTCACTCCCACTGCTCTCAATACGTTAACAGCACTGTAAGCCTGCACTATCTGCTCAGCACCAAGTGTCAGACAGACACAGTTAGCCAGATATATTTCCCCCAGGGGTTCAGGAGTTGGCAGAGACCAGAAACAGAGCTAAAAGAGAGTAAATATGAGAGTACCAATTATCGGGTTGACCTAAAAATGACCCAAAATGCTTTGTATTTTTTCCAGATGTGTAAAAAGCAACTGTTTGCTAAAAAGTTCAAACAACCCCTTTTCACTTCCAACTCGTCAAATACTGAAGCTTGGTCAGTGCCCCTCTGTGTTTGATACCAACACACAGAGGCAACCTTTAGAGCCTGTATGCTACTCACCGGGCTTTCAACTAATTTAAAACCATCAAGTCATTATTAGAAGGTCAGAGCAACTGACATAGTATGAAGAGCAAGAAAGTCCGCAAAGACCACTGTTTGGGGCCCGTGTGAAACCAAGTCAACAATGACTTATTTTACCTGACTTATCTACGTAGCTTTATTGTTTTTAGTTTTAAGTTTATTTTGAAAGAGACGCTCTGCATGTTAAGAGCGGGAACTGACACAGCGTCCCAGACACATCCAAAACTGATGCTAAAGGGGTACTTAAGCGTCATAGTTTGAAGCGTAGGGCCATTGATCAAGCCGTCGGTGTTTCACCATTTGGGTGTGAGAATGTGCTGGTTCGACTTCAAAGGTGATATGCCAATGATCCGTTTGTAATTTGTTTTTGCTGCCCTCAAATGGCCAAAAAAGCTATTGCAGGTTATACAAAATGATTCATGACGTTCACTCAGTATCCCTTGTAAATCTCATGATGAATAATGACTTGAGATATGTCAAATATGCAAGCTGAAGGGCTGAAAATTCAGTAAGTACAGAATTTGTTGATCCCAAATCCATGGACACATGCCACATGAAGGACAATCTTTATATTCAGTGCATTAAGGAATTCATTCATTGTCATCTCTCGAAAACTAGAGTAAAACATACTTTGGTATATCTGGAAACAAAGATACTTTAAAAATAAGAAATAATACAGATTAGACATATTTAGCTGGCTAAGTAAATAAGGCCAATTTATTTTGTAAGCCACTATTAAGACCAGGCTTGCAATGATATGACATTGAAAATAGAGCGGACAACAGCTCATTTTGCAACAAGCTGCGGGGCAGCAGCACCGACAATGAGTTTCATCAAAACGCAAAGGGAGCCGTTTGAAGTTGCAATCACACAACTAGGACAAAGCAGCAACATCTAAGCAAATACTTACAAACCTTATAATGAGGTTCTGTTATGCTGCATGACCGTGGACAACAGCATAAATGTAACAAATGGCCACAGTTTGAATGTGATATTTGTGCTTGTTCCTAAAACATAATCGGGATCATGTCAATTGCAATAAGTTATAATGATTAACAATAACTCCATAACAAATTCTATTTTGTAACTGCCCTTTTTGCAACCCATTATTAACTTTGACAGGAGCTTTGATTAAGATTTGACAAATCCTTTGGCAACATTTAACTTAGTTTGCTACAGAGCTAACCCGCTATGATATAACAGTTAACATTTAGATAACCAAGCATAGTAAATATACCAAACACAAATATGAAAGCAAGCTCTACTTCTCAAAGGACTCTTTTTTTATTCCATGAATTAATATTTATTTTTCTATTGCTACTGGACCACAGTATGAGATCTAAAACGAGATTAAAGAGGAGAAAGGTTTGCAGGGCTGGGGAGCCTAGTGAGGCTGTACTTCTAAAATCTATTCATGAAACCTGTCAGAGTTTGTTTGCTGGGTTTTGATTCAGACCAACGGTACAAAGCAACTTTGACGGGCCGTGATCAACTCCCCACGGAGACAAAGTAACTTCTCAAGTTGAAAGTGTTATATTTCTCAATTTCCTTGGATCATGCAGATTTCTCTTAATATCTTGCATCGTTCCAGTGCAAACACTTTGTCTGTTTGCCTAAAGGATATAATATGATAAGGCAAATTAGTGACCTTGAAATTAGTTTCCATCCAGGCTCCAATAGTTTTCTGGCTCATAAAATGTTTAAATTATAAGTAAACCACTTCCATGGTGTGAGAGCACTAGGAACGTCAGACTCACGGTGCTAACGTAGGTGTTTTCACTTATTGGCTAATCAAACCTCTTCTCGGGACTGTGTGGGGTACAAACTGTGCTTGACTATAATCTGACTCTCCTGTTGGTTTTGTTTCATCTGCCAGAGTGGAACAACTTGTACCTTCATGATGTTTAACAAAAAAGTAACACAAATGAAGTTTGGTGACTTTAGCATACTTATCTCTACCCGACTTCAAACAGAATAACCGAGAACACATGCGGTGTGTTTCTGTTTCTCTGGTAAAATAGAATTGTTTAAAAAAAGCCACTTTGAAGATAAAAAAAGAGCCAATCTGAAGATGTAGGAGACATGTCTTGTTGTTTTTAGAATGATATTGGATTCAGTGTTTCCTTTTAGATTACTGTCCAGGAGCTCCAATGAATGCATTTTGTTTTAAAATGGTTTTGTCTGGCTGCTGAACTGAATTATTTAGTGTGATGAAGGTTCACTATATGAGTTTCTTGTCTGACACAATGGCAATTCACAAAGCTCATTATTTTTAATTAACGTCATGCTTTTTGTCCATTATTGTCTCTTTTACTGACTCTGCAAGATGTGTCAGATAATCTGCTTTTTATGATACTTGAGCTGGGTTGCACCAACAAGGATGACTTTTTTAAATTCATGGTTGAACTTTAAGTTATATTGCACCGAACATAAAAAACTAGCCTAAAATTAAGAGATTAAATCCAAATCTTTTTTTAAATGTCTGTTTAGTTTTGACTCTAAACGTTTAATTCTGATGCAACAAAACTTTAAACTCCAAATTCAAATTTGATCCAGTTAATCTCAAGTTAAATTCAGCCTTGATCCAACTATTCTTCATGTACTTCTAAACTCAAACTTCTCGGAAGAATGAGAACAAATTTTGATTCATGAGATGATAGAATTATGGTTTGGTTTATGAAACAGATTGTACTTTTAGATTGTATTGATACTTAAAATTGAGTAATACGACTGCTGGATTGAATGCCGTGAACTGTCTTTGCAGCACAAAGCTTCTTTGCATTTTGAGTCAATATCAAAACCTTTCAATACATCTCACACAAAAGATTTGTTTTCTGCAATGTGCAAATATGGTGGTGAATGGAGCGGCCAAACAGTCTTTTATTTTTTGTTTTTATCTCAAGTCAGTGACTTGGATCATTTGCTTGCTGAGTCATTGACAAAGGTAGTAATCCGCAATGTGACATGGCCACTGAGACAGAGGCAGTCTGGGCTTACTGACCAGCTGAAACCTTTCAGGATCTCTTTTCCTCCATTAAGCGTTGGAAAGAGGATCCGGCCATGCTGAGCTTTAATGGCTTAAGGCTCTCTGTGAAATCACAACGGGGGGTGAACTTCACTCATCACACCATCAGCCAGGAAGTACCTGAGAGACGGAAATCATATTCACCTTGTATTCACCTCTCACTGGGCTCATAATTGCAGGAGATGGGTATGTTCAGGGTCTGGAGCCCATTACCATATACCCATGGACGATGATTAATGACGCAGTGGGAACAAACAGCCAGCGCCGGCTCTCAAACTGCGTCCGTAAGCTCATATGCCACCAAACACAGGAGCATACTGAGTGCTTTTTTGCAAGACCTTGTTTTGCACTTCAAAAAGTTAAAAGAAAAAGTGCAAGTGTAATTTTGAAATGTGTGTTTGCTTGTATGCGCACATTGGTGTGTTGCTGCATGTACTGTACATGTAAGAGGGTGTATAGTGGCAGTTCTGTGTGCAATCATTACCATCATGTCACTGGGATTAGATTCATTACCCTAAATGTGACCATCAATAACACTAATGTGTCTGTTTCCTGAATCTGATACCTTTATTTAATGACTACATTGCATGACTGAATTAGCGCTGGTAATCAATCACAGGTCAATCTGTAATGAATTTAACAGCAGTACTGGGGACAGCAGGATCACTATATGTGTGTTTATGCAGCCAGGTCTTTCCAAATGGCGTATGAATGACAAAACAATTCGTCATTCATTTAGCTCGCAATAGCAACGCCATTCTTGGTTTTTCCGTGTCATTTTACGCCATGTAGTCTGTACTGACTGCAATGTAAATGAATATTCTACAGTAATTTCTCATGTAAATGAGAGAGTGCTTGTGGTGGGTAGGTCAAAACAAAGTGTTGTTGCGTTATTATTGTGTTACATATTTTCCATACTTATGTTATGTTGTTTGCTTTTTACTTAGTTTACGTACTTATGTTACGCCCAACCATGAGGTTTTTTCCTAAACCTAAGAAAGTGTTTTGGTTTGAATTCGTTAACCACGGGTTTATTGCAAATGCAGTGGAGTGACGCGCTGAGCTACCCAGTGACAGAAAGTGACGCCAACGGTCCCGACCAAGTGTCATCATGTCACGAGTTGGGATGAGAGATGATGCTGATTAATCACCCAGAGTTCACTTTAAAACTGTGGAAAGCGTCCTGTTAAATGGGCATCTGAAGAAAATAATCAATCAGTAAAAGTCCTTTTTTTTTTTTGTCAAAATTGTCTGTATGCTAACTCACTGAATTCTGTTTGATTTCTATTTGATGAAATGGATTCCTGAGATGGCACATGCTGTTACAGCTCCATGGACAGAAATTCATTTGCAAACATGAATAGGTTTGATAATATGTATAATTCATACGTGATATACTCATGTAACATTCACGTTTCCTTAGTTTATGTACTTATTTCAATCCCAACCATGATGTTTTTACAATAACTAACCAAGTGGTTTTGTTGCCTAAACTTAACTGCAGCCTTTTCACGGTAACGACGTGGCGTTACGTATTACGCAAAAAGCCTAAAATGCGTTATCATGACACACGGGATGTCCTTCAAATGTTGTGCTGTACACCTTCTCATGAAACCAGGTAGGTTTATGTGTGGCATGGTCTGTGAGGAGCTTGTATCCACCTTCATCTTCTATCAAATAACGCTGGATGTCTGTGGGAAGCCTTGAGATTAAGGATTCTGCTGTTGGTATGCAACTTTTGAAATCCTGTTTTACAGAGCATTTTTACTGGAATGTTAAAAAAAAACATTATAACTGAGTGGTTTTGTGTGCTGATATCTAAAAGACAAAAAAAAAAAAAAAAAAAACGCTGTCAGCAACATGCAACACTGTTTCTCTTCCTCTGTAAACATCAGGGATCTGTTGAAAGGAAGGTCCCTAGTGGACGAGCAGCAAGGCCTCTCATCTACAGCAACTCACCGATGGGGCTGGTTTCCCTCCTTTTGCAGTGCAGACGAGAGTGAAATTCTGCGCTTGATATCGACTGAATGGGGCTGGAGTGTTCTCTGCCACCACTGATATGTTGTTTGGAGGAGCTGTGGAGGACAGGAAGAAAGCTTTGTGAATATAATCCCACAACATTTGATTGACTAGAAAATGCAATAGATATTCTTAAACTGTTATAAAACATCCGCTCTCCCTTGCTCAGTGCAATCCAGGAGTTATTTTGTGATAAAAAGGTCTTGGGGTTGAACATGTAGGTGGAGGCAGCACTGGCAACACTGACAGCCGAGAAAGAGAGGGCAGAGAAAGAGCAATGCTGCTGTGCCCAGATGTTAAAAATGAAACAGACTAAAAACAAATCTGCAGACCTGCTTTGTCTAGAGCAAGAACCCGCTGAGAGAATCTTCACTTGAAATGGTAACTGAATGGGTCGGGACAATATGTTCAGAACTCCCCAGGGCTCATGCGAGTCGGATGATCTCACACATATCGTATCACTAACCCTCCGCCTGAATCTCGCTTGGGATTCCAGCTCGTATGCCATGGCAGTGTAAAGGGAAAAACATGTGAGCAAGACTTTAAAGAGGAGGAGGTAATGAATGGAAATCTCACACATCCCCCGGAAAATCAGCTGTTCAACATGCAGTCCTACCCGAGTCCTTGCATGGTGGCTTAAATATGAATATGAATACTCAAGAGACCATATTGTGGCTGTTTCGGGGGAAATATCATCAAGCACGTTCTTAAGTGACGACACTGCAGCAGATGATGGCCAGCTGCACAAGGATCTCTTGAATTTTGATGAGGACTGCTGAGTATCAAAGGCACTTTTTCACAAGCTGAAGAGGCTTTGAGATGCAGAGTTTTTCATGTTTTCTATACATCGACATGCATTCCCTTTGTGAGGCCTTTCATCAGTGGCGGACCGTGCATTTTATACCTGGGCCTTCACTGCTGTCCTGCAGCTGAAACACAGCTATTATTATTTGTTTCGTGTGAAAATGAAGCCAACAACTATAAATGCACTAACTGCAGAGAATACGCCGAGAGTGCGTCTCCTCTCTGCTCTGACTGCAGCTGGGACTGCTGCGCGATAGAGAGTACCCGCCTGTGAGTGCTTTGGGGCGGCGGAGGGGCTCACGGCAGCACCCGCTGCTCGTTCACGACAGTAACTGTAGAACGTACGTGCTTTAACGTCAGAGTCAAAACACCAGCAAAGTCTCCAATAACACCAGAAAAAGTCGCTAGATTTGTCGCTAGTAGCTTTTGACAAAAAAAGTCGCCATGAGGGTTTGGAAAGTCGCCAGATTTAGAGAGAAAGTCGCCAAGTTGGCAACACTGGCACCGCTAAATATGTCCCCAGAGCAACATAGGACGTAACAATGGTTCCCATCACATATAAAACCAAACAAAAATCCATCTTCATAACTTGTCCAAATAACAATATACAAACAAGCATATTAAAGCTACTGCAGATGTAAAAACAAACGCATTTAACTTACCAGAGCTGCTGTTCACTATTTAAAGACAAAGTCCATCCTCCTTTCTTTGTTAATAAAGAGTTTAATCTCACGGTTGTTCAGTACATCCGTGCGTTTTAGTTCCAGTAAGAAGTCCTTCTCGATTCATGGACGCCAGTGAAGACAGTCGAGCCTCCCCAGTTGTATTTCTTGAATACGTTTTAATGCGTTTGAGGGCTGAAAATGTCCGCTCGACAGAGGCAGCAGATATTGGGATTGTCACCGCCCAACATGTCACGCTAGCCCACTGACCAATCACGTATGGGTAGGCCAGCTAGCAGGCTCTGGCATGTCAAAGAATACACCCAACATGTCAAACTAAAGATCTGATTAGTTGAACACTATGACAATCAACAATATCGTCCCCATTCCCTGATAGCCCACCACTGCCTTTCATGCAGCATCATGCGTAGGCAGTGAATAGTGTGGCGCTTTATTTTCCTTCAGATTCTGCAGTGACATTTTTTTAAGAGAATACTTCAATTGGCCCAAGCTCTCTTTTAGAACAAGAAGCTTTTTGTGAAATCTGTCGAGGACTGTGAGAGTCTTTTCTGAGGTTACAATTTCTGAATCCATGAGTCATGCTTTGAGGCGAACAGAAAGGTCACGCAGGGAGCAGTGTCTTTTTCACGTGTCACTTAAATCTATCAAGCAGTTTTAAACAGACGTGCTGCGGAAAATTAATTGATCTAAGGTGGGGGTTGGTGGGGATTTAGCTGCTTTGCTGGTCGGGGTGCCTCTGTGTTTCCACACCACTTAATTGCTTATTGATGGGATTCATATGGTAGTAAATTAACCTTTGAACACTCCATTAGCTTACTGACAAGCCTGCCTCAACCTGGCATATGATAAGCTGTCAGAGGTGTCTTTTCCTGAACAATCGTTCACAAGTACCCGACACAGAAGCGGTGTCAAGTGGTGAAGTGCTCTCCAGCGCAGTGAAGTTGCTCCAGTATGCAGAGCATATAATCAGACGATAAAAAGAAAAAACAATCCAACTTTATATATTTATGATATTGATCGCTCTGTTCCATAAAACAGCATCATACTCTCGAGTGCGATGCTGTTTTATGGAATAGAGCTTGCTGCAGTCCAGTAAATATATTGCTAGCACCATCGTGAATTTTCGGTCTTCAAAGTGCTCCAAGTGCTGCGATACTATGTAGATAAAAATTATGATTCATTTTCACAATATTAGCAGCTGTAAACACAAAGAGATCAGTAGAGTTTTTGCAGCAATCTTTTAACACACTAAACCACGCACATTTAATTTAGACAAAGATAATCTCATGGAATTCAATTTTATTAGATTAAAAGTTATTGTCAATTTGCAAATTTCCACTTGACTGATAAGAATTGATAATCCCCTGACAAGTACTTCTCCAAAGCTCTAATAAGGAGAGCATTTGTTTAGTTAAAATAGAATCACTAACACCACCTTCTGGTTCAAGTTCAGGAGAGAGGTATATTGATCGGGCTTTCTGCCCTGTGGGTGGATGGTCACCTAATGGGAGTCAAAGCCAGAGACAGCAATAAAGCTTGGTGAAATATTTGACATGATTAAAAACAAGACCCGCTGTGCACAGCACGCTATTTGCAAACACAACAACCCTGTATAGGATTAAGATGGTTGTCTGGGATGATGGAGTCTAAGCCTTTCATACCTCATTTAATTGCAGCTCTCACTTCGCCCACTTGTTAAAGGTTGAGCAAAATTTCCTCTTGTTTTTTGGTGCTGCAGTTCTTTGTTTTAAGCTGTCTGTCGGGTGTGTTAAATGGGGGCGTCTGCCTCTCAGTGCAAACACTTACTGAGGCCTAAATAGCAATCATTTCAAAACAAAAGATATATTTAAATGTCGCTCTTGACAGGGTTACTGCGTAGTATGTTGATGCAGATGTAGGTTGGATATAGAGCTCATACAAAACAGTTAGAGAGAAAAAAGAAAGTTTGCTAAACAATCTGTAGAGGTCTTGGGAGAAAGTCATCAAAAGCAAAGAAATGTTTTTCTCAAAAAAATGTCAATATATTTGACATTCTCATGGAGGTTTCTTTTAAAACTCAAAAGATTCAAGAACAGATAGAACATATTTCAAATCTTCTCCACAGCATCTCTCCCTTTCCTCTACATAATTAAAGCTGCACAGCCTGCACAGTGTACAAGTATTCCTGCTCTGTGTGCCTGGCATTCAGATTGCTGCACAAGTTTTTTCTTCAGAATTGATTGCGGGCTGTGTATAATATTGGTTTAATGCTTAAACGAGAAGAAAGGCTTTCATGTCACTTAAACCACGATGTCCAAATCTGGTGATTTCCATGTTTTCACTTTACTTTTAGGATTACATCTACCTCTTTAGGTTGAGTAGTTTTGCCAACCTCATGGGCTCATGGAACTATTTCAAAAGGCTTTATAATAAAGCCTTATCAAGCTAAAACTTCCTGAAACTTGTCGGAACAATTTGTTCAAAAAGAGAGAAAACTGAAATACCATTGCTTAGCTCTGCCAAACTTGTCGTATATACTGCTGGCTGAATACAGATCTGTAAACTTAAAAGCAGGACACTGCAAATGGGCGAAAAAAAACCAGGCCTACATTCACAGGAGCCATTTCCTTCTTTGTCCAATGCTCAGAGTTCAGTTGCACACCGTTGAAAAACAGCATTCATTTAGTTTAGTCCTTGGTAGTACTGCCGTGCCAGTTACTTCAATAATGATCTCTTCTTCCATTTCTCGTTTGCTTCTTCATGTTCTATATCCTCAAGCACCGTCAACCTGCAGTCTTTCCAAAAATAAAAAATAAAATAAAATAAGAAAGGAGAAAAAGAAATGCAAATGGGATTGTGCACAACAGGAGCATGTTTAATGCTCCCATGAGACTGCTTCACCATGCATCATAATTAAGGGATTTAGAGCTCTGGAGACAGCTGGACTCACAAGAAACACTCACCACATCCCCTTGTGCTAAGCACCCTGGCCTCGAGTCCATGTCTCTGGGGGTTTATTTATAGTGGATGGAGGTGGTGTGTGTGTGGAGAGGATGGCAAAGAAAAGGCCCCAAGGTCATCCCTGGCTTACCTTTCCTGACAGTAATTCAGTGATAAATATTTGATGAAGCTGTACTTTTTTTTTTATTGTAAGCCCAGGACTCCTAAAGTAAACAATATAAATTGAACAAGTCACGTCTCAGTGTAATCTTATAAAAATCACTGGATTACTTAATTGACAAATAGTTTTTCTTTTCTTTCTGACAGCTGAGGAACCCCGTCCATAACAATAACTAACCTTATGACATTCTCAACTTTGTGCAATTAACTTGCACTTCAATATATTTTTGAGAACTGTTGTTTTAGTCATAAATACTGTCCACAAAGTGCGACTATTATGCGGCGAAAAAGCGAGAGACCGCTTGACCCACTGAGAATCAGTTTCCTGTATCTGTGTCACATGGGTTTCGCCACTGCCCCGCCCCTTTAACTCCAATGGGAGAAGTGAACGTGAACACAGAATATAACCGATTATTTCGCTCCATAGTCACTAAAGTTGAACCCATTTTTCACAAGCCACATATCTTTGAACATCAAGTCACGGAAATGGCATCTTTCAGACAGACAAATCCAGAGAAAATCAACAAACATTAACCTTTTTTCTATCTCAAATTATCGCGAGACCTGGCAACACACATTCCAGTAATCTCATAAATGACACTGTAGGTTCAGTTATGAATGGCTCAGTACCTACAGGTGTGTTAGGGTCAAAAATCTAAATGACTAATTATAATATGTGGGCTTACAAAGTCTGGTGTCCTCATGTGAATGTGTGTGTGTGTGTGAACTTACTCTGACATTAAGTTCTACAGCTGCAGAGAAAGAAAGCTTTCTCCAGCATGTCCTGGATTGGAATGATAATAAGGATTGTAGATGCGTTAGATAGAAGCAGAGCTGTTATGAGAAAGTGACCTTTGTGCCAGAACAGATGCTCAAGTGAAGTTCTCTTCCCAGACTACATGGCTGTTTTGTGTGTGTGTGTCACCTTTTGTGACGAAGACCTCATTGTAAACCAATCCTGTGCCAGCATGTTGTTTACTCAGTATAAATATCAGAAGCTCAGAGTCAGAACTCCGAGCGGCCTTGATGCATATCCTGTTCCTTCTTTGCAAAGAATAAATGTCCTGTGATGATTAATGATTTTCAATCGGTCTCTGGTGAATTTTTCCAACAAGGTGAAAGCTGGCATACTTAAGCAGCTGCTAATCTTTGTCCCACAATTAAAGAAGAAGTCAATTTAAATTGCATTCACAAAAGAAACATTAGTGCAATCATTTAGCCAACGTTTTCAATTTCAGACAGCTCTTGGTTGTCTGCTCTTGCTGCTTTTCTTTTTGTTTACTGCTTATTTAGCTTTTATGCACGACTTGTGCTCGAGTCACCAACTATATAATGTGGGTGTGCGCCATTTAGTCACAGACTAACATTAGTTCATTCAAACACCAATTTCCTTTAGCATTTGTAAGGATGGTAATTTAACACAGTGTCATTAATATGCAAAACATTTTCACGTCTGAATGTGGAGAAGTTCTTTAGACTTGAAACTGGAAATAATAGTGTGGACAGAAAGACGTGGACCCAAAGGAACATGCACAAAACATTTCCCTCCTCTTAGTGCCAGAGTGATAATATAACACGGTGTCTCTGATGTGCAGATCTGTAACAAAAGCCAGAGAGAGAACACAGATGGAAGGGAGAGGAAATGCTGGCAAATGTAGGGGACTATAGCAGGATATTATTAACCCTTCTTAGACACAGAGGAGCTTGAACACCAGCTGAAGGCACTGACATGTGAGGTCCTGTTTTCCTTTTGCTTTCATTTTTTCATACACAGTACAAGTCATTGCCTTGCCTAAATGGCACTCCTTCAATGTCACATTAAGGCAAATTCATGTACATTTAGTCTACCGTTAAATTAAGTGTTCAGAGTACGAACAAACCCTTTGTTTCGGGAAGGATATTGGAAACTTCAGAGTAAAGGCTGCATACTACTCAGCTGCTCTTTATGCACATTAGTCCTAAACACAAAAGTTAAGCGGTCACACATGAAGAGTGGAAACAGACATGCCACATTACTGCAAATTAAGCAACTGTCAATTTAATTGACTCTTTCACCTCATAGCCATCCCAGTGGAGTCTGGAATGGAAGTTAATTGGACCTTTCCCGAGGCCAGTTCTATGATCTCAACTTTACTCGTCTCGGGCTTGAGGATACGATTCTGGCAACCAAAAAATCAAAACAAATTTCAGGCTGCCAGCTCTTGGCAATGCACACAACATATGCCCCACTGCTGCTTGATTTCTGCTCCAAGGCTAAGTTCCTCCCTAAAGGAGTCTATGTGTAAATTCATATTTGTGTAGATTCAAGACATACACCATGTAAAACAGACAGCCATGACCGACCACATTTTTAAGTCATTTAGCATGCAGTAAAAACGCCTTTCTCCGTAATTTTACGACGTGTATGTAATGCAATGAAAACACATATGTGTGAGTGTGCTACGCTCAGAGCAAGTGACATAGTATAAAAACGACCTGTAATAGATGGGAGGGGGAGATGGATGCGTCAAAACAAACACAGGACTTTCTGTTTTTGCTGTACCGTGATTTTTTTCCCCAAACCTTAGTAGATGGTTAAACCTAAAATGCGTTAGCATAGCTATAACTATCATAACTATCAGTGCTATTTATACAACTTCCCATGAGATCAGGCTGGAAACGGGACTTCTTTCTCGTGAAGGGGAGAAACATGCGTGCATTCCACACAGAGTTCAGCTGAGTGAAACATAAAGTGACAGTGCTTTTATCCCTTATTCTGAGAAGTCACACAGTTGGACGGGGTATGATTGTGGCAGTAGGGGAGAAGGAAGGCAGCATAAAGAACAATCAAATTTAAGTCCTCTCAAGAGGGAAAAAAAGACATGTTGAAATGAGCGCTGGCACGTGTACCTAAATCTGATCCCTTTATTCCCCGGCACAAGCACCACGACGAGATAAAAGACACTGAAATGCTTTTTAATCTCTTTTCTTTTGTGCTTTTAGCATTTGCATTTACACCCCACCCTGTTAATTTGCATGGATTATTACGGTGCTGTCAGCTCATATCACATCCTCCCGCCCCAGCACACCAGCGGGTTGCAGAGAAGAGGGAGACTCTTGTGGCTGTCAGGAAGAGGAAGGGGATGAAACGCAGAGACAAAAGCTTGTGTCACACTGAACAAGTTCCCCAGTTCTGACGCCCATTAATCATACAGATGTTGTTGAAAATACAGCGAACACATATACCACATGACTGTCTGTGTGTTCAGGAGAGTGAGAAATGCGTTTGAGTGTTCTTGTCCGTGGAAACATATGGATTCATTGATGCATTACTGAGCAGTAGCAGCTGTCTAGCCACTGACCGTCTCTCAAGTGGACAGAATACTGTGGTCTACCTCTAAGAGACATGCACCACCCACACACACCTATTACCCAACGCTGTTCAGAGCGCTGGGTATAGCTTTCGTTGAAAAATAAAAGGAAAATTGCACACATAAAGAAAAGAAATCTCACAATCTAAAGAGAATGATTTGGGAGCTTAGGTACAATTGTGCTTTCCTCTGTCGCTCTGTTCCCATACGATAGTAAATTCGATATGTCTTGGCTGTATATGGCTTTCCCCAGTCTCTCCCCGGGCTGCTGCTCTGTGAGGGTAAACTATAGGCTTGGACTTACAGCTTTGTGTTTATAATGAGGACAAGGGGGAAAGAGGAGCGGATTTTGCCAGCACAGTTTGAAGGCTTGGTTGAGGCAGGACATAAGGGAAAGCTCTTTCTTTTGTCTCCCAAACAGCAGACAGTGGCAGATGGGACTTACCCTGTACCCTGCCCGGCATTAATTATGCTGTGACTGGCACCCTCATCCCTAAAGTTAATTTTTTGCTTAAAGGGCAGAGGTTTAGGGTTGGCAATCTGTTCCAATTTGGCCCCTTTACCTCTAGCCCTCTCCAGCCACCCCCCTTTGGCAGCTTGGTAATTCACAAGGCATTGACATGGATGCACCTTTAAGGTCCCCAGAGCCTCGGGCATCACGGACACATTTCTTGATCAATATGGCTCTGAGGCATGGTTGTGATGGCCCCCCCCCCCCCCCCCCCCCTCATTTTTATGACACCAAATTTACAGAGCAAGAGGGTAAAATGAGGCTGTAAAGTTATATGAGGCCAAAGAGAGTCACTTGAGATCGTGAAGTATCCATCATTCAATTCTCATTTCTGGCCCCAGCCCATATGAACAATCCCCAAAGAAGTCTTTGTGAAAATCTACATCAAATGCCTGCGGCCAGACGGCCACAGGCTCCACAAATGTCGATATAGTATACACAGCATTCAGGGACGGGGGAGGACAATTCATATTTCAAGCTGACATGCAGGGGTTGTTGATGGAGCAGCTCTGACCAAGACAAATGGGTGACCATGCATCAAGGGTTTCTCTTTGCAAAATGGAGAAAAAAACCAACACGATGACTTTTATTACTTCGACATGTTTAACCTGTTCTAAGCACTGGTTTATGTATATTTTTAAGCTAAGAAACCTGTAACTTATCATCAGTTGTCAGATAGTGAAATACATAAATACTATCTATTCTGTGTGTTCCATGGAGTGAAATAGTATACTGATGACATATGACATTATCACATCCATAACGCTTTGAGATCATTTTAAAAAGCCCTGCAGTTTTATTGCACAATTCCGAGATCTGCCTGCTGTTTTGGTGAAAATGCATTTGATCCAGGACTGCATTTTAGCTCCGAACTCATTTGTGAGAATCTTCTTGCTATTCAGAAAATCAGTGACGAATGCTAAAATTGCCATCACTGTGGCACACATCACAAAAGCAATGATTTCCGTCTTTTTTTCTATTACTTCGTATCACACCTACATGAAGAAAAATTCTGTCTGCAATCAAGTGGATTAAAATATGAATACATTGGTAAAAAGAGGTACACATAACATAAAAAAATGTGAAAACCGAGGTTTGACAATAAAGAAACATACAATAGTATTGTAACCTGCTTGTGAGCATATATGACCCATTAAGCTCAGAGGATCCTTTACAAGTGGGTAGTCAAATTAATAGACCCTCCCGATCTCACAAAGAGCCATTCATTTGGGCATTTTATTGAAACGCTGCTAGTTATCCTTACATTTGTGGGAAAGGTTGTGTGTGCGTGATGGCTGGATTTTCAAGGTGAAAGCAATCGCTGAACATTATTCGGATCTCTGATGGCACACTTCATGAAAATTACACCTATTTTGATTTTGTGAGGAGACTTGACAGTGAGTTTCTAAAGTGTAAAAAGCTCGGTCGGCATCCTCAATTACTCATTGTCACAGCATTTTGAAGCACACATGAAGTTCATGTTCAAAACATATTTCTGAACATATTCTGTTTCCTCTCGGGTTTAGATCTTGAGATATGATTTAAGGGTTTCGTTGACGTGTTCAAAAAAGCAATTTGGAATCTGCTGCTGTATTAGTATGTTCTCAATCTCACAGCATATAGAAGCTGCCGAATGTTTTTTTTTGAAAGAGAATCATATTACGCTATCTTAAAGAAAGTATTTTGGGTTGTTGTGACTTACTCACTTATGTCCTGTTTTATTTCTCCTTGTTTTAGCAGCTAACCCTACTTAACAAACCTAAACTTAACAAACTCAGCTCCATCGGGGCATGAGCACTTGTTTCCAACTGTTTTTGGTTATAAATAATGCAAAACAAATATGTACCATTCACTACAGTGCCCATAGCCATACTGTGCCAATCACCCACCAACTCATGTCACATTATTATAGTGGTACTCACACCTAAACTGTACCAACGCTTCCTTTAAAATATTGATGCCATTTTTGCCTCTCTTGAATAGTTGGCAGTATTGTGAACAACAGCAATAATGGGGACTCTGAGATGACATGTGACAAAGTAATGTAGTCACTTGTAGTGTTGGGCAATCTTGGGTGCTTCTTGCACGTTCTTACAGGATAAACTGCAGAAACAATTTGGTTCATCGAATTCAGCTGTACACAAATCAGTTGCCAACCTTACCTTAATAATCAATCATGTTATAGAAATGTATATTATAGTGATTCTGTCATATAAATGGATATGAAGCAAATTGAAGGGAACTTATTGTATTATAATCATATATACATATATATATGGTTTTCTTGTTTTAATGTTTAAAAAAACAAATTTTTAGATTAATCCCAGTCTGCTCTGATTGGCTTGTGAGAAAGATATGGCTGGAGTTTGCAAAGGGAGTTCTCAGGCGTGGGTCGAGATACTGGAAATGGGGGGGGCGGTATATTCTAATGAGCTTGCATGTGATGGAGCTAGTGGAGCCAAATCTGAATGGCTTGTTGAACCACATGTATTCTGATCCAGGCGGCCCCCAACAAACTAACTGACTTGTCTAATTTTAGAGTTGGTAGGCACTTCAGATACCCAAATATGTGAACAAGCACTGAAAATGAAGATGGAAACTTAAAAAGAGTCTTGAATTTGGTGACACAGGAAAGACTGTAAACCATAACAAATGATCCCATCCTAACTGACAAATCATCACTTTAGGTAACGACGGTAGTATTCAAGTATTATAGTCACCATACTCTCTGACCACAAGCAAAGACAGGTAAAAGGCTTCAAAGCTGGGTCAGTAATTAGTTAACACTGAGTGTCTGTTTTTGATGTAGAAAGTGAAATGCAAAGTAGCTCACGCAAAGTAGCGTGTTCTCCATAGTGTCAGTCCGTTCCATTAGGGACATGTCCAAAGTGTCTTCACACATTAAAGGGATAAAAAGGTTTATCCAGTGTGAATAATAGTCCCCTGTGTTGCATTTGATTGATGGGTTCTTTCTGGTGAGTAATCCACTCTGAAAAGAATGTTGTTTCAACAATGTTCATCTAAGTGTGCAGCACATTAAAGCTCTTAAGGGGGCTGCACGTTTATTGCACAATTGTAAAACCAACTTAAACTGTGTTACCATTGTCACATACATACAGGTACATAGTCCAGCAGTAGTCATGTGGTAGCTGTGCAATACCCTTTTGGTACACTTTAAAGTGTATAAATGTATTGTAAAGCTGAAATATGCCCCTTTCCACATAGGTTTCCCTATGCAGCTTTGTTTGAATTCACGACGTTAACGAAGTGTTTACTGCAACTGTAGTGGGGCAGTATAGTTTGACGTGCTGGGCTACCCAGTGCATTAGAAAGAGACGCAAAGGGGTCTGACCAGGTGTCAGTATAGGACAGTTGGGATGAGAACATGTTTGGATACCAGATTTATGTCTTGAAGGCTTCATTCTGGGCCCTGTTTCAGCCATTCAAGCGCAACAAAGGGGTAGTTCTTTGACGCACAGACTAGGTGAGCGTCTCCTGCTATTTTGGGTCCATGTGTGTGCAGCCAACCTATATTCATATAACAGTTTGTATGATATATGATACGAAAAGTTACAGCTTATTTTGTGAGGCTGAAAGAACGGAAGATTGGACCCATCCAACAACCCCCACCAGCCCGCTTTGTGTGTGCTTTAGCAAACTTTATACTTCCTCATTCTTGATTACGTGGATAAAATACAAAATCATTTCATGGGATATCTACGAACCACGGAGCAATCTTTTTTTTTTTGTAGCTTTTGCTGCAACTGCTGGGTGAGACCATCCTGGTGCAGCAGCACGAAGAGCAAAAGCGATGGTTGATGTGGACTAAAAAACGAAAGTGTGGTGATTAATAAATGCATTCTCAACCTCAATAGCTCTGAAACAACTGTACCAATCACAGGGAAGCATGACATCCCCCAAGTTATCAAACTCCAGTCCACTTCCACTACTCGACAATATCTCCAGTCAGGCTCAACAGCTCTCCTTCCCTCATAGGTAACGTGACACCACGTCCTTTCTCCAGGCTGAGTGCGGATTAGTTTTGTTAAAGTGAATGTAATGTAATCATGTCCCGAAGGCACAATTTTCTACCAACAACTCAATCTGATCTGATCAAAGACACATTTCAAACAGTTCCAATGAAGCAGATAAGAGTTTTTGAGTGTTAATGAATAAAAGTTTTTGTATTATTTCATTTTGATTGTTACTTCATGAACCTTTGATGATACCGTCATGTTATAGAATCATGAATGAATGAAACAAATTTAAGTTTAGGCTTTGAGTGCTTCAAATAATCGGAAATGAGTGTCAGTATCTTGAAACATGTGAGACTAAGCAGGTCCATGTACTATGTACTTCAAGAGAAAACTTTTAATCTCAGACAGTTTAACTCCAGTTAAAACGGTTTAAATCCAGTCTGCCTCTCCTTTTCATTTGTTTTTTCAAACAAGAAAAGAGGCTATTAGGAATCAAAAGTTGATGGGAAGGATATGGAATGTTTTGGTGTGTGACCACACCCTTGTGTTTGCATTGACTATATTCTGTTATGTCCATTGAAAGAGGCATACTCGGTGCACCTGTATTTCCTCAACTTCATTACTGTGGTGCATCTAACAATATTTACTAGGCCCTGCAAATATTATGACTGACACTCCCTCTCACAAAAAGATAAAATCCACAAACCAAAGTTGATTTAATTTCTCAAAGGACTAAGCCTAGCCTGTTGATCCAGGCACTTTCCGCAGCTTTGTCTCGTCCTAGAACTGTTTTGTTGATCTTATCTTTTTGTTTGTTTGTCTATGTCAGAGGCGATATAAATCGGAAGCTCAAGATAAATACACCTGTTCACTGTGCATTATACTCTGACAAAACCATTTTCATAAAACCTTTCCAAACAGTCCATGATATGAATAATCTGTTTGGTAAACTGCATGAAAGTCTGTTTTCTTTCCCTTAAAAAAGAAAAAAGAAAGTTCCTTCCACACTTGACATTCTTTGAAAGTCACATTTCTAACTTGATCTCCAGCTCCAGTCATCATAACTGTAATTTCAGTTTTGCTTTTTAAAAAATGAGAAATAATTAGAAAATTGATGAATGAAAGAATGAGTGACTGAATGCATAAATGCATGAATGAATAAATTGAATCAGTCCTACGCCTCATGCGGAGTAGCAGCATTTCCTACATGTGATACAAATGTAAATCCACCATTAGCATGGAAATGACATTTGATTACTTCATGGTGACATAGTACATCTCCAATTCCTTGAGTAAATATTCATGAATGCATTGGTTCTTATTTTGGCCGTAGAAAATATCAGATTTACGTTGGGGGCTGAAAACATTTTTCATTTTTAAAATAAATTGAACTCTCACGGTGCAGCAAATCTTTTCAAGCTAGAAATGATGACTGACATCCTGGTGATCCTGACCTCCCTCTGTGCAACCAAGAAACCCTGTTTCCAACCACCCACTTCTAGAAGTTTGATTAATATTCAACGTATTTCCAAAAAGTGCATTTCTTTTGGCATCTCTCACTATACTGATGAATTGTTCCCTGCCCATATTTGGACAATTCAAATCGTTGAACATGTCAGTTCAGATCATTTCTCACAACATCCCATGGCAGCTAATTCTGTCACATAAATGCAGCCAAACATCCCATTTTCTACTTGAGCTATTTCACACTCAGCAGATTGGGGGGAATGTTCTCAATTAAATATGACGCTTTTGCTTCAAGACATGACAGGGTTTGTTTCAAGGATGCCTTTAATTGCTAAACTAGTTAGAAATTCCATTGACATTTCAAGGGTGACGTCAATGTGTCCGACGTTGTGACACTGAAAGATCAGGCGGAGAAATGTGTGAAGCACTTAAGACAGTGACAATGACAAAATAAAAGCCTCGTTAAGAGTCGGTGCACGCCAGGTTTTGTGCCCGCATGTTCTATCCACAATAATAGTAAAGTTCTTTTGTAATATTCCATTTAGCTTTATACTATGTAGTAAATCCAAAGCAGAAATGAGGACAAAATGGGATGAACTATAAAGTCATGGACTGGGGTTTGATTTATGGGCTGTGGCCCTTGTTAAAGGCAGGTTAAGCAATTGTTCCATGCTGCACTACACCTGCCGCTTCAGATTCTTCGTATAATGATGCAGTTTCCTATATTCCCAGGCAGGGGAAGGACTCTGCAATGTTTCTCTCGATATGAGAAGACACAAAGACGGAAAAAGACTAGGACCGACCTCATGCCTGGTGCACACTGTATTCAAGGGTCATGAATTTGCAATTTCATGCCGTCATATTAAGTGCACATGCATTTCAGCACCCCGCTGCGTGAGGTTTTGATTACAGCTTTCTTTGAGGAGCTCACCAGTTTCCCATACAGGCACGCTATAATTAGAATGACCAGATTGCTCGGATCCACAATAGAAATTGCTCTGATTCAGCCTGGAGTTTGGTCTGCTCAAGGTTGTTTCAATTCATATGTGAATGTATTTAGTGTGAATGTGTGCACGCTTTTGCAGAAAACACATGTAAGCATGCGTTTTTTAAAGTTTTTATAAAAAGCTTTTGCTCCCACCTCCATACTCCCATATGGCCATCCCTCACAGCATTGGATATGTCGACAGTCAGAGGAGGGTGTGCGCCCCAAAATTTGTGATCTACTTGCCAGTAGAGATAACATCCGGTAAAATGATTTTGCCATTTTTGCTGTATCAAAACTACAGTGGAAAGAAGCAAGTGGCAGCAATTTCGAATGGTCTGTGCTGTATGCTTCTTTAATCAATCTCAGTTGAGGAAATATGTCTTTTTCTGATGAACTAATTCATATTTTTAACTGGAGCTTTTAAATGAGCTGATTTACATGTAAAGAAACAGAAATCGTTGGATTTAATAAATGCTCAGATTACTGGTCATTTGTGGGGATTTTTGTTAAAGCCAAACTGTATCTTAAGGAGTCAGAAGTGACACGTGCCAATCATTGTAAAAAACAGTCTTCCATAGTACCACGACTGGCACTGTGATGTCTCACTGGGGAAACTTAAGCTCAATTCACCATTTTCTCGACAGATGTGCGAAGTCTATGTGAGTGAAATACGCAGTGATTTGTTTGTATAGAGATGATTTATTTGCAATTCAACTCAGCGCTGAGGAAGCACAACATCTCCCAAAGTCACTCAAGTACAAAACTGATGCACAAGCATTTATATCTCTTCTTTCAAGACAACAATGTTACACTATAATGATAATTGAAAGCGGCAAATTAAGTGTTTTCAGAAGAGCTCATTTACAATGATCGACAGACCGACCCATCAAACCATTGCCAGTGGCGGCTCCAGTGTAACATGCATGATCAACTGCTGTATTGAGTGCTGAGTAATTTGGGATTTTACATTTCCACTCTAATATGGCATTGACTGAAACTTCGATATAAAAACACCCCAAACAATGATGGATTCATGAACTGTTTACTCCAAGAGCAAATGTCTTGTTGTAAAGAGACTGAAGCTGAGAGCTTCACGAGAGCCCCAAATGGTTGAGATTATTGCTTCGCAAGTTTTTTTCAGGCTTACAGTATCCATTCATATTGATGTCACGTGTACAAATATAGTCTGGCCATTCATAAGATAGCTCTTGAAAGAGCCTATAAAATTCAAGGGCAAAAAACAAATTCACGGAGAGCATCTGTTTTTATTGCAAAAAATAAGGTTCACATTTCTTCGATTTTCTTCGACATTTCTTGTTCAGATAAAATAGTTACTTGCAGTTTTGTCTAGAGTCATAACCTCATGTCCAGAGCGCCTCTTTCTGCCTCTGTCTGAAAACATTGATTGAGAAGCCGAATGCAGGATTCTACGGGAGGCACAAGGAGAAAAACTCAGAGACAGTGTATAACACATAGGGGAGTCTATGAGAGAGAATATTAATTAATATATTTTCTGTCGTGTACAATCACCTGCAGTTTTGTTACCTTAGAATGAGCCGTTTATAGCTATATGCAAAGCGGGTCTTCTATGTTGCATTGTGTTTCTACGGTAGCCCTGAACGGACAAACCAAACCCTGTGTTGGCACACGGGAGAATTTTCACTTTGTTTCAATCTGCAACCTCACCACTAGATGTCGCTAAATTCTCCACACTGGCACTTTAAAATTGGCAAAGTTGTTTAGCTATATGCCATGTATGTTGGGTACATTTTGATCATTCTAGATTACTGTCAAAGCCAGTGAGGATATTTGTCTTTTTACATTGTGGTCTCACAGCTCTCCTCATTCATAGAAGCCATGGAGACTTGTGTTGGCTAAGATGGCCTATGTAACATGTAAGAGACGAGACAATAATACATACGCATTTCTATGGCTTTTTAGATTTGAACCCAGAATGAGCTATGCAATGTCAGTTTTCTATCCAGTGTTGATTTAAAATTGAAGCTAACTCTTTACTGAAACAGGGGTAAGAAGAGACATTTCTTTACTGACCCCTTTGAGAAGGAAAAAGCATAATTTTAACTGACTTAACACATCTGGCTGTGTTTGTCTTCATATCAGCAGAGCAGACAACGGCCCAATCCCAATGTCCCCCCTTACGGACTCACGGACTTTGAGGCGCGTTCCCGCGAAGTCCGTGAGGGTTTAGGGATGTCCCACTGTCCAATCATCGAGTGTTTGAGGGCTCTCTCGCAGACATTTTGAGCCCTTTATGAACCCTTTCCATAAATCAGCATGGGATGCTGACTTAGCCTAAGGGAATTACCCACAAATCATTGCAATGTGACGTTAAACACGGGTAACCAGTGGACGCATGGAGACGTAAAAAAAAAAAGGTAAACAAAGAGGACGGATCACGTGTGTTCAGCCTGGAGTATTACATTTACTCAGAAACATTAAGGGTTAAAGATGGAACACAAAATAAACATGAAATCAGAAGATATTTATTTATTCATCAAATATTAGATTTTGTCATTGAAGCTGTTTTGACAAAAACGAGTAAATAGATTATATGAAATTACTTCTCATCTTGTGAGGAAAGAGCCTGGAAAACGTTGAAATCAGGGAGTATAAAATAAATACCTACAATTATACATCATATTCTTTGTCGTTTTCATGGTAACGTGATATGTTGCAGCAAAGTGCTGTCCCATTCCTATTTATACCATCTCAAGCCCTCACAGTCGCTCACACTCAACCACTTACCAGGTGACGTCAGTAAGTCCTTGAGGGTTCAGGGTTTGAGGGTTTAGGGGGGACATTGGGATTTGGCCAACCTCTTGTGTCCTGACAGAAACAGTCCAGCTCTAACTGTAAGTCAGGTTGTGAGCCTGTTTCTATTCCAAAGTCATTCACAATAGGATGGAATACGTGAGAATATGCTCTCGGGCAAAGTCAAAGCAGCAAGAGGCATCTGAGAGAACCTTCATTATATGGAACAAGGACTCATTTATGGAGCGCTGTTACTCTGTTCAGGGGCAATCTGACAAACATATTGACTTTGGCACTCATGAGGTTGCGGATATCTCTGCACCTACTTTCCATTATGGCATAATTTGATTAAAGTGGTGTATGAGCTCTGTAGCAAACTTCCCCTCTGGCACCTCATAACATGTGGAATATTGTGCATTTCAAGAGGATATTTTTTTCGCAGGTTCAGAAACAAATGTGCATCGCCCACTCTCCTGGAAATGCAAAGTGTGATATACATTTGCTTTGTATGTATCAGCATTTTGCCCCTGTTCACGTGATGGGATTATGAGAGAATCCTTGAACATGCATTATTCAAGGAAGACTATTTTGTGTCGTCTCTCGTCAGTCCAGCTGCTGCAGTGAGAGAGTTGCTGCCTGCTTTGTCTTGATTGGTTTGAAAGACAGCTTTTCCACCAGCCCGCATCAAGATTTGATACGGTTTTTGACTCAAATCTGCTTTTGGCTAATCGCCACTTCAACAATTTACTCTGTAACAGATTGAATTATCTAAAATCAGAACACAGATTGAGGCTACGCCAAGATCTTAAATCTCCACTAATACCTAAGCCAAAACCGGCACGCATTCCATCAATCTTTAAGTCCATCGTGGCAACAATGTTCAGAGTATCCAGCATATCCCACTTGAAATAATACAGAACCATGAAGCTCCTTGCCCCAAGTATCCTTACACATTTACAAATTGCATCAATAAGTTCAGCATCAATCAATGATCACTGAGGTCAGTCTCTAAGTTGCATGTAGACATTCAGAAACATTATCCTATCATTTAAGGAAAACTGCAAAGCTCACTGGTCTTTTGCCCGAAGATGCAGGAACAGCATGTCCTTTTTATTTTTTTTACAAGCAGGCTTGACAATTTGTAAGAAATTGCTCTCAGGTTTCTCCAAAATGTCTATAAATCAATTACAGCTCATCCAGAATGCTGTTGCCAAGGTTTTAACTGGAACAAAGAAAAGAGCTCACATCACTCTTGCTCTAAATCCTGTTCCAAAGTCTTTGCACTTGCTTCTTGTTGAAACTCCAATTAGTCTTAGCATGGATTTTTAAGATCCTGGTACTTTTGTCTAGTAATCCATGCATGGACGTGCCCCTGACTATATCACCGATATGCTGCCAAGATAGAGTGATAAAGTCCTCAGATTCTGTGTCTCTTCTAGTGAAGCACAAATCTCCAGCTGGAGACCTAAATCTGAAATAGTTTCCATCTGGATCCAAGGAGAGATCTGCTTTCAAATCAATACTTATTTTAATATTTAATCATTTTTAAAGTTTAGAACAAGTATACAGTAGAAACACTTTTTTTTTTAAATCATATTGCACAATTGTTGTTGATTGTTAAATGTTATGCACCTCCCGTCAAATTCCTTGTATGTTCAACATACAATAATAATAAATAAACGGTTCTGATTCTGATCCTGAATAATAATGCTTCAAATAATCAAGTCAGTATTGTACCACGAGGACCTTGCTGATCCATCTCTTTTTTTCTTTTGTGCTATCAATATTGTTTTTAAGAACAGGCATATTACTCTTTTCAGTGGTTGGATGATTTTGGAACAAGATTTTAGATCTTTATGCTCCCACACAAGCAACACCTGTCCATGACAGTCCATGCCAGAGCCACATGTCGTGCCACCAGGGCCTGAAATTAACATTCGCCAACCCGCCAAATACGGGCCAAAATTGGCAGGCGCTGTGTCAATTCCACCGGCCACTTTTGGCAGGTGAGCTGTTTTGATCTCGGTTCTGTATGAACACAAAGTGGTTTTACAATACTGAGGCTGTGACTGCTGGGTCCTCGTACTTGCTCTCATTTAGAACAGAATATAGAATATATCACAAAATATATTGTTTTTCTAATTGACTATTGATTTGCCCCGACTGCATTCCTACCTGGTGTGCTGTGACAGCGCACGTGAGGTCTAGTGAGCCGTCAGTTAAGTTCTCCACAGCATGGCAGAAGGCTTTCTTTTAGCTGAAGCACACACACTGCAGCAGCGTAGTAAATATGAGGAAAAAAAGATGGGTTGTGTGACCACATTTCCAGAGCCATCCTCTTTCTCGAAAAGCTGCTGCGAGGAAGCTGCTCATGTGATACAGACAACTAGACACACTATACTCCCCCATCTGGGTCTCACCACATCATATCATCAATTCAAATTGACTTGCACACTTGTCTGTGTGTGACATGTAATAGGTATGAGAGATTATATAGTCCTGGTGTCAAGGTGAAAGTAGAATAATAAAACCGTGTGGTATGAACATGTTTCATTCATTCTGCCTTGGGATTTGGAAGTGGCGTTTTTAGTCAATCGACTTACAAAAATGTAACACGTGAGAAAATGTTCCATGTATAAAACCCTCGAGTGAATGGCTACCTCAAAAAGTCAAAATGTTTGTGAGAGAGCTCCCGATGGTTCAATTACTGTTATCAAAATAATAAGAGGTGGAAGAAGGCTGAGAGAGAGAAAGTAGAGTTAACTAGAGAGTGCCAATTAGTGGCCAATTCCTAAAATAAACCACAATCAATCATCAAGCTGGCATTTGGCTCTTCAAAGGCTGTCACATATCACAAGCTTTCACTTTTATTTCTATATTCCTCAACATGAGGTCTGTTTTCTGCCCTTTAAAACACCCGAGTATTCATAATTCCTCAACGCAATTAAATCTTTTTTGAAAATGCTTTTGTAAATGAGCAATTAAGCGAACAGCAACTTTCTGTCCTGAATGAAAGACGGTGTATTTGAGACTTGGTCTATTTGGGACATACTTATGTAGGTTACAGGTGGTAATACATCATTAACAGGTAGGAATTTGTTTTCTAATACACTTCTCCTGAGATTATAAATATAAAAAAAAAAGTGTTCCTTAAATGACATCATTGCAAATCTCTAAACCCCAGCAGGCCCATCTCAGATGAGACATTTACACAATGAATCCATGCTACCCTACCTCCACTTAATTTGATAGATTTCATCAGGACAGAATAGGGTCCCAATGAATTTCCCATTTCAATTTTCCATTCAGCTTCCCCTCCTCTGATTTCTATTCGAGTTTAAAAAATGGGCACACTGAGAAGAAATCCATTTGATCCATGTCCACGGGCTGCTTTCAGGGACTCCTAAATCCGTATTTCTTCTTTCCCCATAAATTTATCGGCTGTCTCGCACTCTTTTGTGCGGCCGCAGAGATGAGTGTCAAATCTCAAAGAGCTAAGACCACAGTGAAAGGTACTCAGCACCACTTTGTAATATATGCAACTTCCAACCCTTCAAGAGTGACGCCGGAAAGATCGACTTAACTCAATGACGTTCACAAACCTCATCTGTGACGATGAAAACAAATAAAATCAGTACTTTTGAATATTAATCAACAATAATAAATACATCATCAAATCAATGATAAAATATTGTTTTAAATATTCCTTTTTTTTTGGAATCAGACATAAATTGGGGCCGCTGGGGGGCCGCTTGGGAACTGGAGGGCTGCCGGTTCCACCAAGAATGGAGAGTGGACCACAGACTGTAACATGTGGATGTAGTCACCATGACGTCACCCATTGGTTTGTGGAATATGGTTTTAAGGCCTCGTGTTTAGCATTTTGGCCGTCGCCATCTTGTTTTTTTATTTTAGGTGACCAAAATGTTACAATTAACTTTCATGAAAGGGTTAAAGTTCTAAGACGATGACGCAGACAACTCCGGACTACGCCGCGTTAGCGACCTGTCAATCACAAGGTAGCCACGCCCTAAAACATACCCTGCTTTATTGTCTATTTTACTATAAATGGGACCTGAATTTCCAATTGAACATCACCAGCATTGGCTTCACTTGGTGCCAGTTCACCTCCTGTTTACTGCCGAGGTGCCATTGAGCAAGGCGCCAAACCCTTACTGCTGGCTGGGTGCACAGGCACCTCCATCACTCTCAAACCACTCCAACTGCATGTCTATGGGTCCTGTGTGTGAATGTTTATATTTCATGTAACTTCCCCCAGGGATTAATATGTAGTTATTATTCTTCTTCTTAAATTCTAAGGCAGTCCAATAAATAAGGACAAGTTCTGACTTTTACAAAAACAGGTAGCACACAAAATCAACAACGGTCTTCCAAGGGGGGGGGTCTGATATTATCAGAGATCCCTTTTGGTGAATCATGCATCAAAACAGTTTTAACAGAGTCAACATAATTAGATATGTTGACAGAGAGCGCCCAGGGGATAGACTGTGGGCGCAAATGCTTTCATCACAAAATAAACGTTATGGGAGGATAGCCAATGGGCCATGAATGACAGACAGGTGAGCTCACATGCATTTCCCTGTAGTGACAAAAAGATCTTACCATCACATTGAGCCGAGCTAAAAATAAATCAAATCATATACTTACTCCACAGGGCTGGAATGATATTACAAACTAGGGAGCAATTCTGGCTCTTTTCATCCTGTCTGGCTCTTTTTAGTTGACCTTTTTCAAGTTACAGATGCCCTTGGGTTAGTCTTTCGAGAAATGAATTGAATGTAAGATACAACACATAACCTCCTTAAGTGAATGAATTGATTAATTTAAAGAGAAAAGATAGAACACTGTCTGATAAGTTTTGACAAACTTGCTCACAAAAACCTATGAAGCGAGAAACTATTTTTAGCGGGATCACTTCGTAGGAAAGAAGACTTATCAAGCAAGGTGATATTGAGGTAAAAGGTAGAGAGACAAAGCGGTGTTCTCATCCTTTGGTACAATCAGCTGCGTGTCTCTGGGGAGGCAAAGCTTGTTTCTCCTCTGTCGCCTCCTCAGTCAACCACGCTCAAAAGGAGGGACCTTGGTGGGGAGCAGAGCGCAGCATGTGATGAAGACATCCTTAGCGAGGGGGAGTGAAGGGAATGAGGTAGACTGTGCCACAAGGAATGAGGCCTACACTTCACAGCATACAGACGTCAGGGGAGGCGCTGTGTTCAATATCAGCCGTGCACGTCTCAGGATGAAGGAAGGAAAGCTAGGAAGGAAAACAAGAAAGGGCTGCATGGTGAAAGACATCACAAGGTTATTCTAAAGTGATGGTTTAAAGACTCTTGGAGCTATTTGAAGATGGAGACTTCTGTGTTTTAGTGTGGTGCTTTGAAAAAAAAAAATGCTGATTTGCTGAAAGTTTCTTCTTGTCAAAAAGAGTGTCCCCGTGTCAATTCAACAACTTTGCGCTTATGCCTACAACAACCTTGACCTGACCATTATTTGATATGACTCTTTGACCTCAACTGATATATTATCCTCCCTTTAGGCATTCAAAAAATACTGCACCACACAGAAGGATCTCTGCTTTGACGGACTCCACTGTTGCAGCTGTGCAATGACTGGGATTATGCATCTGGGGATGGGCATTCCTAAAAGATGAATGCGTGACAGGCAGGAGATGCTGCGTTTTACGGGGTGTAATAAACATCCCTCTATGTCACGCAGAGCAAAATGGCACTGGATAGCCCAGCGAGTCAAACTATGATGCTCCACTAAGGACGCAGTAAATATGTGGTTAACGTTGTGTATTCAAACAAAAACACTTACTTAGGAAGCAAATCAACTTAGTTTCGGAAAATGATCTTGCTTGTGTTGGAAATGGTATGGTAGTTTCAATCTAACCATAGTACTTCATGGTACAAGCAATGTACTGTTGGACTTTCCAATGCACCAGCACTGGGCCATGTTATTGACAAGTAGGTCGAATGATGACATTATACCTCAATAAGCAGCCATGTAAATTATCATCTGCATTCAAATTCCTGTTAAGAAATGTAACAATGTGAAGCTTATCCAGTTTGGTCTCACTAAATGGCGTAGGTATGACACAAGCATTGCTAAGTCATCTAGCATGCAATAACAACGCCATTTTTGCTTTTTGCGTGTCATTTTACACCATGTAGTCTGTACTGACTGCAATATAAACGCAAATGCACACATATGCTATGCTCAGAGCAAGTGACATAGTAAAAAAGTGAGAAAAACTTGCTATGACAGGTGGGAGAGGAGGTGGATGGGTCGATCAAACACTTTCAACCAGGAGAACGCTGTTTGAGACCGGTGGTCGTGTCCCAAAGTGTTGTTACGTTAGTCATGTTTGTACTAATGTTACGTTGCCTACGTTGTACTTAGTTTACCTAAACTTAAGTAAGTGGTTTGTTGCTTAAACTGATAATACTGTTGCTTATGTGGGGTAAAATGACACGCAAAAAGCCTGAAATGCATTATCAGGAAAGGCAGAATGTCCTTGAAATGTATTATGATTTGTATTTATACACCTTCCAATGAGATTAAGTTGGCATATCTCAGCTGAACTGCATAAATATTTCACTGGCTAGTTTTACAAGTGTCTTTTCATTCTCTGCAAAATGAAAAATAAAAGGATATTAAAAGAAGATATCACCCAAAGGCTCATATTTTAATACATCTTGATTCATTCCATAAACAGTCTGACTCCCATCAAGGGGACATATCACTCCACAAACCCCAGGAATTGTATTTAAAAAGTTCAACAGCCAACATCACAATTTTAAAGCATTCATAGATGAAAAGCCAAGTTGGTCATCCTAGTCAATAACGATGGTTGCCTGGCAGCGTATTTGCCAACTTCCGCACACCACAGCCAAAATGATGTCAAAAGATTACTCATCCCCAGCTCACTTTAAAAGTGTGGAAGCGTCCTTAAAATGTAGCATCCTGCTGCTAAATGGGCATCAATCGACAAAGTTCTTTTTCTTCAGTCAAAAGTGTCTGGATGCTCTCTCTTCTAAACCACCATTCTGTTTGGTGGTTTATGTTGCTTTTCCATGAATTCTATTTGTAAAATTCTATTTGATGGAATGGATTCCAGAGATGACACATGCTGTTATAGCTGCATGGACAGAAATGTTTTTGCAAACATGAATTTGTTTGGTACTAGGTGTAATTTAGTTCATTGTTGAGACAGCAACAATCATTTTACAACATCATTTTTCAACCAGCGGTTATGGCATCAATGCCAGCTAGGCAGATATTAAGCTCTGCCTATCATGACAGAAGGCCTGTCCTTTACAGCCGTCTGACGGCAGCAGGTGTCTGTTCCATCTGCAGTGTCTAACTGGAGTGATGTTGTGCACTGTTAAGTCACAATAATGCAGGGCAGATCCGCTGGTTAAATTTTAGCATCAGACTGTTAGTATAATAACCACGGAGCCCCTCCGTGCTTCTGTGTACATCAAACGTGTTGTTTTGATTAATTATTCTACACAGTTTCTTGCACATCAACAGTTTCCCAAACTGTCGGTGCGTCCTGAGAGGAAGAGCTCCTATAATGCTCTAATAATAATCTTTCTGATCCCACCCTGTGCCAAAGTGCACCACAGGTGCGCCAAGGGAGCCTGACCACAAAACTAGCAAAAGTCTGGTTGGCACGCTCCCGACACAACTTGGCAAGGCGCACTTTACTGCGATCTGGCCGCGCCGCTGGGTTCACGAGCCCGCGGTGTCCTCTTGTGCGCACAGAGCAGCAGAAACCACTGACTTGTGGAAGTAAAGAGATAAAAACCAAACGCTCCGTGCAGAGATAGTACTGACAGCTGCTGATGTCGGAGGACAGACCGGATGGACATCTGAAACATGAAGCATCGTAACATGATGAATAAAACACCACGCAGGCTGTTGTAATCATCCAGTTGTTTTTTCATGTGCTTCTTATTTTTCTACTTCTTCCTTTCAGTTTTTTAGTTTTGATTGCTTCAGCAGCAGCTGAACTAGTCGCAGGTTTAAATATCTTCGATCATACGTTGCGCCTGTCAATCGTGTGAGTCTCATGATCAAAACCAGAAGAGTTGGCAGCTCTGAAAACGGGCGTTGTCGTACTCTTCTTCTTAACGTTGGGCAGACTCTAATGCTATCTTCCTATTTGACCTCCTTTTACACATTTAACGTCTAATGGAAATTGCAAAGAAGAACCACTTGCGCAACACAGTTCCCTGCATGGACGCTGTATTCCCATGACTATCGTGTTTGTTGTCCGCATCTTATCTGCAGCCAGGTGGTTGTGGTTGAATTAAAGTTAAGATAGGAGTTTGTTATATTGAAAAAAATACTTAAAGTATAGTTTATTATGACACTATTTTCAATGCAAATTTAGCCTATAGTTAAAAAAACATTAGCCTAATGATAGTATGAAAATGTTTTGCTCATGCTAGGTAACTGCAAGCCTAGAGGGCTCCTAATGACGCACAAGCAGTGTCATTGCAGTAAAAAGGTTGATCTGTGGTGGAGGCGCAGAGTGAAAATGGTAAACAAATGTAGGAGTAACAAGATCCTTATAGTTGATTTCAAAAGCTTGACAGTGTAAGGCTGTGAGGCTAAGTGATCGAATTATAATAGTAAGGTTTTACATATTCTCGGATTCCCTTGCTGTGTAGTTTAAGAGGAAACAATAACATAAAACTACGGTACCACCTACTTTTTTGTTTTGTCAGAGTGCATACAGTGAATCCAGGTGGTAGCTGATAAACAGTGTCTCTGGCCAAAATATTGCATCCTGGAGCCTTTTAGCGGAAGGAATATGAGCAGATGATATGATGCAACCATCAGATGCTTATGTTTTATTTAATGTGTGAAATCTGCGGGTATGAAAACAGGCTTACTTATGAGGCTAGGCCTTGGCGCGCATCGGCTGCCCCACTGATGATTGTCTGGTGAATGTCAACTGAATAAGGTACTAAATGAGCTAGAGGGTAAAATTGGCTTGTTTTTAATGCAGCCTCAAATGAGATGCAGTATGGCTGCTAATATGATTGCAAGTCTATGCCACAACCCAGTTGAAGCTAATTGTAGAAAGATGGCAGCAAGAGATTTTACTGTTTGTCTGATTCTGCATCTAAATTAATGAAAGATCCAAAACTCCCGCTTTTGAGTAAAAGGAAAACAGACATTTTCTTCTGACAAAACTCTGACAGCATGGAAGAAAAAAAATCTGAAATTCTTTAGCATAGACTAATTGATGCACAGACAGCCAGTTCAATATTGGGTAGAGAAATCCTTGAGGAAGCCCATGGGTTGTTTATTTTTGCCTCAATTATCACCCCAGGGTTTAGCTCAAAGACAGACATTAAATAATTCATCTGCTCTTTGAATTCATTTCATTATTTTGTTCCCCCCTCAATGGGCTCCAATCCAACCAGTTGTATTAGTGCTGTACTCTGCTCCCAGTCAGCAACTGAATGGTGGTAGTGGGAGTGATGAGGAGCGGCAAGGGGTCAAAAAAAATAACTATTCATTTCCAGATACAATTATCTCATAACAAAGTCTGTATTGTTGTTCTGAACAAGATAGAAAAAAGGATTATTCCATGTGGGCAACAGTTGATGCACTATATTGTCACAAAATGAAACTGGCGAAAGTTGTTTCTGCGTGACACATTTCTGCACAAAATCAATGGAATCAGTTGTGATGCTGATAGCACGCTCGGACATTAAGTGTGATGAGCAGGAAGGTGACACAGAAGCTAAATCAGAGAGTAATGGAGACTCGTATCGAGGACCCTAGAACAGAGTGGTGCTAAAAGACGACATGGCAAACACTTCACGATACAACTGACGGGTCTGACAAAATTGGCATCTTCTCTGAGAGCTGAGAATCAGGCCACTGTGTTTAAGTCACTCTGTGTGTCGAGTCTGGCCAAGATGTTCTCCTCAATTTCCGAACAAGTACAGGACACAGAGGGAACCGCCGCTCCCTAGCAATCCATCAAACCCCGCCAACCCAAACAAGCCTCTCCACACACAAGCACGCAAACTTCATGCATCCATACAGTCGCAGAAGCTCTTCCTACTGCTACACCGAGCTGCTGTGTCTGCAGGCGTTGCTGTCTTTGGGCTTGGCTCGTACGCCATTAATCCCACCCATTTATAAACGAGCACCTAAATATACACAGCGCTTAATTAAAGTCGGGCATCCATTATTGAAGCGAATCCCAGTTTTATGGGATGAGAAGGTAATTAGTCCCTCTACACCTTAGCGCTCATCTCTGCTTCTTGGGGTTATAAATACCAGCCATGCCGCCTCATGAAGGGTATCCTTTGAATTACATCCTCACGCTTTACAAAAGGTTAGAAGAAAGGATTGCTTCAGTTACGTGACATGATGTTTAAACACAAGGGCTAGTGAGATGTTCTTCATCCAGCGGACGAGTCACAACCCAACGATCATATGATAGAGACAAAAACACAACAACCTTAGATGTCTCGGACACTATGCACAGATCAACTAGGAGCTGGCTTCCCAAGGTCAGGCTCCACTCAAAGGAGACAAATAACCTTTCCTTGTAATCTCTGGAATGTGGCATAGAAATCACTTTGGGTAATAACAAATAATGACCCTATCTCTACTATTGGGAAAAGAGGTATTGATTTCTTTCTCCCACTACAGCCGGATATTATGACCTTAGCTTTGCAGGGATGGATATGTCAGTGTTTGCAGAATGAAATATCTATTTTATGTGATTGGTGGTGATGGGTCAGAAGTCTATCCCTCAAGTGGTGAAAATCCCAATATACCAAATCAATTATACTGTAATAACACCACGTGTTTTATGCTAAACTTTCAAGTCCACTACTTCATACATGAAAGACTTGCAGTTAAATGAAAGTATATAGTTTGGTTGGAACTAAGGTTATTACATATAATAAACTAAAACAAAAACCAGAAGTGAAAAATAGAACTGAAGACTGAACTGAAACGATACCACCAGGTTGAAGAAAAACAATTATTTCTGTTTCAGACTGATGCTATAACATGTTACTTCCAAAGAACTGTAAACTGCAAATTATAAGGTGATTGAACACGTCTCAACCAATAAATAGTCTTATTAGTATTTTACTACAGAAACAAATGCTTTTCTTTTTATTAATTCAAGCAACACTTCTATCACCAATGTATTATGGTGATGTTTCATATATGCATGCAATTTCATCTTCTGTTAAAATGTCATATTCAGTGTACCATGCTGCATTACCATTTGTCTCTGATTCCGGTTTCCGCACACATCATTGCAGTGTGTATGAGATAGCGTGTTTGTCCTCCTTATACAGAAAGGAACATTAATCTATGTTGTCTACCGACTCCAAAAAGCTCTCAATATCTGCAACGTCCGATCTTGAGGACAAATTCTGTTGGTCGTTCCTAGAATCCGTTTTTAGGACCATCATCTTGGTGTGAGCTACAGAAACCTTTGAAACTAGATTATTGCAGAAGCATTCAAGATTTTAAAAACAGGATTAAGGATCATTTAAGCAGTGCATGTACTTGTCCTGGCACTGAATGACAATTCTTTGACTGGCACACTTTGCTGGTTTGTTTTAAATTGTGTCTTTTATGTGAATATATTAATGTTTTTATGTTCTTGACTTTTTGCTTGTAAAATATATTAAATATCTCAATGGGATTATCCTGGATAAATAAAGGTTGAATCAATAATATAAATTTACTAAAACTTTCTGAAAAACTGAAACTAAAATTAAATTGTATTCAAAAATAGTTTTGAATTCAAATTCAAAAATAGTTAAAAATTCAAAACTATTATAACCTTGGTGGGAACACAATTCAGAAGCCATTATGTTGTTATTGTTGAGAAGCTTTTTCTAAAATACAATATCGTCTGATTATTAGAAAATGTTTTTGGATATTCTTTAGTTTTCTTCTTACTTAGTCAGGGGTTGCAAGGTTACACAGGTGAAGCTGGAAGAATATTTTCGTAATGCTTCAATATTGCTCTAAGCAGATTGTTTGTCTATGAAATGTTGCATGTAAAAATACAATTGTATGACCTGACCATGAAGCTGCATATCCTCCCCGTGTGTCCTTCTGGCCGAAGGTTAACAAATGTAATATGAATAATATGAATATGATGAACTATGTCTTTCTTGATAAAATACTGCACGCAGATTTTATTAGGATTTCTTGGACACATGGTGATTGCAAAGAACTGAATGTTTTGCTGTTAAATGTCCGGCAGCTGAGCCCTTCATTGAAACTAACAGAGATGAAGGCGGTGGTCAAAAGGCCAAACTCTATTACATTGTCAATTCTGTGTATTGTCAATATGTTTGAATGTATCCTCTGCACACTTGAGACTGAATACTATTGGACAGTAAATTCAATAGCCTAATAAGGATTCTGTCCAGTAGCATATTTCAGCATTTTCTCACAATGAACTTTTCATCCATAACCTTTCAATTCAGATGTTGATGTTGAACTCTGATAACAACAAGGTGCCTCATCATGAATTATCATACGGTAATGCATCAATCATTATATTTACAGACACAATGCACCGTGAAAGCTCATTCAGGTTAAGGGATAACATTTACATAATACAATGCCCTAGTTATCAAGATAAAAGCTTGTTGGTGCATTGTCCAGGGATATAGTATATAGTGTACATTAAAAAAGAAAACTGAATTCTAATGAGCTTGATCATCATAGGCCGTGGTTACACTCGTCTTTCCCATGTAACTTTTGTCATCCGATCATGCCAGGACATATTAACTGTGGAGTTTGTACGCTCAGAGTTCAGATCTGACTCACATTGGGATCTGATCCGCCATACTACATGCCGAGGTGGACTGGTTCGCATTGCGTTTGGATGTCAGTTAGGTGTGGACAGCATGTGGGCGCAATCTTCCTTTGCAGCTGTTCTTCAATAAAACATGGTTACTGCAGGGAGGAAGAGTAAGCAGCAAAAGTAACCGGGGGATTTTATTGTGTAAAATAAATGAAACGTCTTCATCCACCGTTTTGCAGCCGCTTCTTTGAGCACAAAATATATCCACTATATATATTAAATATCCATAACACTATTTGATGAGGCAGGACGCATTGAATTGTCAACTGTAGACACAAATGTACAGATACTGCTGAGGTCCGAAGCTGCGCATCTGATCACAAAAGACCAGTGTAACCACGGCAATAGACTAACTATGGCCCTCAGGCTTAATAAAGTCAACATATGCTCATGTAGTGCAAGAAGAAAAGCAAACTTTCCAAAGAAGGACAGTAGCCGAGGTACCAAGAGTTCAGGGTTTAGCCTTTTAAAACTGGATGATTGAATTTCTTGGCAGGGGATTCATTAAAATGATAATTCTTATTTATGAAGCCCTTTAAAAAATTAAAATACTCTCCGTGTACTGCTTCCTATTAATTAACTTTTTTTCCCTCTAATTTTCTTTCTCTCTCCTCTCTACTTTTTACTTTACTTCCCACTGAACTTGACACACTAATAGGTTATGAATAATTCTGTTTCAGTTTAGACGGCAATTAGCCACAACGCCCGAGGCCGTTCTTCTTCCTCTCTTGTGGAGTGGTGATTTGAGACCCAGCTGAGTTAGGGTGCTCCGACTATCCCACGACTACATCGTTCACTTCTTCCCACCCGCATGAGATTGGTCATCACATAGAACAGAACAGAGAGTGAAGGGCTTAGTCAAAGAAAAATGAATGTCGAAGTCGAAACCCCCCCCCAAATAAAAAATAAAGAGAAAGGTGAAAACCACAGGCAGTTCTCAGAGGCCCAAAATGTGATAATGGAGTAATATTGTCAAACGGTGTCTCTCTCTGGTGTTCCACTGAAAAATGTCACCATTGCTAATTAGCCATAGGAGCACATGGAGAACAGCATGTCTCTGCTGCTGGAATTGATACATCAGAGGCAAGAGAAGCAGCTGTCGTTGGGGGGGAATTAAATACAATAATTACAGCACAGACTGAGCAATGGGCTACAGGCGCACAACGTCCTCTCGTGATTGAATGAGATATCATGGTCACTGATAATGGTAATAGTTTTATCACAAAAGGCAATAAGGTTTGAAGGAAAGCAAAGATTCATCAGTTTTAAGTCCACGTGATTGACAAGATGAACAGAAAGACACACCACAAGCAAAGTAACGTGTTTTGTCAAAAAAATGTAAATCCAGGAAATGTAGAGGACACTGTATACCTCCTCCAACGCTGAACACACTGTTACAGCCAATCAACATCATTTTTACATCAAATAGAATTTTCAATTGGATCGATTTCCTGACCCTGCTTACAAACCCTTAGGAGTCTATTTCTGCTAGGTTCATTGCTGAAGGAAGCAATAACCTTCTAATGGCAGACATTCTACATCCAGACAACCACTGAAATTGAATCAATCGTTCAATCGCCGAAGGCCTATCGGTCCGCAAAATTTTTAATTTCTATTTCATGGGGACGATGACATCGAACATAATTCCAATGCAAAGCATGAAAGTGATATGCTGCACAGAAAGTTTACAGCTATCGCTAATGTTTAACTCTAGTCGGGTTACTACATGTACAGTGAAATTAAAATAAACAGCTTTCAGTATAAAAAAAAACACAATACACTACAAATATGAAAAGACATTGAAATACACATCCCACAATACACAGCAAATCATGACAGCAGGACAAAAGGAAGCCACCGTGGAGACAGCAAACAGATACTAATAATGAATACTGTATCAACCTCTGTGGAAAATATCTTTGGGACTCATTGGGTGATTATTCCACTTGTTGTCTGTAGTGCCATTGTTTTCTTCTCTCAACATCCATCCGAGTGGCGTGTCTTTTTTCAAATGCTTTTACACAGAATGATGGACGCGCAGCAGAAAGAGCCGGTGGGCGTTGTAATTCATACCAGGCGTGTGTAACACAGCTAATCGCCAGTACCGGAACAATTAAGTTAATTAAACGTTCCTTTTATCCCAACAGAAGAATGCTAGAGTCTGTCCTACTTCAACACCGCAAATGGGAGTGAAGAGTACATAGATGATGAGCGCGTGCAGATATATCCTTCGTAGGCTGGCTGGGCTCAGCCTTATAGATAGGGTGAGGAACTCCGAGATCCAAAGGAAGCTCGGAATAGAGCCGCTGTTCCTTTGCGTCGAAAAGGGTCAACTGATGTGGTTCGGGACTCTGATCAGGATGCCTCCTGGACGCCTCTCTTTTGGAGGTTTTCCTGCCACAGCCAACTGGCAAGAGGCCCGGGGCTACACCCAGAACTCTGCTGGAGAGATTATATATCTCGTCTGGCCTGGGAACACCTCAGGGTACCCCAGGAGGAGCTGCAAAGCGTTGCTGGGGAGAGGGTTGTCTGGAATACCCTCCCTAAGCCTGCCGCCCCCGCAATATTTATTTGGAGTTGTGTTTCTTAACCACTTTGAGAATGTAAGTCTAATTTTCACTCTGGTATAGTATATATATACCTAAGGCTATATCTGGATCTGTAGCTGCTAAATGCTCAACTATGTAGACCAGTTAGTCGTGTTGGGATCTGACCATGTGCTTCGCCATGTGCTTTGAACAAAGGACTCTGGGCCTGCCTCTTCTGCAGTTCAGCCTGATTTGAGTTAGATAAGCACCAAACCCCCACCAGAAACAATTTCACACTTAACTGCGAATCTCTGAGGTAGTTTGGTGAACCCAGGGATGATTGCTTTGTGCATATGTATTGTGATAATAGCTGGATATGTGGCTCGTACTCAACACCTTCACTTTCACTCTGAATGTGTAATAGTACTCAGACTATTGACATTGTGAGTGAATACTAATTATGAAAGTTTATAGTTTGGATATTGGTCCCTGTTCGCAGGGTGGTGCCCCGTTATTATTAATAATCGTTAATAGTTTGACTGACATTAATAATTCTATTGAGGTCAATAATTTAGTTTTTATATATGCTGATAACTCAAACACGCTCCTTTTCGTTCCCAACAGTCGTTAACTCGTCGGGCTGCTGTTTGGTGCCAGGCTATTTCAATGAAAACAGCTGTCTGCTCTGGACGAATAACGACTTCATGAGCGCTATGGGAGTGAACTAAAACAGAGGAGTTGAGGGCTGGACAGCTAAACAATGAGCTAAAACTCGTTATAAATCTGAGTGAAACTGAGATTCTCTTATACAAGTTAATGACTACGAGCAACCTCTTTCATGTTGTTACAATTGTCATTTGATACATTTTCAAAAATATTGATTCCATCCGTACTAAGCGAGGTAGTGAAGCTTCACTTGCTGATTTTTAATATGAGAATCAGATATATGCTTCAATGATGCTTTCTGCATTGCTCAAAACACTTTTTTCCTCACCAAAATGACTCGTTACATTTTGGAAAAACAGCATATCCAACTTCTAGTACACCAGTTTTAAAACATCACCCCTCAGGTTTCGAGTTTTATGTGAGTTGCCAAACACTTTTTTGAGTAATCAAGACAACCTTGTCTCCTGCTGCAGGCCTGCACAGGATCCAGGTCTTCCATCTCTGTCCTACTTGTCCAAACCTATGACTTTGAAGGGTCCCTCTACATGCGAACCATGCCCCAACCAGAAACACATTGAATTCAATACGCAGACACCACTAAACGGATATTTCCTAAAGAGCAGTAATGGTACTCACACATAACAGTAAGAAAAACATTCCCTGAAGCCAGGACAACCTTCTCCCGCGTTGCCCGGTCGTAGATGCCCACATGGCATTCGTAAGGTCCGTTGTCTGAGATCCGTACCTCCGGGAGCCTGTAAAATACAAGAGTATATGAGTTGATGATAATCTTCGCATTTTAGTAATATTGACACACTGATGCAAAAACAAAGCATTTGAAGTGTATTGGTGAGCATTGATATGATTTTGATGACTTATTCAACAAGCTGCTGTCGAATTTTTGAAGTATCACACACGCCGACAGTGAGACATTTAAAAAAATCATAGTGAAAGTTAAAGACTTAATTGTCGCGTCTGTAACAACATTGTTGTGTTGGAAAAGCACTTTGTGTCTTTGTATATTGATTCTGCTTTGAACTTTTATAAGCTCCTAGTAAACAATCCTAACAATAACAATGAAAACAATGATGAATTAATCAGGTTTATCAATTATATCCGTATTATTATTAGAAAATCATTTTAATGATATTTGCATTTAAAACTTCTAAAGGTCCAATATGTAACAGTCATCTGTATCATTTATTACTCAGACATTTGATCGTCATTCAAATTTGTTAAAGAAATACTAAAAAATAAAAAAACTGTTACAGCATACGGTAAAAAGTTGTTCATTTAACATTTTTGGATATTCTAAAGCCTCTAAACTAAAGTCTCAGGAAAAGACATTGATTAAAGATTCAATAATGTTTACCAAAACAATTGCCACAGCGGAGAAATCACACAAAAACAAAGGCTTATAATTCATACATGCACTACTTAAAAGATGCAGACTGAATTGGAACAGAACACCTCTTTGATTCCAAACCTGCTCGTTAACCAGCTGAGCTATTTCTGAGCTGCATCAGCTCTCACAGACTGACTAAATAATATGAAGCTCAGATGAGACCAGCTGGTTAAATGTTGACCCCAATTATGATCATGAATATAAAGTCTTACTGATACAGTATCATTGTACTGTCCATCTTCAATATTTCAATCTGTATGCTTTAAATAAAGAATACAACAGTTGGAATAAGTTCTTCCTCTTGTTATTTTCTAGTGAGAATGTAATTGTGTAAATGTCATCAAATCTTAACTGGATGTCTTTCAATTCTCCTGGGCCCTATTCCTCGTACGTCGCTCAACTAAGTCGATCAAATGTCCAATTATCCAGCTTAAATTACCGAGATGATTGAAGGCAGGCTATCTCGGTTCCTCAAAGGCTGATCAGTGCTCAAACATTCTCGTTAAATCGAACAAGACCTCAGTCATCAGGATAATTGGGCGTGCCCGTTTTACGTCAAAAGGGGGAAGCGTCGATCACCGAAACCATGATTTTCTAACAATACAATAGCGAATAAAGTAAAAGAAAGAGCGTCTGAGGATAAGTCCCGTGTCCCCTCTAGCCCAACCTCTTCCCTTTGCATTTGACTTTGATCAAAACACATTTCTATTCATTCTGGGAATTTGTTTGTCCACCATGAGTAAAGCATCCTAATTGACTTTCCATTGGCATCATCATTCCACGTATTTCTGTGAGATCAGGCTGTTTTTGAAAAAGGGAGCGCAATCTGTATTCAGTACTTGGCTCATGTGTCACCAGTGATGATCAAAGTGAGACACTAGTCACATTTAGCCCCTGTGATTTATACCCACAAAACAGGAACAATTGTCCTTGCCGCCCGGGTGTTGGGTGATGGGGACCTCTGTTGGAACAGCGGCAGGGCTTTAATGAGTTCAGCTGTGTGTGTGTAGGAGAGGAGATCGCTCTTTTGGAGAGCAGTCAAATCTGTGCGCCAACAAACATCTTTCCACCATAGATGCTGCATCTCCTGGCTCAACAACTATCATCAATTACCCTTGAGCAAGGCTTTGAAACTTGAAACAGATGAAAATGAGGATAACATCGGAGTAAATTTGGCTTGTTCCTAGTGTTGCATGTGAAAAGTTTAAATCCATACATTTACTTTCCCCTTCTAACATACTTTTGTTTGGTTTGTTGTATCTTTGAACTCTGATTACTTAAGTGTTTGTGCTGGGAAGTTAGACCATAGAAATGTATGTAAAGAGTCCGTCAAACAGCTTTCACCCAACTGATGAGCAGTGTTCTGCAAGTTACTGCAAATTGGTAATTAGTTACATCTAAAACCCTCAAAAGTAATTGGATATTTTAATTGAATGTATTGTCAATTACTGTAAAAAAAATGTCATTAGTTACTTGGGGAAGTACATTTACACCATCTGCTTCACTTTTCTTAGTAATGCACACTAAATGAGTTTAGTGTTGCAGTGGCACAGTGTGGGACAAGCCTGCACTGATTAACCTGATCAATAAATGAATAATTTAGAAGTCAAATAGAAACTAGAACAGGCATAAAAGCAGATGTGCACACTGTGATGTAGCGGCGTTGACATACAGGTAGAAGATAAGCAGCAGCGTCATCATTCTGCAACACTTTTAGGTTGCCTGTATGATGCAGCACCTTGACGAAAAATCAGGACATTCAACACACCTGTGAGCTCTCTCTCCCTCTCCCTCTCTCTCCCTCTCCCTCTCTCTCTCTGCGACTGGTGTTGCTTCCCTTACCTGGGCGATGCGGTGCTGAAAAGCCAGAATTGCTGCTCAGCAAATGAGAGTGACTGACTGACATCATAATCCGTTAAAAATCCTATGAATAGGCTGCCTTTGCCTGCTACGATCAAGACAACAGTATGAATCCATTTTACATTTCATTGAGTTATTTAATAAAAAAATGTATATTTCTAGTAACTGCGAAAAGCAGTGGAATTAAAGTGTCGCGTTATTACTCTGCTGATGAGACAAAGATGTGTGTTATGTGTTTCATTGGTTCTCTGCAATTGTTTGAAATCTTACAATATTTGAAAAAACAAATACAAACCTGACTAACATTATTTGCTGCCCTGACTCACAGGAGATAATTGGGATCATCAATAAAACCCATGTTTACAATAGCCGTCAGTGCAAGGAAGTAAAGTTTTGCTGAACGAACCAATCATGAACAAACGTTTGAACAAAGGTAAGTATATATGAAAAAGAGTGAGCACCCCAAGATATAAAGTGAGTTTTCTCCACCAGCGCTCCCTCGAGGGATAAGCATAAAACAAGTGAGTCTTTTCTTTTCTCCGCACTGCAAAATGATGAGAATAGCACAGTGAATCTCTCTGTGGTGGCGGGTGGGGGGGTAATTGGCTTCGTCTTGGCTGGCTACATTATAGCAAACGCTGATGTAGCCCATTGCTTTGTTTTTACAAACAAAGCCGTAGTTCTGCTGTCCACAATCCTGACTGCTGCATTCATGGATTCAAACCAAGGCAAGTGCAGGGAACGGAAGCTGGAGATAAGACAATTCAAGGCATGAATTAGGAATTATTGCTGGAAGAAGGGTGAGGAGGCCACACAAAAAAAAACCCAACCACATAATTTCTGAGTGGCTGCCTGCTTCTGAATTCTCCACCAGTTTGACAGCAACGCATATCCATCAGAATTCGGGGAGGAAGAAGAGGAAAGGTTGTACTCCTAACATTGAGACTTCTATTAATTATTAAGACTGGTGGAGTTAATTTTTTAACACCTGCTCTAATCTTTGATGCCATGTATTTGAGAGGTGCTAGTCCATTGAGAATCTGTTCACTAAAAGGGAGCATGTTACTCTGAGGGTACTCAAGCTATCAAGCTGTCTCCCATTCGCTATTAATGGGTGAGCCAATGGTAATGTCAATTGGAATTAAATCACCATTTGAGAGGAATAATTGAAAAAAAACACGATATACCACATTATAAAGATTTTTTTTTTTGTTATGGTTTTGGCTTTTATTATCCACATAAAGCAGGTCTAGCACTGACTGTGCCATACAGTTATAAGCATGTGACTTTACTCAGGAAATAGCAGTTTTCTTTTTACGAGTGTTTTGAGTCCTGCACTAACTAAAGTATGCTAGCACTGCATTTGTCCACAGTAACAAAAACAGCACACCACATGATTCCAGTCTACAATTCCCTCTTTATCTTCCACTTCCAATCCCGCTTCTGTTATTCTTTTTCCCTTTACGCCTCCTTTTTGATCATTTTCTCATGTTTCAATGAATCCTTTTGTCTTTGACGTCTTTATTAAGTTCTAAACAGCTGAATTGCAATGACACAAACCAAGGTAGATGCTAAAAACATAAAACAACAAAAATTGCTACCCTTTTCCACAGCATTGCAAACTAAACTTAATATTATTATAACTATGGTACCGACCAATTTAATTCTCAATTTTTCCCAGATATGAAAATATCCAAATCATGCGTCACTTAAACATATACGTAAATACATATATTTTTTTAATTCTCATGGATAGGTAGGTAAAAAAAGGTGTTTTAGTTTGGTCACAATTGTGACCACAATGATAATGTGTAGACATTTATAAATAGGATTGACATATTTCTACTAGCATGCAGTCATCAACATTCTTATATACCCCTGGGTAGGTAATTAACACATTTAAAACTCTGTTACTGGAACGGGCAAATTAATTTGATACACTTGCTCAACTGCTCGTTAATGCAAATATCTAATCAGCCAATCACGTGGCAACACCTCAATGCATTTATGTAGACATGTGAAAGGCCATTTGCTGAAGTTTAACCCTAGTATCAGAATGGTGATTAAAGGTGATTAAAGTCAGTTTGAACGTGGCTTAGTTGTTGGGGCCATGGTTTGAGTATTTTCACACACAACCATCTCTAGGTTTTACAGAGAATGGTCTGAATAAGAGAAAAGCGGCAGTTCTGTGGGCGAAAATGCCTTGTTGATGGCAGAGGTCAGAGCAGAATGGCCAGACTGGTCTGAGCTGATAAATCCTTTCATGTTGTTTCTGACAAATTCTGACCCGACCATCTGAATGTGGCAGCAGAAATCGAGCATCATCAGACCAGCCAATGTTTTTTGGAACTTTTGGAGAGCACGTGATTATTGTAGCCTCGGTTTCCAGTTGTTAGCTGGCAAGAGCGGCACCCGGTGTGGTCTTTTGCTGCTGTAGCCCATCTGCATTCAAAGATGCTCTTCTGCATAACCTGGTTGTAATGAGTGGTTATTTGATTATTTATTAGAGTTACTGTTGCCGTTCTGACTGCTGGCCATTCTCCTCTCATCTGCCCAGAAAACTTCCACTCAGTGGATATTTTCTCCTTTTAGGACCTCTGTAAACCCTAGAAATAGTTTTGCCTGAAAATCCCAGCAGATCAGTTGTTTCTGAAATACATAAAACAGCCCGTCTGGCACCACCAACAATGGCACGTTCAAAGTCACTTACATCGCCTTTATTCCCCATTCTGATGCTTGGTTTGAACTTCAACAGATTGTCTTTACCATGTCTACACGCCTAAATGCATTGAGTTGCTGCCACATGATTGGCTGGTTATATATTTGCATTAACAAGCAGTTGAATATACTTACACATCAATACTTGATACTTAAAGATGATGTGTACCAAAAATATCCATCCTATCTTTATGTTAAGATACTTTAATAACCTTTTGTTTGAGAGCCTTGATGCAGCCATCTTCTTGTCATGGTGCAGCCAGGAAGTAAACATCTCTGGTCATGTGACCATTTACACGTAACATATGTAATTTAGACCCTTTATTATGTCAATATTTGCTGGAAATACATCAATACATCATTTCATAAATATTCTTAGCGACTCATGACTGATTTACATTTTTTTTACGGCCACAAGGATTAATTAATACGCACGCAAGGGAATAGGTAATTGAATAAACAAACAATTTCCAGAAAACCAGATTAAACACACTACAAACACCACATTAAACCCACTACAAACTCCCCTGTACACCAGAAAACATCACATACACGGAGGAGATCGATAGCAATGGGCCCCCATGGAGGAGCATCAAAAACAGCACACCGCAAAGAGAGATCGATTGTCCCCCAGGAGTTGCATCTGAAAGCGCTTTCCTGTTATGTAGGCCTTTCCTGCAGAACTCTTCCTGCCTACAAATGCAGGCAAATGCAACTGCCTCGATGGAGAGTGAAAAAGAGCGGTCTTGACAGAGCGCCCGTCTGATAGCTCATCCACTCGATCTCTGCATCAAATTAACTAGCACATTGTCGGATACTCTTTCTGGCCCGAAGCATTACGGTTGAATGGGTCAAGATTGGCGACTGTAAGTCAGTGCGCACTCGATGGAAAGTGCAGGCAAATTGCCTGGAGGACGGGATGCAAAGAGGGCTTTGTAGTCACCCGTGTTTTAGAATGAGCATGAGACAAAATGACGAGGATAATGCTGTGATTCTCTGAGTGCCGAGGGAGGTGTGATTGGCTTTGCGCTGGCTGGTTACATTATAGTAAGTGCTGATGTAGCCCATCTTTCTGTTCTTATCCACAAAGCTCAAGTCCTGTTGTTTGCTACCCCTATTGCATTCGTGAATTAAAATGCACACAAATGCAAAGGGGATATAGCTCAGTGATGAAATATAGAAAACATGGAGACATTACCAGAACAAGAGTAAAGGCTTTTGCACACTAAAGTCTGTATTTTGCGTATTCATTTCTATAATCCATCATCCAAAGAAATTAAAATTGTTACGCACAGACACCTTGTACACTGAGTCTGTTTTAATATTCTATTTGTTGCAAAAATCATAAGAGGAAACTGAATATATTATGTGGAGGCAATTGATAGCGGTTCCTTGGAGCACAATCACGAGCGTTTAATCTTTGGTACTTTGTTTGGCGAACAGTATTTAACCATACCGTTCTACAATCATCTGCCACAATTGATTTTTCAATTTTGCATCTCTGTATTTTCTTTGCTTCTCATAAAGTGCATAGCATTTTTGGATGACGGTGTACATTTTCAATGGCACAACTTGAGGTCATAATTGTTTTTTTTTTACATGTGACAGTTCCTTACCAAGATACAGACTTGGTGGGCAAAGGCCTGAATAGCCCTAAAATAAATCTCTTTTCATTAATTACAGAAGCTCTGAAGTCCCATTCGCTGAAAGGGAAAGAAATTGCACACAAACACAAAACCGAATGTTTAAAAAAGTCTGTACCATTAGTATCACGAAATCTACATATGCCCTCAATGTGCTACATTCATCTTTTGTGTCGTACTCCTGCTCTTGTGATTTGAGCTTTGTATACTGGAGGTCCTCCAAACTTAAGTGCCATCGTCTACATGCTAAATCTTTCATTAATCTTACAATAACTATGCCTCTATGCGTTGGCACTTAAATACAGCGAAAGTACCAGCTGCTTCCAGTCTTTGAAAGATTGTCAAAAGCTGTCAAGACTTAGATGAAATCAATATCACTCTTGAAATGGTCTGATAATTGAAAGCTGGCATGTGAGGAGAAAAATTACCGTTACTTTATTATAGCACAATAATTGTATATTGCTGTGAGGGAAAAGTATTCTACAAGAAGTGAAAGCTAAAAATTATAGTCTTCAACGAAATGCAGTTTATAAAAGATACAGAATATCGAGGCATTTATTTTAGGTCGTACAAGTGGATTTGTCAGACTGCTGAGGCTTTGTACAGAAGCCTTACCATTCTCAGGTGGAAATGGGAGATTATACCGTGTAAAAATTCAGCTTTTTGCATTTCTGTTGAGCTTCTGTGTTACTCCATGAATATGGGACCGCGACCAGTTGCAGGGATTCTTTTTCTTGACTGGAAGAATGGTGCGACTGTGGCAGCAGTCCACATTTCTCTCTGTTTGACTAAACCGGGTTAAGCATTCTGATACAGATCGGGATACAGGTCACTGAAGGTAGCATCCAACGGTTTCTGATGCAGATTCTTTTGAATTCCTCCTTTCCCTTTGGTGCTAGACTTCCTCTCTCCGTGTATTTGTGTGTGTGTGTGTGTGTGCGTTTGCGTGGGGGTGGGTGTCCGGACGTGGGGAGTTATGTATTCCGTTTGTGTGGGCATTCATGTTCCCATGTCCGTGTGCATGTAAGTGTGTACGCCATTCCATTGTGTTGATGCCTATACTCTCCCAAAGGGATAGTAGGATTGTCCAGATAAATCATCCTCAGCTGGGCAGCTACACCACACATGAGGGAGAAAAAAAAAAAAAAAAGAGAAAATAACACACAAAGAGGTAGAAACGTACATGAGCGGAATCCACGAAAAGCAGCAGGACAAAGATAAGACGAAACAGAACAATGAAAGATCATAACAAAAAGAAAAGGTAAAGACGGAAGCATTCTGCTTTTTAAATGAAGTCGTAGGTGTGATGTACGGCCAGTACTTCCTTTGTGTTGTTGGACATTCAGACAGGGGTATCTGTAGTGGGAGGAGAGCCAGAGCAGAGGGAGCAAGAAACGAGGAGATGGGCAGAGAGCTGCCAGCCATATTTTTGGGGCCCGCAGTAACAGAAGACAGTCCCCAGAACGTAATGTAATCAAGCCAACCAAAGCCAGCTGACTCCTCGTCCTACTACTCTCGCTCAGTACAACCTGTTTATGCATGCACAGCATGGCTGTGCTGTGTTGGGATCACAGACACGTTGGTAGATGGGTGAGCCTCTATATATGCCAGAACAGGGCTGTGCTACCTGCGGTATATGCTGGGAATAAGGACCAGCATGGCCAGATGTGAGCTAAATCTTTAACACTGAACTCTTTATCCTGAGCAGAGTTGCTGATTAGAGTCCCGCCGATGCCTCCTGTCCTCATGTAATAATGCAGTGACCCCTTTGCCCGGTCACTCCAGTCTGGCCTGGTCTGACCAGCAGCAGATGGCTGGGAATGAAGTTGTGTAGCACCGAGTAGGAGTTCATCACGGTGCATTTATCACAATACCAAGAGGTTGTTTGATTATACAATACATGTAACATGTTGCAATTCACTAGTTCGACTAATTCACGAGCGGAGCAAAAGCATGTAACGCGGTACGAGCAGAGTTAAGCAAGTATGCAGTTTTAAATTAGATTTTGATTTTGAGGCTCACCGGACGGTTGATTGGTACACGAGGTCTTCGCGCCTGCGGTAGTCCTCCATGTGAGAGTAATTGGTATTAAACATAGCGTCGTAGGTGAAGATTTTCTGCTTGATGGTCCCTCCATCTGTGACCTGTGAAGCAAAAAGAGAGAGCATTAATAAGAGGATTTCTTTAATGATGGATGGGACAGGGTCTACCCTTTCTGTCCCCAGAGCTCCTCCTATGTATAAACTGTTGTCCCAGGGCCTGGAGTGTAGATAGCACTCCTGCCTGCAATTACCCTCATTGATTCATTTGCAGCCACGGTAAGCTCATCCCTTAGACTGTCGAAAAGGAAGGGATTGAAAACCTGCTGACATGATAACATCAGCGAGACCGTCTCTGAGGGAGCTGCCGGTGTGTGTTCGTGCACATTGGTTAAGTCTTAATGAAGACTGACACAGTAGGGTGTTATGTACTGTATGTGTCAAGCTTTCTGCAGAGGTAATGGTTTGTGTCGAGATACTGCAGACGTAGGGGGGGGGGGCGGGGGTCTCATCCTTATTTGTGTGTGTGCATGGCAGATGACGGAGTAGTTATTTCCTTTCTAATATTCACAGGAGCGTTGAAGTCACTTAGCATTTCAATGATTGTGATTTCTCCTCTCCTCAGAAGCCACAGACAGCCATAAAGAAAAAAAAGGGTGACAGGATTTTTAATGGAGCCACTAATGCTGCTTTGAAGAAGGAAATTGTTGGTGGGCCAGGGATCCTTCTTCTGTTTGCCGGTGAAGATGCTATCCTTCTGATCCAATCCAATCCCTTCAGTGAGGTAAACAGCGCCCAAGCGCTCCACGATTAGCCTGTATGATGTATAATGTACACATCGCCTCATGACGAGACAAAGCCAAATGGTATTTACATAAGCAAACAATTGTTCCCCGTGAATGTGAGGTAACTCGTATAACCCCTTCGCCTCTGGAGAAAGCACACTGCCTCTGGCTTAGTTTGCTAAGGAGGTACCGCACAGGGAGTTGACAATGCTGAGACAACCAAGAGCAGGAGCGTGGAAATAAATCACCTGTAACCAATAAGAAGGAGGCTTTTGAGCATTTTTTTTTTACAGATTTAGAATATCAAAAGGTCAGTATGCCTTGCTTGCAAGACTTTTTGTCTATAGCATTCCAACAGTAGAGCACATGAGTTTTAGAGTTTTGTGAAGAAACATTTGCCAGCCCTGTCGTGGACCTGAGAGTATTGTGGCCTCCTGTTCATTTTTTTAATATCAGTCCACATCACTGCTGGATGAAGACACCCGGAAAAGATGTAGCTTTGTTTCTTTTTAGAGCTGCAGAACACGGGGCGGCCACAGGAAAGGGGTCAGCTTCTAAAAGCAAAGCCATGTTTGAAAGTTGGGCTATCCAACCACTGTAGTTACAGTAATGGACCTTTTAGAAACATCACCAGGGAGTCAAGCCACATTTCTGTCTGACATGGCTTTACAACACCTTGTGTGACAACGACTTGGCAGAGCTTAAAAGCAGTACCACCCTTAACTTCCTTGATGTATGACACCTATATGGAAAGCTGAGAGGCAGCACGTTTTTTACTGGATTAATAATGAGATGTCGCACAGACATAAAGTGATACATATTATAGATTAGTACAGTATGGGGCAAGCATTTATGAAGATATCTATAAAGTATGCGGCAAAACTGTGGAATTGGAATGGTTCATATACAGTTACTTGATATTATCTTTCTCAATTTCACACAGGAATAGTGCTTCAGCAAGCTAAGTCAAATATAATTCTATTATTCAAAAGGATTTTATTCATTTCTATTTGCAATCTTCAAAACACATCTGCTTATTATGTCCCTGTCAGTCACAAAGTAATTTGCTACCACTAAGTATACACAAGTAAAGTCAGACAATAAGTCAAATAATTTTTATGGATGCTCATTATTCCATTGCTTGTGTTTTTTTTCCGTTTTTTTGAGCTGCCCCAAGTCTTTCAGCAGAACAGCCACTTAAAGTTTCAGGTTTATGCATCATGAAGATGTAAGCAGCTGTTTACGTCCACATTTGGCATCTGTATACCAGAGTTTTCAAATGCAAAACAGAACCACATCAAACTAGGATACTCAGGAAACCCTGCACAAAAAGCTTTGCAAAAGCTGCATTTTTGATTTTTTTTGCAACTGGACAGCCAACATTGCATGTCACGTGTGTCTGTGTGTGTGTGTGTGTGTGTGTGTTGTTGACACACACACGCGTTCTGCAAATCAACGGTAGCCTTCCAGCTGACCTCAAACAGCCATTGAAGTGTTCAGCCCTCAGGCAACAGTGGCTGTGAACAACCGACTGTGTGACTTTACACACGGCACCGACACGTTTCATCGATTCTGAGATGACGACATTTCAGCTCGTTAGCAGGTAACAGAAATATTTAGTCTGCTCACCTTGTCAACGCGTCTCATGCTCGCTAATACATGAAATAATACAAATAGATGTTGTCTACTTGTCTACGACATCTGGCTGGTTTGTTAAGCAAGCCTTCTGTTAGTACCCAAACAATGGGAAGAAAGAAAAAGCAAGGCAGTCAGTAATAAAGTCCATGTGCAATTATCCAATGGACCTTTTATAAAAGCTCCTCTGACATTTGAACTAGAACCGCATCACTTCTTTGGAGTTACATCTCTGCGTTGGCCACATTGTAGAAGTTCAAAGGTCCTCATGGGTGCTGGTCAGGTCTAAGACGACACCAACCTTTCATAAGACTGACCCGCTGTATTCATTTGTGAGCTAAGCTTGATTACATCCAATAATATGGCAGCTCACTAGGGCAGCTTTTCTACTATTGTAGCAGACATCTTAGGTACACAACCACTGACGCAGTACCCAGCGTCCGCCGTAAGGTCATTTTCAGAATAGATCCTTTTATTTACACTAAGTGAAACGTTTTCCAATAAATAACCTTAGCTAGCAGAGCTGAAAAAGACCAGGCATTCATTCCACAGCCGGAAACTCAAACATCATTAGCACAAACCAGGAGAAAAAGACATCCGTGTCTAATTGCCAAGTGATCTCCCGGAAGTGTAGTGAAAAAAACAACAACAAAAAAACAATGAAGACCTGAAGAAGATACGAGAGCTAGGCTCATCTCTTCAAAGGGGGAGTGGATATTTGTAGCGTTTTTAGGATTGCGTTAGTTTAATCATTGGTTCAGAGCAAATGAAGACCACATGTGGCATTCACATCAGTTTTTCAAAGTAATATATTTCCCATCTCATCAATTGACAGTGAAAGATAAATCACATTACGATTAGAAAACATGACGATGTGCTTTTTTTTTTTCACAGATCAGCAAGTAAATCTACTTTAAGCAATGGTTTACAAATCACCCCCATCCATCCAAACACTTTGCAGTTGACTTAAGAGGTACACAGCTCCATAAACGGATGCAAAAGCTCTCCGCTGGCCCAGAAGTACTGAGGTGAGTTGGAGACATTATCTAGCCGTCTCCTGTTTCACAGTCCATCGAATCCAACAAGCATTACAGTCGCTTCAATCCTCTCGCTGAAAAACCTGGTGGATAAGGCAGGTGTTCGATTTCTGGTTGTCTGGAAGCCACAAGGACCACAGTGGATTTCTGCTACACACAGGTCATCTCTGTGGCACCCTCTCTTTATCTAGCCCTCCTTAATGATTTCACTTCTTAATTAAGACTGACCCGTACACCCCTGTGTAATAAATCTGAAAGAATCTGCACATCAGTGGGTGTCTCCCTATCCCCACAAGGGGACCTGTTTGTGATATAAAATGACTGACTATGGAAGGAATAGAAATGGGAGAGAGTGGGAGGGCAAAAAGAGAGCCAAACTGTGCCAAAACGGCTGTACAAGAGGGAGGGCAAGACTAGAGGGAGATGAATACTCTTTGATTGCAGAAAAGCACCGTTGGGGAAGCAAAGCTTTGCTGCAACTGCTTTGTTGAATCCAGGCCAGGCAATGCATACGAGGCACACGGAGGCAACCAACACACGGCAATCTGGAGATATGAAAAGACGGGAAAGGGTGGCAGGTACCCCTCCCTGGCATTGTGGCAGTGTCCACGACAGGTAGCTGACAATGGAGGGGGCCCCCGTATCCTTATTGTCCAGCCAGCTGAGCTGACTCTCTAATGATGCTGCCTATTATTGGGGTGAGATTAGGACTGGGTCTCAGGGGTTAACCAATGCCCTCCTCCCTCCGCCTGTCTGGGGTGGACCTATTTATAGGCTGCAGCTGCATCAGCAGCCACTGGAGGAAATTCAGCTAACACACTGCAGGCCAACTGTGAGAGATTCAACCTGAATCCTGCTTCATCATTTCAAGCAGCAGTCAGAGAATCACTACAGCAAGTCTTTTTATAGTATTTTTCCAAGCTGGTTAGGAAGAGATGGAATATGAAATGCATGGCATTTTAAAAGACATCTAATCTCCATGTTTAATTAAAGATAGGGAGGACCTCATGGAGTTAATGTTATTCTAAGATAGGCTTGAGTAATAACAATATGTTCTCCACGTGGTGTCTTATAAGTATGATAATGGGGTTTAAAGAAACGCTCATTCATATTTTACTAGCATTTCTTTGTGATCTGAATCTAAAAGTCTAACACGTCTATAAAATGAACAGCATGCACGGCTCTCAAATAATATCCTAATGAGATTTATTCCCATTCAGTCCCTCATTTAAAGACTTAGACAAGCAGCAACAAAAGAGATGATCAGAGCATTGTCATGAACCGGCTTGGCACCTCCCTTCATATCCGTGCTAATTTGCCTAATATCATTATCTCACAAAGTGTCCTTTTGAAACAGGGCAGAAGCATTGGGAGGCATTGTCTTACTTGTCAAATTGGTATGATTGCTGTGTGCAAGACCAAAATTAATACAAAATCCAGACGTCACTTGTCGCAGCAGGATGGAGCGTGCAAAGACCTTTTGTTCACATTTGAAATCATTTATTTTAGTACTCATGACATTTTTTTTCAACAAGGTCTTGTATGGACCTTGTTGAAAACCAAAATACTTCATCTCGTGCTTATCCTGTCAACAATACAATATGTTTAATGTCTTGATAAATGTGCAAAGTGTAATAAAAAAGAGAAAAGAAGATATTTTAGAATATAGAATATGATGATTGACATTAGGTGGTGAAGCAGATGACCATTCCATTAAATTCAGAGGAACAACAAGCCATCTCTGAGGCTTTGAGCTACTGTAACAAACGGGCAGACAGCAGCACTGCACACTGGGAGATACGCAGTATGTGAGGTGAGGGAGTGCTAGGATACAACAACGCACCACATGCCCCAGTGAGGTAAGAGATGAAATTCGCTGTCATTGCTTTTATGGAGCACAAAGCATTATATATTGGGGACAATACAGAAGAAAGTGTTGCAAAGTGCTGTACCTAAAAAAAAAAGTGTAATAAACCACACAAAATACGATGCAGCAGGTTAAAAGTGCATTGTGTATTAACTTTATTAGTCTGCAGCACTTAGAGCTGCCAAGTGTAACTAGGGGAAACGCTGAGGTGTTGATATGGCATGCCTGCTGACTGAGGAGGTCCGTAAGTGATGGCTGTGTCTGTGGATGTGCTGCGTAATGTTGATCTTCATTCAGTAATCAGATCCAGCAGAAACGGTGGCCCTGCCTCTTAACCTGTGCGCTTACAGCTCTGCATGCTGTGCTCCCCTACTGGCTGCTGAGTGACAGAGGACTTGTTTAAAGGGATGTCATGCTTCAAATGACAGGCTCCTCTCTTCCTGCTGCCTGACACTAGTCTCAGTGGGGAACCACAGCTAATTCAGGCTGGTAGCAAACATGTACAGTACCTTTTGATGCTCAGATTCACTCATCGTACAATGACGGGCTAATTTAAACGGATGCTACATTTACAGGAAAAGTGAGTTTAGCCATACCTTTACAGGGTAGTTGGTTCAGAGTTTGACAGGAATTGAACAGGCTTTGGCCAAGCCAGTCGCCAGAACAAGCTGTTGTCATTGTGTCTGTTTCTGCAAACCACGGGATACGTTGAACCAAAACTACGCTTCATAATTGCGTTTCATATCAGCCTCATATCGCACTTGGACAAACACGCAATGACACGTCTTTGTGAAACTAGTGATTAGGTATGGCAACACCACTGCTTTATTAAGGGAAGAAGCAGATCATTTGTTTCTGTTAGAATGATAATGTAACAGCGTGTGAAGGTACACCGTTGCGGTACGCCGTGGCGGTACAGCGTAACAACCGCCCTTATGTAATGCTAAATAACAAGCGTAACAGCGTTATGTAACAAGAGAAAAGTCAACATTTACTTTTTGTTTCACATGGGACATGAACAGTGGTCTTCTGGCTGACAGTCCTGTGTTTGTTTGTTGTGCAATAACCTTCGCTCATGATCAATTATTTTGTCACTTCTTGTGGAAATCTGTATTTTAGTTTCAATGTGTCTGTGTGGTGGTCTTCAGTACCATCTATATACACATGAAAGTACAGAGGGACAGCATCGTAACAGTAGACGTTTTCTCTGGCCCGTTACTGGTGTCACATGCTCCCGCTCTGCTGTCAGGCATTTTCATTCCAATATTACAGAATACAAACGGGTTGTGATTGGCTGCTGCTGGTACTGCCGGATTACATACAGGGATTAGAGCTGGGCTTCATGAAAACTGTGCCACCAACAGGAACAGACCAGCTGCACCCTGGAGGTAGCCGGGTGAGGGTCAGGCACAGCCGGCGTATAAATTCCGGCAGTTAAGCGTTATGCAAGTGTGTCATCTAAAGCCATCTGAGAGAAGGCCATCCAGAGATGGTTATTATTGCTGTCATTCTGATGAAGACAGCCCGTCTGTGGGCTGGCAGTGAGGACGTGATGAGATCAAAGCAGGTCAGTCTTGTTAGAGACTGTTGATCTACAGTATACTGGTTATCATACTGTGTCGTTACTATATATAGCAGGGCAGCATTGCCTGGAAAAGATGGAAAAAGGCAGATTCTTTCTGAATGCATTTTAGTGGTGCTAGAGGTTAAAAAAGTGCATCTGTGGATGGCGTGGCTCCAGCTCATATTCAAAGTTTGGTTTCGAAAATCAGGGCAAGGAATCATTCATCTACCTCAACAATTAGCAGTGAGATGCCCTTAAGCAAAGCTCTTATAACCAAATTGCTCAATGAAGCTGATTAGCTAACAATAGAAAGCTGTTCTGGGCATCTCTCTGTTAATGCTAACCATTTCAGAATGCTAATGATGGCACAGCTGAAAAAAAACTATGCATGCACAGGAAAAGCCCCCTGCTGATGAATTAAGAGGAAGGTTTTTTATTGCCACGACTTGGTGATAACAACCACGGGTATGTGAGGAAGAAGGGCATTTTTTTATCATAGAGTACAGGATATTCCCAAAAATAACACAAACGAAAGAGAACTAAAGAGAAAGATAATACCCACTCACGCACAAACACAATAGCTGGCATCAAAACTGAATAAAGCATCCAATTATTGCAAACATTAAAGGCAGAAGTGCAAGGGTGGCTTAACTAGCAATTAGTGGTATATTATGTAATATGGTGACTTCAACTACATATCGCATATAGTTCCATCATAGTTCCAGCATGTAATCAGATGCAGCACCAAGGGGAGAACATCAGTGGGCACTTGTCCTTAATCTGTTTGATCAATGTGCTGTAAGTGACTCCACGTTCACACCTCCCTTTGACAATGTCTTTATCAGTCAACGGGCAGGCTGAAGAAGTGCTAGGGTTGGGTTGGGGGGGTGGGGGGGGGAATCGATACAGCATAGCATTGCAATATTTTGCGTGGCAATATTTCATCGATACACAGACGCCAAAATTGCAACAAAAATGATTGAATTGAAACCGTGTGAAAACATATATAAAACTTTGCAATAAGATAGATTTGTGACACAAGTATTGTGATAATATTGTATTGTGGGGCCTCTGGGGATTTCCACCCCAAGCAAGAACTTTAGGACACAGAAGGAGAAGTGAAGAGAAACTTGAAGTTGCATTGATGAGCAAAATGTACAATAGATATATACAAATACTTTTCTTTCCATTAAGTCTTTGTAGAAGCCACTGGCAATTTCTTGATGAATAAAACCGACACTTTATTGATTCTGTTTTGACACTGAACCCTAATGGACACAAACACTCGGATGTCAAATTTTGAATTGTAATAATAATAATAAAGGCATTATAACTCCCACATTCTTCAGCTGCTCAAACATACTGCATGGTCGAGTCATAATCATGAGTTTTGCTGTGTTTTTGCAGGGATTGCTTTGTATTGCCAACATGTGGCTGGTGGTGTAAGGATTTTCTAAACACCTCACATCTTGCAGTACCACCCCCTTTGTCATCTCCCATTCATCACCTTGTAATAAACAAGGTCACCTTAAATAAACAGACGTGACGACCGTCAAAAAGACCCCTAAATACATTTTAGTCAGAGTTTTCGGTATCTAATGTAATGCATGTGCCTCTCTGGTTGTACGACTATAATGATTTTATTCTAGTTTACATGTGTTCTGTTTCATTCATTACATTTCCAACCCTTCCCCCCCCCACACTCTCCTATCTGCTGTTTTCGCTGTCTGAATCACTGCTAAGCCCATCTGACCTCGAGGCTACTGCAGCCTTACTTCACCCTGAGCCACTTTGTCCCCAATACTGTTACATGCATGTTGCCTGATGTGCAAATTACAAAATTCAAAGGAAAGAGGACGACTGCCCTCAACGCTGAAAATGTATTGTGTCAAAGTCCATACATGCATGAAACACAAGCTGTGTGGCAGCGTGCAATTAAGTGGCTGCATACGAGATATGGACGTTAAACACGGGTATGATGGCAGTTTGAAGTTAAGAAAAGTGTAATGAGTAACGCCGTCGTCGGTCTTAACAAATTACATTGAAATGAAGCTGTGCAGCACATAATTGCCGAGTGGAACTTGTCAGTGGGCATCAGTAACTCTAGCAGCAGCTACAAGGCAATCTATCTTTGCCACAAATACCCGAGGTGAGTTTTCTACGCGTCAGCGCGGTGTCTGTCTTCTGATGGTGCGAGAGATCCAGCTGGTTAAAGTTAGTACAGGAATAAAGATACATAATTGTTTCATTATCCAACTAATGACGCAGTTTTGTTCACCAAACCTAGGTCCATTTTCTTCTTTACATCACAGATGGGCTTTAGCTCACAAGGGCACACTAGTAGGAAAACAGATGGTGTTAAAAGACATCGTGGCCACTGTGGACATAACGAGTCTGCATATGTTTGTCAGCTTCACACTTCTTTCCACCCCCCCCCCCCCCCCCCGCCCCCGCTTTTTTTTTATTCCTTATCCTCCAGATTACTGTAGCCACCATCTGCATCTGCTGGTTGATGGATATATAGGGGGTGTTATTCAACGCATAAATCATAAAGCAGGTCGCGAGCAAACAAAACAAAATGCTGAATTTGGCAGAATGCTAAAAATAGACATTTTATCATGATAAAGCATTTTGTGTCTTCATACTGTGAGGAAATGTATCACTGGAGCAGTCCTCTGACAGACATTGGTTGAAAGCAGAAAATCACGTAGGGATTACTGCAGGACACATTTAAAAGGTTAAAGCCAACCAAATGATTGATTTCATCTACAAAAAGCACCGGGGTTCCACACTGCTTTTTTTTTGTGAGGCGAAGTATTTTGGAAATTCAGTTGAATGCTTTTTTTCATATGCGTTCTCATTTATTCATCAGGGCGATGAAGCGTTAAGACAGTTTTATTGGGGGATTAATGTTCATATTTGAACTACATTTTTTTGTGTGTCATGCAAATCCACAGTCTTCGGGTTGGTCGAAACATTCATCTGCCTGTACGGCGTACGGCGCAGGGCTCATTTCATGCTTACAAACTAAATTTCTAATCCTTAATGTGGCATGGGCCCTTTTTTCCATTTTTAATAAGACATGCTTGAGTTAAATTGAGGGAGCAGACAGTGGCTCATATTATTTACTCCTAATGCTCGTTTCCAGGGTGACTTTGTCTCCTCATTCAACTGAGCTAAGTACTGAGGAACAAAAATTATAATTTAATATCACATCCCTCTATTTTCCTCATTTAGTCTACACGACTAATCTTATGTTCCACTGCTTTATCTTTTTGTCTTGATGCGTCTACAGCACAGACAGGATTTAGCCGTTCCCTGATACCTTTATTCTCTGTACATTCATATCCTAACTTAAATACAACACTCATGACACAGTATTAATTAAACACCAAAACTCTGTGTAAATATTGGTGCATATAACATCTGTTGCATTGCCGCCAGTGATTCATGCAGAGTCATGACAACATCTTTTTAGTTAATCTGTAATACATTTACACATTTGAATTCCTCCAGTTTATGTCCACCTCGAGCAGAGTGCGGCCTTTTCCTCCAACGTGCCTTTCTTGGAAATAGGAGCCGACCACTTCATAAATGTTGCCCTAATGATTCACAAATTAGGTGCCTCATAGCAACACTGGCAGTTAGTACAGAAAACAACAATCCCAGAGCTATTGATTTTACAGTGAGTCAAATCAATACAACGAAATGTGTGAAAGGGTAAAGTTGGTAACTCGCATTTTCATTAAAGTTGCCGCGTGTTTCATATGAAACAGCTGTATTTCAGTTTGTACAAGGGTGTCATTAGGGAATGGTAGACATATCCTCTTATGCACAACAACAACATGCTGATTGGAGTCGAAGGAGAATCCAATCTTAACATTACCTCGAAGTAAACAAGAGGTCAAATGGAAGAGTAGTGCCGGAAATCATGCATAATGCGTCTGTTAGCAGGGGTATCATCCATTCACAGCGGAGGCTAATTATTTGTTGAAGAGCTATAAGTGAATCTGAGCTACGTCAACTTCCCAACACACACACACGCGCACACACACACAAACACACACACACACATTTAAATTAAGAGTTATTGCTTGTATCAAAATATTATTAGCAGTTATAATTAGAATATAAAATGATTCCCCTGTGGGAATGTTGACACCAGCTCCGTTGACATGAAAGGGTCTCCAATGATAACCGTTCGTTTTCCCAAGCAGCACATTTGTTCCGCATTGCCCTGGTGTGTTATCAAACAGGGGGGCCTGACTTTCCCGAGGCTGAGATAACTGACCCTCTTAAAATAAAATAAAAAAGTCTGGTCTGGTTTGTTGCTAGTTTGGACAGTTTGCTGGTCAGGGACACAATGTCTTGCTCAATGAAGGGAACTTTAGAAGCCTGTGGTGCCTTAAAACCAAGACATGCCTTCTTGTGATCCATAATCCCCGGTTGCATGATGTCTCTTGGTTCTACTGCGTGACCTTAAGAGGGATTTCTTCCCCTGTTCTATTTGAATACATTTTAGAGGCACAAAGAGTTTAAAATATCCAGTAATTCACAAGTAAAAAAAGCTTAAGAGTGTGGAAAAAGAAGTATGATTATGTCTAGCGCTACCTTTTATGCTGCTTCAGTTAATTGCTGTTCTCTGAACCGTCTCACAACTGCTGAGATGTGTCTTGTGATTCCTTGGTGGGGTCCCGACCCCCACAATGGAGTAAGGCCAATATAAAGAATGTTGCAGCAGCTTCCTCTTAATGCCTTGTTTCTTTACCACGAGGGATGGTTGAGGTGGATAGATATCACGGTATTTTAAATTCCTTTTGGCTTATCCAATGAATTAAATACTTAAACAACTCAAGGTGCATCACAGTGATGCATAAATACGCCAAACCCAATATTGTCATAAAGCAATGGTGGTCTGCACCTGATAAAGATGTTTTTTTTTATTATTTTAAAAATATATTTTGAATTTGCTTGTTGAAGTTGATCACCATACAGCAAAAGCAAAAGTGTTAGATCTCCCATGTTAGAGTTTAGTATAAGGTAGTCTCCATGACATCACTCATAGGTTTCTGAAGGGAGGTTGTGAGGCTCAAAGTAGGTCTTAGCAGTGATGACTCCGCAACTCCCGGCTAACAAAAAAATGGGCAAAGAGGTGAATCGTCGGTTGAGCTGATGGAGGCCTATAGGTGACATAGCATGGAGGCAGCTAGAGTCGAGCGACCTGAGTAGGCCTCCACCTGTCACTCAAAGTGACCACGCCCTTAATTATGCCGCACTTTAAGCCTTAATATACAGGTGGGTTACATAAAAAAAGTCATAAATGAGGATATTTGTTGTACCAGGCTGTAAACATGTTTATTTCTTCTGTAAAGTTGGGCATTTTAACATAGAGTTCTATGGAGATTGTCTCGTTTTTACAGCAGGCAGCAACCTCCGGGTCTGAAAAGCGAAGCAAATGCTGAAATGCACTTATAATTGCATTCTTTCTAATGGCCATCAGGGGGCAACTCCACTGGTTACAAAGAACAGTCTGATTATAGAGTCTATGATAAAATGGCCGTACTTCTCACTTCATTTATTACCTCAGTAAACATGTTCATGGTCTCAGTCACTAGTTTCAAGTCTCCTTTAGTACAACATGATGTTCATTTAGTAAACTCAGGGTGTGTCTTCTATGTGATTGACAGGTAGCTACCATGGACTTGTCCAGTGTGGGAGTTGTCTGTGTTTTCATCTTAGAATTTTAAACCGTTCGCAGTGTGTTTTCATTTGATGAAAGTTAATAGTAAAAAATGTCACAGTGACTACCTCAGAGTGGCCATTCAAAGAAATGCAGTTTGAGGCATTGTTGAAACATTGGCTTCATTTCTTAGCATCAGAGGTTGCTGCTTGAAGCATTCCGGTGGAGTATTTATTTCACCTGGTAGCTAATGCTAAATATCCTAGTTGGTTAACTAGCAATAGTGTAACATAAACTGTAATATTAAACATTAAAAACATCCTTATGTTGTTTAATAATCATGCTTTTTGGTCATTTTTCGTTGTTTTAATCCAGTTTGTGGCAAAGGAAAGAATCACCAATTCAATACTTCTGAAAAGTATTATCATATTTAATTTGGCAATGATTATAATTTTTTACACATACAGCAGTGGAGGCTGTGACACCCCAAACAATGAAAACGTACAAAAATAAAAATTGATGTTTATATAATTAAAACGGGTGCAGCAGAGGCCAAGGTATTCTCATATTTAGTCCCAAAAACACAGAGAGATCCTTTGAGACATTAATTCTACAATTTCACACTTTTACACGTGATTCTAAACAGGAGCAGCAGCTAGTTAGTTTTTCTCTACTTTGCATTTCATACCAGGATCTGTGAAACACTGTAAAACTAAAAAGGGTCCACCGTATTGCTGGCTTTCTATAGGGCCAGGTTGCCAAAGACACCTCTTGCCACGATCAGCTACTGAGATAACCTGGCTTGTGATGGTGGGTACTAAGCGGATGATAAGAGCATGGGAAATGATGCCCCCTGGGAGCCAGAAGTGTATGTCATTGCCTTGCATCATTCTTTGGTGCTGAGATGGACGCAGAAGCCAGACCCAGTGTGATCTCAGTGTGAGGCGTCTGGACAGAACGACTAATCAGACAAGACTTGGGAGACTAGCTGCCCATTTGATCTCTGTCCTTTTCCTTCTGGGCACAGTCTCCTCACAACAAGCCTAATGATGAACACCAGATACATCTCAGCTGCACAAAGCACTTTGTAAGGTAGAGTATCCCTCGCAAGCTCAAGCCCCTTCAAGCTTTTGTACTCGTTGCGCGCTCCCGTGTCTACGAAAATCTGGAGTCCAAGGAGGTGCATTCATTAGCGCAGTTCATCTGAAAGGGAACCGGTCTTTAGAGTCACCAAAGACAATGGTTTCCCATTAGAGAAAAGAAGCTCAGGGAAAAACAATATGAGCATGTCAAGGCATAAAATGTTTACTTGCTTGTAGCAATGAAACAGGAAACCACAGCCTTGCCATGCAAAAAGGAAAATGAGCTCTAGTACCAATGAGACCTTGTTATCATCTGGGGACTAAAGCAATATAACGCATGTTTAAGGGAAGTTTTGGTCATCTGGTGAGACCTGAGGGATTTTTAAAGGCTCTGTGTGCAACATTGGCCAATAAAGCAGCAGACAATAATAACACGACAAAGAGGGAGCTGTGTGTAGCAGAAAGGAATCCGTCTCTTCTTTCGCTCCCTCTCCCCCATCCACAAATCCCCTCTCATTAGTTTGTTTCCTTGTGATGTGCACATCACTTTACGTCTGCTGCAAGCAAAATCTGTCAAATGCATGTGAGGAAACAAGAGATAGTTTCCTCACTGAGAGAGGCCTTGGGAAAATATTTGAGTGTACTGTGAAATCACAGACCGCTGCTGCAAAAAACCCTATAGAGTACAATACGCCGGGGGGGAACGAGACAAAGGAGTATTTTTCTGTTATCACTCTGGGGTTCGGAGCTGTGGTCCTACAAGCGCAACTGATGTATGCTACTTTTGTCGAGGTCATTGTTAATTGTGGGGTGCAGGTACTGAGAGTTCTTCGTGCAGGAAAAGGGAATTTGCATTATGAAATGGTTTACAGAGTTCGCCTGGAACGTTTCAGCAATTTGTTACTAATAATGCAGGCCACAGGAAATGTGTGCGGCTAAGAGCATTATTAGTTCATTGTGATGGTTGAGTCATCAGGGAAAAACAATCATGACAAGCAACCAAAGGTCTTTGGTCATCTCATAACCTTGTTGTGCAGTTAATGGCTGCTTGTCTAGATGATTGCAAGAAAATGCCTTTTACTTGTGAATTAGCTAAGTATGGGACAGAAAGCACCTTAAAGTGGAAATTGCTCTTTTACCGTATAACATTCTTTTATGGTCAGGTTGATGACAAACTAAGTCATTTTGTTGACAGCTCATAGAGCTGCATACAATCGGTTAAAGAAAGGCAGACAAGGAAGGGAAGACTTTTTTTTTCGGACCTTTGTCAGCAGACGGAAACAAACCTTCCCATAAACTGTGTGTTTCTGTAATAAAGGCCCTGTATTTCTTGCCAACCCCACAAGCATTTAGATTTTATGAGCAAATCTGAAACAAAGAAAGAGCTGCAGGGAAACCAGCGTGCCCACACAGTCCCCTAGTTCCACTGAGCAGGGTGGCTCATTTCACTTAGCCAAGTATTCTACATTATGCATATTAAGGACTGCAGGGATGAAATTGACATTTCAACACATTATCAAGGTACACAAATGTTCCAATCAAATGTGAGGCTGCCAGGGAGAGGGAGAGGGGGGGGGGGGGGGGGGTAGATTGAATCTGCGTTTAAGCCACATTGATGGATCCAATCAGATGTTTTTATCTTTTAAAAAGTGTCCCGGTGGAGATGTTTGCAAAGGACAGCTGGTGTCAGAGCACTCTATCAATGCAGCACAGCTGCTTTACAATTCAGTTTATCTCTCTGTCACTGGTCTCAACTCAATTTATCAGGGAGTTCGTTTGAGCCGTACATTCAGTGCATGCGTCTGATACTGGGGAGAAAATGGCTTGCCTCAGAGATATCTTAACAGCTTCCAAAAGATGCATAAAGCAACCCTGTGGCAGATTTATCTAATGCCATAAATTAGAACTGTTTTTTATGTATCCCTGCCTTTTATGTGGCCATTTGAACGGTGTAATTGAACCAGTAAACAACAAGACATTTTAAATACCTGATCTGCAGCGGCAAGACACTCTGCTGCATGTGAATCAAGTTGTCACCAGGTAATTTTAAATAAAATGGATGCATTTATTTGGTTGAACTGAGTGAAGGCATGATATACACTTCATATAAGGTTTATGTACATATTGAACTTATGAGAGATTGCCAATTAACTCTGAGCTATGTTAATGTATAAAAAATAGAAGAACCTAAGAAATCATTGGAAATTGCACACTTTGGCCACTTACTGACACCGCAGTTCATTTACTTTGTCGTAGCAACATTAAAGCTATTTTATTGCCTTGATATTTGCTGTGCATGTTGCCTTGTAGCACTGAAAGTAATCTGGAGCCAGGTCCGCAGTGGACCGTGTATGGGAGTCTATCAGAGAGTGATTTACCGCTCGAGTGTACATGTCAGGACAGCTACGTCAGGGTTGCGTCAAACAAGATTAGAACATGTAGCTTTTAATTGAGAATACTCCTGCGATGGCGTTGTTGCAGATGCACGGCAAGCTTCTTTCATAAACCCAACGTATGCTTCACGGTGTCACCAGTGATTATATCATACAGTAGGTATGAAAAAAATGATCTTAAGCAAAACAGGCAGACAAGACATGCCAGATTTATCAGGGGATCTTGTTTTCCATCAAAATGCTTAAAGGTTGGGCTCTCACAAGCTACCAGATAACATGACAGGAAATGGACATAAACTTGCATTAATGTTTCACTGCTCACATGGAGACTGTGATCATAAAAACTGTATCACTGCCAGGTTTTTTTTGGCAATGATTTCTGTGCTCACTCTGCTGTGACTTGGTCAACAGGGGCGAGCTTCAGTAAGCTTTTTCGTTAACAAATTAGGGCTATGCGCAAACAAATGCAAATAATCTAAACAAGTTTCCCAGTGGGGTTTTTTTTAGAAAGGAAAAAAAGGAAATGAAGGATTTAATTTTTGCATGATGCTGCATGGTCTCAAATAACTGCGCAGAATGCCTCAGTTATTTGATCGGTTAGAAAAAGGGTTTACCCAGACCATATAAAATCCCAGCTGAGATGCAGGCCTCCAAATGTAGCCCAGTATCACAGCTTTCTCAATAATTATGAAGAAGACCCTAGATGAAAGGGAGCTCTAAGACTTTTAGCATATTTCAAAAGTGACACCAATGAAATTCTCAGCCAAAATAAGATACGAGAGCCTTTGGTCTGTTGCTATTAAGGATATACTGTGACAATGGCACAATGCCCCAAAATAAAGAACATAGAAAAGAAAGCAGGAGAAGTTGTGGTTACGTGGTGAGCTCATTATCTCAGTTCCAATTAATGAAAGCACTTTACGTACACTGGCTGTTACACATGCTTAATATTTAAGGGCTTTGCAAAGAACAGGGTGTTGAGGGAAGGACAGGCTGTTGTGTTGTATGCTGTGTGCATCATCCAGACTCTAACAAGTTCATTAACATTATAAAATGCATCAGTTGGCAATGTTCTGACGCACACTCCCTTTAAAGAAAGAAAAGCTCAGAGGATGTACTGGCATTTAAGAGAACTGTATTTTACAGCTGATTGGCATTGTGCTTTATCAAACTCGAAAAAATAAATGTCTACCATTGTTTAATGCCAAGGAGACTCAAGGGGTATGTTTCACTGAGTGTGTGGCGCTGCATGAAATGCAAAATCAACTTTGCTCTGAAAGCTGGTTTCAATGCCCCATTGTTCTGTGTTCTGTGCATAGCAGATTTCTGACTGCGGTAAATAACCTGTAAAATGTCACTGTAAAATGGAATTCTAAAAGTGTGGGAAATACAGCTGTGCCACTTGCATCTCAAGCAGCTATAATCCAAAAAGGCTGTTGTTTTTTTTGCAACTACACTGCTGCATAAATAAAAAATTCCCACAGTTTTGTGAATCCAAAATCAAGGCCTTTTATCTTAACTAGGACACCTCAAAGTAGTTTCGCTCCATGGGGTATGAACCTTACTTATGACTAACAGCAGGAATTGTCATCCTTATTCATTGCACACTTTTTCATACCAACAGAGCCGATCTGTTCAGGCATGAGCACTAGCAGAACAAACACATCCATACATTTAGATTGCTGTGAAATATGCTGGAGTTACTCACATGTTCTGTGACATATGATGGAACATATACAACACAGAAGAACAATGGAATTCCCTTTAAACTGGGCTGCTTGAGGATGGTTTTGGTGCAGGTTGCAGCTTTATTCAGGAAAAAAATGTTCTATTTTGTTATAACACTAGACTGTCTAGTAAGGCCGGCTTGACCCCACCGTAAACCTTGCTGGGAGGTATAAAATGGCTTAAAAACCTCTTTCTATTTATCTATCCATCCATCTACTGTTTACAACTTTACATTTACAGAACACAACTATGGCTTGACCAAGAATGTTACAAAGCCTTTAGTTGGAGACTATGTGAGCGGATTTGTCAATACTTCTATTTATCCAATGGGGCCACTGACACAACACTTTGCCTCTGTGGCTGATCGATCAGGGTCCACCACGTATGTGATGCATCAGCAAGGGAGACTGACACCATGCAAACTTAAATTACACAGACATCTCTGTTGGTGTTTGATTCTAAATGGTTGGATCACATCAGGATAAAGGGGGATTAAACAAAGTGTTCAATTTGTAAATCAGGGGGTATTGGAGCACAACGTGTGTGTAAAAGGGGGAGATGATCCAGGGAGGCTTAGTGGAGTGTGCCTCAGCTGATATAGCAATACAATGCTGTATTACCACTATTTATTCTACAGAGTAAAGACTCCACATGTCAAGTACACACTAGTACTTAAAAGCACATGCACTTTTGCACATGCACATCCACTGTAGAAACAGTGATAGAAGTATTCTTATATTTGATCAAGTCAAAGTTATAATACCACAGAGTAGAGTTACAAGTAAAGGTCTTGCATTCAGAATTTCACTTTTAGAAAAGTATCAGAAAAATGTATCAAAAGTAAAGTACAACACATAGGGGCAGAATACCTCCTTTGAGAGTGAATTATTATCATATGTATCATACTATTGGAAGATTATTATGGATGCATTCACACAGTGCGAAAGCTGGTTAAGTTTGATCTAATTTCAAACTACTTTATACACTGTTAGTTTGTTCTTCTTAGAATGCATCATATTTTATAAATTGATCATATGTAGTATATGAACAGTTAAATATAGAGGAGAAAAAAAGTACAATACTTCCCTCTAAAATTTAGTGGAGTAGAAGTATAAAAGGGCAGAAAATGGAAATACTCAGCATCTGGGCTCCCTTAGTAGAGGGCTCCACCTGCACTCATAGAACTTGGGTTACAATATTGTAACATTTGTTCGAACCAAGCCTCAAAGAAGAGATACACGGAAGCCAAGTATCGATCTTTTATTATATAAACTATAAACGTTTTGGCACTAGAAAAATAAAATAAAATTGCTTTTTCAGTCCACTAGATGGTGCTGAGTTGTTTTCTGCGGAGGTCAGCAGAGGTCCCGGGTCAGCGTGATTGGTAGGAAGAACAAAGATGGAGACATCGGAGAAATAAATCAGAAATGCGCCGTCCGTGTTTAAATCAGACGTCTGGACTTATTTTGGATTTTTTAACAAGGAAGGGAAGAAGGACATGGATATACTCCGCCGCGGCGTTTTTTCACCGACACAGCCGTGCCCAAGCTCTACAGAGAAGTGAAGCTTAAAGTTGAGGAATCTTTGAGTACAGCAGTAAGAGTTGCATTAACTTGCGATGCGTGGACGTCAAGTGCAGTGGATTCCTATGTGACTATAACAGCACAATATCTCACAGAGGACTGGCGACTGCTGTCTCACGTTCTCCAAACTAGAGCCGTACACGTAAGTCACACCGGGGCAAACATTGCAGACCTGCAAAATGCAGCACAAGAATGGAGGATTATTGACAAAAACCTGGTGGTTGTAACCGACAGCGCTTCTAACGTGGGCGTTGCCGGTCAGTTAGCGGGATTCCTGCATATGAAGTGTTTCGCTCACACGCTCAATCTGTCCTCACAACGGGGGTTAAATCTGCCAACAGTAGCCAGACTCATGGGGAGAGTGCGGCGCATGACTGGCTCTCTGCCTTCGACGTCCACGCATCGCAAGTTATACTGAGTTATATAACTCTTATATCGTACTTATACAAGTTATAGACACGTTTGCATTCAGTTAAGTTGGACTATGTAGACTGTAATACAAACGGTTCAGTTTGTCAGGTGCATGTAACATTTATGACAGTGTTGGTCAGTCTGTCTGCTTGACAATCAATAAAAATGATTGAAGTGAGATGAACAGACTGAAAAGTTTATCTTATTAGATAAAACATATTGACACAGTTTTCCTTTGGGGACATAATTTGAAGTTGAAAAAAGTAATAAATCGCAATATATGTTATCGCAATACTCAGCATATCGCAGTATCGTGATAATATCGCATCGTGACCTAAGTATCGTGATAATATCGTATCGTGGGACCTCTGGTGATTCCCACCCCTAGGATTTACAACGTCCAGGTCTGTCACGTGATGCCATTGACTTTGTTTCTTCATGCGCCTCTGAGCAACTTTCATACGAATGAACGGGGCCTCACCTCCAAAGCTGTATCCAGTTATCTCTTTCTGTAACCATGGTTCTAGCTCCGCCCTCTACTGGACTCTATGGGTAAAGTGGGTGGATCCCAATAAATGCACGCCCTGTCGGTACTGGGCTGGATGGGTGAAACACAAAATGATCTTTGAGCCAGGAGACCGCTGTTGGCGCCCCGTGTGAAATGAGAGTCAACGTTGACTTATTTGTCACGTAAACTTGTGTACTTCAGTACCACCACTTCAATAGTTATTTTAACCCAAACCACAATCTTTTCCTCAACCTAACCAAGAAGTTTTGTTGCCTAAACCTTGTTAAAGTTGTTTCCTGTGAGGACAGAAGTTTATATTGAAAAAAATGTATGACACGAGTTGATGGATTTTTGAAGGAAAACACTTAAAAAATGAGTACATTTTTCTTAAGATAGCAAAAGAATCATTGTATGAGGATAAGTTGTGGCGTAAAACGATACTATGTGAGCGGTGATAGTGAACCAAAGCAGTAAAGTGGTTTGCCGTGCCAGACAGCTGAACAATAAGCCGACGGAAGCTGAAGGTTCTACTAATAATTCACTACCATCATATCACATCCCAACTGGTCACATACTGATGTTTGGTCATGACCATGAGTCAAACAAGATAATGTCAACATAATTATGAAGTGTAATTTATATAGGGTTTTCAAACTCAATATTGCTTCAAAGTAATGAAATATACAACCCATTCGAGAAAAACTTAATCGTGGTTAAAAGCAGACTAATTGCACATGAGACCTACAACAGGTCTTGCCCACTGATAAATTGTGTTTGCGCGGAGAAAATTCTAAATACAACACAGAATTGTTGAATGCGGCAACTTCACTTGTACAAGTCATTTAAGATCAAATCTGTTTGTGTGAGTGGTTATTGCATGAGGTCCATTGTTCTTATAAACACATTATTAAATCCGCAAAGGTCACGTAACTTTGAGCTGACATAATGGCTGTGCTCTCCCAGGAATCTGTGGCAAAGATTTACATAATTTACTGATGAATGTAATGTTCTCATAGATCGAAACCTGTGTTTCTACATTTCCATTAAGATTGAGTGTACACAGAGCATTCACAGATAACATTAGCGCTCTCCTTGTCTCTTCTCTGTTACACTGGAAAGGTCTGTGGATTTTATGCTAATGTCGTTTCTGCCTACAAGCTTTGATCAAGATAAATTAGGTGGCAGGTAAGGTTAAGGGTGATAGGCATTTAGTGTAATGTGAATAGTCTGTATTTTCTGCAGTTAGAGAGGCTTTCTGCTGTAGCTTTGTGGGAGGGAGGGGGGCACAATTATTGCCAGGACCACCACCGAGTTTGTGACACCTGCCAAATGTGTGACAACTTTCTACTAAACGTTGATCTGTAAGACACACTGCACAGCAAACTGCCTTTGTTTATCTGGACCCCAACAGTTCGATAATAACTCATATATTCAGAGTAAGACACTAAATTAAATAAAGAATTTTTGATGACCTTCAGGTTTGAGGATGAATACTGGATTAAAACTCGGAATCGAAACATAATGTGCATGTGGGCGGGTCCAGCAAATGAGCTGAACTTGATTAATGTCAGTGGGAATACGTAAACGTGTAGGATGTAATTGGGAAAATAATTTGTTCTCTAAGCGATCCATGTAAGAAGTGTAAAAATAGCCTTTCAATAATGACATACTGTTTTATAGTTTACATACTGTGTTGAGTTGAACAGAGACAATGATTTGCCAAAGATGAGCTGTTTTCCGTTCCAAGTGACGGTATTGTTAGTTTTCCTTTCCAAAAGGTGACATTGTTGGATCCATCATGTGAGAACCTTGTCACCTCATGGGTTGAATATAGATTGATGAATTTAAGTGATTTCTGTAATCTACTTTTTGGATATTTAGATAAGGTTATTCATGATGTTTAATTTTTACTATCTGTTACACTAAATAAGTGTGTGTTTCTGCATTTTTATAAATCTAAAGATATCACCACACAAATCAATTGAAATTTAAATGGTATAAGAATAGCGTCTCTTGGCATTTAGTTTGGAGTCATTTGTTCGGCTGTAGCTCCGGTCACGGTTTGATTTTTACTCACTGATGGTCCTCTAGATTGTTTTTTTCTCACCCCTGTGGTGGAACATGATTGTCTAATCACCATCAGATGTGTGACTAGGGTGTGGCCTACATAACTAATCACAGCCTGTGTCTCATCATTGTTGACCTTGAAGAAGGCTTGAGGGCCGAAACCTCATCTGAATACAATAAATGCACGTAGTCAGTGTGCTACACTTTCTTCCAACTTTCCAGCCTTTGTTCGGTTAGAAACAATTTGACTCATCTCAATTTGTCATTTGGAAAACCAAACTTTAGAGTTATAAAAATGATGGAATTTGGACACGGTTGGGAACATTATGATGGCCCTATTGACATACACCATGTTGAAGACTGCATACAGGGAAAAAAAGAGATCACAGTGAGGACAGACAATTAAAATGACCAATATCAAATGCAGGCACACTGCTGTTAAATATATGAAAGAAAAGTCTTTCATATATTTTCAAAATGTGTCAGTTTTCTCTAAGAAGTTGACACAAAGCAATTCAGTTTGGACTAACTTAAAATATTAAATACAACATTTGTGATCGCATTGAATGGAGGAAGAAATAGAAGTTGCAAACGTAAATAACCAACATTCAAACATTGAAACAAGAAATAGTAATGCAAGTTGTGTTATTTTGAGAAAGAAGTATGACTCCACAGCAAAATTACAAAAACTGCTTTTCAATTTATTCAAGAAAATGACTAGTATGTGAATAAAACAGACATACTGACAAGTGTATTCAATTAACAAAACCACAAAAATAAAAACAAATATTTTAGCTTTTTTATTTCAGACTCCACATTCTTTAAAAAATGACCACCTCATTAATCTGTCAGGATGACATGATTAACACCAATTCAACAGCTGCACAAGAGATGAAAAAGCAGTGTCAATTGCCTGGGTCTCATGGCATTTAAAAAAGAGCTTGATTGCATAGATGCAATCTCGACTTTGAACACCCTCAGAGGCTCTCTGGCGATAACTACCATGAGGAGTAGCTGTCATGGCTGGTAGTATGACTCACACCAGGCGTGAGAATGATGTCCTGGATGAATATCCTTTAGCCCCACTGGGAGTGTGCTGTCCTGCTCTTCTGATGTCTTTGAGTGTCTTGGACCTAGAGGTCAGTGTCTCATTTTACACGGACAAAAATCTATTACAAAACCTATCTCTCTCCACTCGCATTAAACCCGCTGGGGAAGAGAGGCTTTCCTCTAATTGTTTTTCCTTGGCTGCAAAGCTGGCCTGGTTATGAGTGAACCCAGTCCATAGTATGTCTCTGATTGGTGAGCGGGTCATTCAGACCCATCATTTACACATTGCTATGTATAGTGTGGGATTATTCAAAGTGCCATTTTTTCATTCTGGGATGCCTTTGCATCTGCATTGGACTGAAAATGAACTGTATATTAAAGAAACCATTCCAATGTTACGAACACATTAGAGTTAATACACACGCCCATCAACTACCTACGGCACTTTGCAGACTGTAGCACTTCGATGTGAATGTCTAATGGTGACCTGCTGTGTAATGCCCATACTGCATATTGCTGTGAAGGCAATGCATCCTGGGAGTTATAACATTTGCTTCCATGATCCCAACGGTCCAGTGTTTCCTTTCACCGTAATTTACTTCTCAGCGCTGACATATTACTGGGATTACAAAAACATACTGTATTTCACCAATACAGTAGAGATACCGTAAATTGTATAATAGCTTACTGGTGAAATTGCTGCCAGTAATTAACCGTCATTTTACGGTATTTGTGGGCACCACCTACAGAAACTTGAACGGCGTGACCCAAAAAGGAGGACGACGTCATTTTCAGAAATGGTTACTGTAATGACATCACGGCGATGGTTACTCAGCAACAGTGTTTTTAATGTTTTTTTTAACTCTCTTTGGCTCTTTTACTTTACAGAACAAAGAAGCATGGTCAAGGCCATGTTGGAGTTTCTTTAAAATCGACAGAAGTCTCAAGTAACTTTCTTGGCTTTTAACTTGTCACTCTGAAACAAGCGGGGTGCCCCACTGAAGCAGCGGTATCCTTTTATATCATCTCTGCACCTGCAGAAGTCCTCAGAACAACAAAACGGCAACAATGTTGAGTGATGTCTGTGGCAGGGATGGCACATATTTGTAAGTATATATTTCTTTCCTGTAGAAGATATGAAAAGACATAATAAAGTCTGACCATATTCTTCAGTACACTATGTTCCTTCTGAATAATATTGTGATTCTTGCATTTCGGTTATCATTTGCACCAAAGAATACTGTAGGTGCAAAAAAAGACGAAAGTTGTTGTGCACTGAGCTTAATGCATTGAGGTTTTTTTGTCTTTCAGCCATTCGCTTTAGGGGTCGCCACAGCGAACAAACCTCGAGCATATGGACATAAAATTGTATGACCCACTGTAGCAGTAACGTGTTACCACCATGGGCTCTCCCAGCACAATGACACGAGTACACGCCGATCGTACTGTTTAATGTTCTTTATTTCGGACTTTATTGTTCAGGCTGGTCACGGCCGTGCGCTCTCCTGCATAGCCTCCGAGCGCACTCGCCAGGTATGACTCGTCGGGAGGATCTGTCGTCCTCTCAGTCCATTTCCAGCCTGTGTCTCCTGTCCGCACTTCTCTCGCCGCTCCAACCCTACTAGTGTTTATATGGGGCAGAAACACACAATCCCAGATTGATCTCAGCTGCGGCTAATTAAGCCTCTTCTCGGCACCCTTCCCTGAACCACTCCCCCCCCTGCAGTGAGCCCACACACGCCCCGTCGCCACACCCACATATTGGATCTTACCAAGATACTGGGGCGGGTTACATGATACATGTTTTGGTTGTGGGAGGAAACCAGAGCACCCAGAGGTAGCCCACGCGAATGCGGGGAGAACACGCAAACTCCATACAGACCAGGGATTAAACCCTGAATGCTAATCACTGCACTTTTTGTCATCATACGTCTCCAAATTCTCTACCATGTCTCCTCCTATCATGTATAATATCCAGTGATACAGAATCGGCATTGAAAATTGCAGGGGAGATGAACAACTTTATTCCATGCTACATTATCTGTCACACAGTGAATGGCGGCTTTAAAGTATTTTCAAAACAACAAAGTAATTCTAAGTGCAAAGGGCTTCTCCCTTAAGCCCCGGAGACACTACGGATCAGATCCGGGGTCATCCGGGAGTGAAACCGTAGTCAGTCCGGGACGTTCCGTGATGAACCGTAGTAAAACCGTGGCCATCCGTGCTGAACCGTGGCCACCCGCGGCCGTCCGTGGCCGTCCGTGGCGTATCCGGGAAGACGAGCTGCTTGTCGGACGTACAACTAACAACCGGGGTGATCCGGGGACATCCGGGAATGGAGAGGGGTGCGCCGTTGATCGTAGCGCATCCGGGAAGAAACGTAGTAGGACCGGGATGAACCGTAGTAAGACTGGGATGAACCGGGAGCTAGTTGACACCCCGGAGCACCCCGGATGGGTTTAATTTTCGGCGTGTTGTTGTCGTCTGAGGAAGATTCTTCTTCTCTTCTTTTCTTTTCTTCTTCTGCTGCTGCAGCAGCAGCTTTCTTCTTTGCAGCAGTCATCGCCTTCTTCTTGGGTTTAATTTTCGTCATTTTGTTGTCCTTTCAAATATTTTCGAAAGAGTGATTTTGTCTCTGAAAATCAGAACTATTTATACCCTGACACTTCATCCAGGACGCAACCGGGCCGTGTCAGTGGCGTATCCGTGGTCAAACCGTGCTCATCCGTGGTCAAACCGTGCTCATCCGTGGTCAAACCGTGGCCATCCGGGATGAACCAGGCTTGAACAGGGGTGATCCGTGGCGGAACAATAGTAGAACCGTAGTAGAACCGGGAAACGTGTCAAATGTGTTGTCATCCGGGACGATTTCCTTCCCGGATCACCGCGGATCACCCCGGTTCTCACCTCTTTTTATCCGAGGTGATCCGGGGACATCCGGGGACATCCGACTTTCGATGGAACTGGGGCTTTAGTTCCCACCTTGGTCCCCACAATGATGACCCCTACATGAAAAAAAACTCTGAGATGAGACAAACCGGTGCTCACATATGACTTTGTTGGGGTCTGCCTCTGGTGTCATGGCTGACTAAGACCCTTGCAAGGAGCTGATAGGGCCAAGCTGATAGGGCCAAGCTCCAAGAAAGATGACCACACCTCCCAGGTCCGGCCAAAACTTGATGCTGGCCCCTCATTGGCCAGAAAGGGACCCCCCACTGGTTTATTACCTGGCTTTATAAGCAACCGCGACTCCCAGAACTGTCTCTTCCGTCCAGCCTCGCGCTGGTGAAAGGAGGTCCAAGGAAGCTCTTGGCTCATCAAACCCTATCAGGTCACAAGTTAAATTCGCTGGTCGAACATAGACCGTGTTGTTTTTCTATTTTGTATTTTTGGATCCTATAGTGAGAGAACTGATAACTTCTACGACCAGTTCTCCCACCATTAGTGTACACACTGCCGGCAAAAGGACGACGCATTCCCTTTTCCTCCGAAGAACGGCAGCCCTTTCTCTGCAGAGATTGAGGTTGATCTGTGCGCCACACTCCGAAGCAGCACAGCCGGGTTTAAACCACTCGAAGGACATAGTAAGAGTTATCTTGGTATCTGGGCTTAGATTAGGTCAGTTTGTGTGTTATTCCTTTATCTTGTTTAGTTAAGTTACCATAGCGTTTAGAACGTGTTATTGCGCAAGCATCGTGGACCACGGAGTCTCGTTATCCTGTGTATTTCCTGCTGTAACTGTGTTTGCATTAGATCGTCACTGCTAGGGGATGTGGAGGTTGTGATTTTATTACTTTAAAACTAAAACCACGGCGGCCGAACCTCGTTTCGCCGACCTCGTTTCGGGGTGATAGGAAAGCAACATTCGTATTTTACCGCAGTGATAAAGATCTGTTTTGGGATTATTTTATCATTTTATTTTGTTCGGTTTTATTCTCTCTTCCTTACATCGGCTCCGTGAGTAGGATTCAGAACCGTAACTACCACTGGACAAACGTGGCTGGTCGGCTCAGAACCCGACCGCAGAGTTTTGCGTGATAGATCAGCTGTTCTCACATCTTACTGCGGCGCCGAGTACCGTGCTCCAGAGCTCGGGTTGATTACTCTCTCTTTTTTCCTCTTTTCCTACCAAACGCAAAAACATAGTTAGATACATATTGATTTAGACGACCATCTTAGTCACGTGGTCACGTAATCTATTGTCCCAACCCACAGTGTGCGTCGATCCTCGTGGTTACCTACGTAGCCACGTCCCCGCCATCTTGTTTGTTGACCAACAGGGCCCGGCCCCCTTTTGATATTACCCCCACCACTGTCCCCACCTCCTCCACACACACACACGCACACACGTACACACGCACACAAGTACACACACACACACGTACACACACATATATCCTCACCCCACGTTTGTTCATTTGACTTTAGGTATTAGACATATAATTGTATGACGGTGTTTGTTGGTTTTGATATTATTTGATTCGATCATTTATTATTCGGATGTAATAAACTCTTATATTTTAAAGAGCAGTCTTTTGTGATTACTGGTGCATATGTGTGTAATAATAGCTGGATGTAGTGGCCTGTGCTCTAACTTAAACCTTCACTTTTACTCCAAATGTAATAGTACTCAGACTATTGACATTGTGAGTGAACGCTAATTATGAGACTTAGTTTTATCGTTTGGTTATTGGTCCCTGTCCGCAGGGTGGTGCCCCGTTATTATTAATAATTATTAATAATTGTTACTGACATTAATAATTCTATTGATGTCAATAATTTAGTTTCTTAGATGCTGATAACTCAAACTTGCTCCTTTTACGTTTCCAACAACTTGTCAAAAGCAAGTTAGCATCTCAAAGGAATGACGTGCATATATTCAAGGATAAATGTACTGAAGTTTATACAAAACAAGTGCTGATCTAAAATCGGTGCTCTTAGCTGTAGTACCGATTAACCTTTTGATACAGTGATTTTCTCTGCAGTTTGCTCTCGGGGTATAGTCTCAAGCTGCCTCATGAACCTGAATAAGAAGCTGGACAAAAATGATGGAATGGAAGCCCTGACTACAGCCTTCACGCAAAGGTCACGTCTCAAAGGGAGAAATGGAAGAAGCTCATTGCTGTGCAACTTCATAGTGTTCAACTCAGCATGCCCACGATTAAGATGAATATCAAGGCCTCATACAAATCACCTTAAACTCTACAATAAGGAAACACAAAGCCGTTTACTGTGTTAATATGAATCCAACTGATACACATTTGTACTACCCTCTTCTGCTGGAAGTGGTGAACTCAGTTTCCCACCTGTGCTCACATACCTCTTCAATTTGTGATCAAGTGGGAAATCTGGAACCACACAGTACAAACAATTATGACAAGATCATTTTAATTACCATTTGGAAGATGATTGTGATTTTTCTCCTCCTTATACTCCACAGAAATCCCTGATCAGCACTGTTCATTTTAGAAAGTAAATATCTTTTGTAAAAAATGTAATGTTGGCTGGGTTACAACTTTTATTAACATATTAAGGAAATGTTGGTGATTAGCGTAATCTGGCAGGATGCAACATGTTAGAATAACTCATTTAAAATAAGAGCTTATTTCATATGTTTACTGTCAAAATAATGAATCTTGCTGTTCAATATCAGCTTGTCGCAACGACAGCATGATTCAATGTTGTTGTTATTTTGTGGTTATGTTTTGGCATTTGCAGGACTTGGTTGAGGTTAGGAAAAGATCATGGTTTTGGTTTAACACAGAAAAAGTCTGCAGTGACTTGAAGTATGAGATAACGTGTTTACTCAACATTTTACTAAAACCACAATCTTTCATTTACCTTAACTCAATTACCGCATATGGGACTCATTTCACGGTTTGGCTTACAGTGACGACAACCTCTGGGTATGAAAAGTGAAGCCAATATGAAAGTACCTTAAGCTTGCATTCTTTCTTATGGGGGCGACTCCTCTGGTTGCAAGTAGAAGTCTGAGAAAATGACTCTACTTCTCTCCTGATTTATTACTTCAGTAAACATTGTAAACATGAGTTTATGGTCTCGATAACTAGTTTCAAGTTTTCTCCAATACAGCTGATGTTCATTTTGTAAATGATGGTCCATTAAAGCAGGGTATGCTTTAGGGCGTGGCTACCTTGTGATTGACAGGTTGCTACCACGGCGTTGTCCAGTCTGGGAGTTCTATGTGTTTTCAACTTTAACCCTTTAACGGTGTGTTTTCAGTTCATGTTAATTGTAACCTCTCGTGTTACTTCTGGTTGAAAAAAAAACACAAGATGGGGGCGACGACGAAAATGCTGAACTCGAGGCTTCAGAACGGCAGTCCACAATCCAATGGCTGACGTCACGGTAACTACGTCCACTTCGTGTACACAGTCTATGGTGAAAGTCCTGTATTTGTTTCTGTTTCTAGACTTCCGAGAACTAGAAACGTCTCTGTGATATGTCAAAAACAAACGTAATACTCAACAATAGAAGTTTCCCTCGAAAGGTAATTCACAATGCAGTTTTGCTGTAGAGGACTGTCATTTTTTTGAGAAAGGGCTGGCACAGGATATATCTATTTATTTTCCTGTTTATGTTATTTAAGCGATTCAGTGGATTTATCTTGATAAAACAGCTGTATTAAGTGTTCTATTTGCACACAATTATTAATGAATGGAGGAACACTGCAATTGGGTTTGGTTAGTTTACTATGATTTCAATCCCATTTGGCAACCCAAGGAAAGAAACAATACCTGAATTGCAGTATTATTGTTATCATATTACTTTTTCAGACAGGGTGATTTCAGAGCAGGGCAGTTTGTCCCCAGGCTCTATGTGTGTTTCAATGGAGCCAAAGCCTTGTTTAAAGGAGTCAACAACAACAACAACAACAACAAAATTGATGTGGTTATTTTGTGGGACCACAATAAAGAAAATAAGTCACTGCAGTTCATAGTTGGGATGTTCAGAAAAAAAGACTCCTTTATGGTTATTAATATTTCCTTTAATTTGTCTTTGTTGAATATGTTTCACTTTAATTAAAGATGTCATTTAAATTAAAATTCTCGAGAAGATCGCTGTTTTCATTCCATTTGGGGTTGAATATGTAGAATATAAAGTATTGACCCTAATGAGTACGGTACTCCTCGTCTGTATTAAGTGGTGCCCCAATTAGCCCTGTGATACAGTGGTGACATACCCACAGTGTTTTAATGCCTGTTGGAGTGTTGGGATAGCCACCTAATGACCCTAAATGGAAAGAAAAGACGATACAGACGGGCATGAAAAGATGGATGAAGGGATGATAACTGTTGTGCTAAGTGTGGATGTCTAAACTTGTAGATAGCAATCGATATTATCTAACAACTTCCCATTGTCGGCAAAGCCTGGACTAATTTAGATAGCGTCAATCAGAGGATAATTTGGTTACATTTTGGTCTCCCTTTATTTATTCAATTTTTTTCTTCAACCATGAAGCTTGCATTGATAAGAAACACATCACATGAACAAATATTGCTGTAATGACCTATTTCTATAAAACGTTCAATGGTTTCTGCACCCACACTGATGTTGCATCATGGACTATTAATGTTGTATTTGAATGCAATCATACTGAAGGAACATTTGTCTTGTTGAACACATGCAAAATGTATAACGGTTGTCACATGTCATAACCCAGGAGACAGCGGTCTCCTGGGTTAAAGTCCTGCGTTTGTTTTGGTAAATTAGTATCAGTTACAGTCATGCTTAGCCTACAATGCTCACCAAATTCTGTATATTCTACCAACACATCGGATATTACACTGAAAAATGTATACAATGTATACTTGCTGCACCTGGAATATATATATATATAAAACTGTCAATTAGGCTGACCATGAAATAAAGTCCCTGTGTTAGTTTGAAAGCACTATACACCAGTGTCAAAGACCAGAGAAATCCACACAAATATGTCATATATACATTTTATTGCATGTATGGACCCATGTAAAATGGGACACAAATAAATCATTTCATAAAAAAAAAAGGCTTCCTACCGGTATTCTTTAATCAGCAGAATACCGTCGTTTTCAGCAGACTACATGAATGTGTAGTGCATCTGTTGGGGACTATTTTCAGCTGTGGATTAATACACATCTGGTGCTCTAGTGAGTATTTACAGGAGCAGAACGTTGTATGTGAGATCACATCAAAATACACTAAAGGGCCCATGTTCATGGTAATGAAGGAACATGTCACCCAGTGCAACAGTGTGACTCACTGATGGGCTTTTAATAGATTTTGGACAACAATGGCGCTCTGGCACAGAGGAATCAGCACTCTCAGGCTTGGGACTATTCTCAATTAATTGTTGGTTTTGGTCTTTTTATGGGATATGTTGGTTATAGAAAAATGATAGAATGTTATCCTATAAAGTATTTGAGTGTCTGACTTGGAAGCGTACAGTATAATTAATTGATATATTTACAAGACAGTCAAGGTTTTGCAATATGTCATTTGTTTGTATGTTGGTGTTTTCCCCCCTTTGGAAGTATATCTCATCACAGTCGATTTAAATAAACAAACAAAGTATTGAACAAGTAAACAAATGTATAAAGAACTACATAAGTAACTCTTTTGTGCCTCGGGAGGACCGTACAATGTGTTGCGTTGAGGCGGAGTAGGGGTCACTGCTAATACTCTCCTGGCATGAAAATGACTTCCTCCTCTAAGGCAAATGTCACAAAGAGGCTCTGATCCACTCCTAATTGCTGAGTAATCACTGTCTTGTTTGATCCTTTTTGTGACTGTAAGAATGGATTTAAAAAAATCTGGTTGTGAGATTATGCAATTTCAAGACATGTTGAAAACTGGAAGAACTGCAGCAAGGCTTAAACAAAAAAAAAGAGTGAAGCATGAGCAATAACTTCGAAATTGAAATCTTCTCCCAGATGGCGATTGATAATGAAATATAATGAAGCAAGCATTTTGAGATCCATATAATCAACTGTCATCTTTCTAATTAAAAACAATGTTCAATTGTTTTACAGTATCCAAGCACTATGATTACATTTAATACCGTTATGTAACCAATTTCTGGGTAAAAACAATAAAAAAGAGATTAAAAAATAAATGTGCTATGCAACACTTTTGTGATGCGTGTATGATGAAGTATAAACTATACCCTGGTGCTTACATTTATCATAAAGATAACAAAAACAGTATGATGTAACAATTATAATGTATTGAATCCTATTGTCATGGAGAGAAAATTAACCAAAAAAAACAAAAGATCTTGTGGATAATTTGTTTCTGTATAATCATTTGTTGAATTACCAAATTGATTAGATACAGAGTATGCTTTTGATAGATACCTGGGGATCTTTGAGAGCTGCATTGAATGAGGAGACATTGTTCACTACTAGCTGCATGGGAACAAAGTATTCCGTTGTCGTCACATTCCCTGCGATTAGCAGAACAAGCTCTCAGACCGGCACGGCACTGATCAGTCCCTTTGTTGCTATTAGAGTTTGTGGATATAAAAGGGACTCATCTAGTAGTTTGCTGACACAAAGTGTGTAATTATCATTCAATGTATAACAGGCTGCTTATTTGCCCCGGGTGCATTCTCAAAGGGGAAGGTTGCTGTGCAGTGATCCATATCACCTTATCTCCAATTCCCCTCGGGGCACTACATTCGGCATGGAGCAGCAGGCTAATAAAGATGACAGAGGTTTGTGCCACTGTTTAAAGGGCCATGACACTTTTTTTTTTTTTACTGACAAAAAAAGGTTTGGAAACATCTTCAAAATTGAAACGTAATGCAAGTGTTTTCCAAGTGTTGTTTAGGATTAATCTTAATCGCATTAGCTCATTTTCTGAAACGGTCTCAACATCTTACTGTACTATACAAGAGTGTCAGTCATATCCAGCTGAATATTATTGTGTATCGCGCTGAGCTTTTTGGATTCCAATTTCAACTACAGGTCAAAGTACTGGAAGAAGTCAATCCGGAACATTACTGCAGTACATAGAAAAAGGATATGCACATTTGTACGGCAATGTGTAACATGTACTGAAAATGTACCTTTCACTATTCATGCAAAGTCATGTATATGTTTGGCCGATTTAATTGGATGGTTAATTTAGCATGTGATGGCTCAAACGATGATAGAATGTTTAGAAGTTGTGAAGATGACAGTTTCACTGATCAGCTAGCCTTGTGCAAGTGCTTCTTGGACTTATTATTATGCGCACGTGCAAAAACACTTGCAATCAGCTTCAATAAATGAGAAATTGCAATCTGTTGGTAACCACAAACTAATAGTTCAGAGATTTGGACTCAAAAATATTTTTTTTGTAATGCAGCTCTTGACATTCTATATTAATGTGACGTGGGAAAGAGCTCACTCAATAAAATTAGATTTGGTTGAGGACACACAACTTGAGAAGACAATGACCACATCAGGAGGTAATTACTTGGGCTGTTGATTGCAAAATGTATTATCATTACACTGCATGTGGCTCTAGTGGGCTTACTTGAAACACACATTGTTCTTTCACTAAAAAAGGAAGAAAATGTCTCATTTTGTAAAATGCAAACAAATAAATAAATAGATAAAAGAACAACAAACATGTTGATATGTACCTGTTGCTGCCAACATATACATGTTGCTGAATAAATCACGTTACACATATTTATGTTTTAGTGCAATTAGAGATTCATCTGCCAGTTTCTTTTTTTCCCCCAGTTTGTGGGACAAGTGTTGCGGGTTTTCTGCTTTCAAAGGGCACTACAGTGTAAAGCTATTCCTTCTGATGGACTCACAATCATGAGTTAAACCCAAGTACAGACGCAAGATGAAGGCAGGGGAATGCTCAGACGTTTTAATGATGCTACAATCAGACAAGGAGTCTAGAGGAGAACAACAAACTCGACTGCCAAGTAGGGCACACTAACTAAATAACTCGCTGGGCATAAGCCCTGATAGCAGACAAAAGGAAATCCATTGTCACACAAACTGTTTTCTATCTAGGGGGAAAAAAAGGTTCAGTTCAGATAAAGCTGGCACATTTAAGAGTGAAGGATATTATTGCCTTTCGCCATGTCAAGACACAAATGCACTATCAGGAAAAACGGTGTTCCATTGTTTACAGTAAATGCTTTCTGGAGCCATAAGCTCAAAATAATTGGACTACACGTTGTACTGTGCATGAGTATGTACGTATGTGACAAATGAGCTTGATTTGATTAGATTTCAGTAGTAAGTAAAAATGTATTATTACCCACGGTTTCTCTCACAATCAAAACATGCACGTCCAATCAAAAGCTAATACAAAAAAAAGACAGACAGATGGATAGATGGGTTACATAGACAGAATGTATGCATTAGCCTGCATTCATCAGTCCAATATGACTAAACACTTCAACAAAACTCAAGTAAGACGAGACATTTTTGAACCTACACAATGAACAGCAGGAAGTTAGACACCCAAAACCCCACAGGAGTGTGCTGTGCGTACACACTCGGCGAGCTCTCTTCTGTACTCACAGATCCCAGTTGCCCAGGCAACCCTGTCTTGAAGATTTTAAACTCGGATTTAACATATGACGCCTCATGTGTCTCGCCACAGTCAAGAAAGAGGATTACTGGCTATGGAAACACTGCACCTTTTGTTTGAGTGTCCGGTAACATATCTTGGAGGTAACATGTGGCCAGAAAAAGACAGTCAATGCAGAGACACACTGCCCTCTTATGTAATGCATATACTGTAATGCACTGCTATATTGCTTTGCTTACTGTGACAGATGTGTCTTTTGCATAGCTGTTATATTGTGCTTTGACACTGTCAACAGCTTTAATGGGATTTGTCAAAATGTGGGCCACAAGTAAATCTGGAATTTACTACCAGAGGCGATGTACGAGTTGGGGGTGCAGAGTTTGTGTGGGCGCCGAGTGTCTCACTTTTATCTGTTCATGACGCATGCACATTATGTGTGCGAGCTGATACAGCATTTTGAAACATAAGATTTATTTCTACTTCAATCCAAGATACATAGAAATGACTTTCTCACTAACAAGAAAAATGAAATGGCTAAATTCAGAGTGAATGAGCCATTTTAAAATGACCCATTATGGGTAATGATATTTTGTGCCCAAGCAGCAACTTCTGGTGCGGAGAAATGAAGCCAACGTGGAATTGCCAAAAAACTGGAGTTCATCAAATGGCCACTTGTGGCTGGCTCCAAAAGCGAGTCAATCCCCAAAGACGGCCATGTTAAAATGCCCTACTTTACAGCAGAAAAAGAACATGCTTATAGCCTGGTACAAAAAAAGGTTCCTCATTCATGAAAACTGTACAGGGGGTGAATTTTTATACAACTTCCATGTTTAAATTATGACTTAAAGTTAGGCATAATTGAGGACACGGTTGCTTGGAGTGACAGATGGGTGCCTTTTACCTCGATCACCTCTTTGTCCATTTTTGGAATAGCCGGCAGTTAGGCTGTATCTGCCAAGAGGGTGATGGCCGATGCCATTTGAGCTGAAGAATCATGAAGACTACCTCCATGTTTTGTACAGTCTGTGGCTGTACAAGATCATTCACTACTCTCTAATAGACGCTCAAAGGTTTGCTCTATTGTAAGCAATAAACTGAGGTTTCAGACATTTATACGTCATCATTGTTTTGCAGGTGTAGTGTGGCTCGACTTTAAAATGTTGCATCTAAAAAATGTGAAGGATTGCATTGTGGGATTGTTACTGTAGCAGGAGTTGTGCCCATGTCATGGACACAACTTGTTCCAATCCATTGTGGGATTGTTGAGTATGATTCACAGTGAATACCTTTTACACACTCGAATAATATGAAGTGTAATATAGTGCACTATCTAGCAAAGAGAGCAATTTTGGAATGCACTTGAAGTAAGTTAGAATAAATCAGCGAAACATCCCATTACATCCTAGTTTGGCAGTTAATGTGAAAATCATATTTTTTAAGTAGTTTGAGCAGTATTAAATATGAACCGTAGCTTCATATGTTTGTATCAACATCCGTTGCCTCAGGTGTTGTAGCATTGTAAAGCTAACTGTTGAACTTGATGCTCTTAATATAATCTGTGGGGGCAGATGGTTTCTTTAACATTTGACAAGCTTTCAAAAGTATTAAGTTGATGATTGAGATTTACGGCTCTTTGGTTATTATCCTTTCTAGTCATTATAAACTATTCATTTTTTACTGCTTCAATGCAAATACCAACACACCCGCACGATAGGGAAGGAAACACAACATCACACATTCTTCAAAGTAAAAGCCCTAAATGACAAGATAACTATTATTTCTTTCCCTACCACAGCATAATATCACATATATGCATATTTACCTACAGTATACCTCATGGATCACAATGATGGTTTCAAGACACGGTTAGTGAGCCATTTCAAAAGCAGGCAGGGAGCTAATGTTACTGCTATTTCACAAGCTAATTAGACTTGAAAGCACAGTGTTTGTTAAAATATGACAATATAAAAAGGCGCTTAATGTGCACCTATATGGAGTCTTTCTGTTGACTTATATTCCTACTATCCACTAACAAACTATCCACAATGAAAAGTCTAATTTGCAATAAAACAACCAAAGACAAACATGATTAGAATTCAAGTAAAGAAGATAATTGGAGAATATATCCAAGTGCATAATTTAGCGAGCAAACGGATGAGTTTGAAATGTGGAGCCCAAATTCCAGTCATTTCTGGCTAGCTCTTGCTCACAATAACCCACGCAGAGTATTTTGTAGTTTGTCAACATGAAGAACATGGGACACTATTCATATTTCTATTTCATGTTATCTTGCTACAGTATGTACCCACAAAGCACATGGCGTGGGAGGGGGGGGGGGGGGGAGTGGTGTTCAATTCAGCAGAGAGCAGGATTATAAATTTAGGTGAGTTTGAATCCTAATAATGAAATGGACAGCGGTGGACACAGCTGAATGATGAGATGAGCGTCAGAAAACCAGCTCAGCCAGCAGACGGTCCAGTGGTAAATTAGGGAAGTGTCTTAGAGAAGACACTCGCATCGGTGAGAGCGAGGGTCCCGGAAGAGTTATGTCGGGAGGATGGAGCTGCTCTGTAATGGGCAGAGTGAGGGAAGGAGGGAGAACAGCAGAGCTGCACTCAACAGGCAAGCTAACAGACACCTCTTGCTCCACCACCGTCAGTGTGGTTTACCTGGGCGCCCGCTGGGAGAGGTCCCATGTGTATATATTCATTAGAATGACATAAATTAAAACAGGCACGGCATGAGATGAGCTGGTGTGCAGGTCTTGGAGGAGCCGTCCCCGAGTACTGTGCCACCGCGCTGACTCCCAAACAGGCAGCACATAAGCTCCAGCCTATCAAATGATCCATCATTGCTATTTGGTGTGCTATTAAAGCATAATAGACAGCTTGATGGCATTACATATCCATAGAGCCTAAACCACGGCCTGTCAGCATTCACAACTCACTACAAACCTTCATGTGGCATGTAATACAAAACCATAGACACTTGAGAGGCTTTCATTTATTTGCTGGTTATAGCAAACCATTACCGAAGTCCGTTCTTACACTCACTCCCTGTCTGTCTGCTATTCTTGAATGAGAAGTATAACACCGGATCTTATCCATATGATTATTATCACAGGGTGAGGGTAGGAAGCATAAAGTGGAGGTGCAGACAATGATTCATTTCGCTTTTTTTTTTTTAGCCGTCAATGACTTCTGGTGAATAAATAATTTAAAGAAAAACATATTTCCTTATTTGATAAAATATAGTGGAAACCTCTTGTAGGGATCACGTCTGTCTGGGTCAAACTGATCACTGTAAGCAGATAGAGATTTAGTTTTTCTTTATTTTTCATGCAGATTACCATCTAATTGGCATTCCCCATTTACTGAATTGTATTGACTTTCAAAATAGAGTACAGCTGTTTCAAGAGCGGCTTTAACCACAGGCGCTTTTGTTTTCCGTCTCCATCACTGGCAGCCACGACTGTAGCCTGACAACAAGTTTCACCGCTGCTTCTCGTTCACTCGTTATTGGCAGTTTGTCATGAACTTCAAGCAGATTTTTTGTTTTTTTTAAATTGAGAGAAAAATTACTTTTTATTTTTTCTCGTCTTGATTTCAATGTGCATCAGCCTCAGGTGGCCAGTTAGAAGTAAAAGGGTCAGGCAGAGCATCATGGGAGAATCATCATAGTTTTAAAAATGTTTTCGATATTTGTCATGTATGAAAAAAGACCCAAAATAAACAGTAAACTGAGTACTTGATGAGCTAATTATTTAAAAAACAATATATATTTATTTTGTATATAGTTTCCACTGTAACAATGCTTTACAGTGGTCACCTTCATCAAATCTGCAAATTTAAATTATTTTCTACATATAGGGTTTTACACTATTATTATTATTATTATTATTATTTCAAAGGGGTCTGTTAGATCCCAAACAATGAGGGAGTATGGACAATATCAACGAAGGATTATGAATTTTATGAAAAAGTGTGCAGATAATCTCTAATCTCTGGATTGAATTTGAATTTAAAAGCCTTGCATCACTATAGTAGGTATGACAAATGTATGTCAAGGTATCAAATCATATGGAAAGGTCAAGTAAAAAGTCTTAGAGAAAAGACTTCACACTCCACTCTGTAGTTATACTATTAGTACATTCCCTAAAAAAAAAACAATGGTAAAGAATGCTTTAATATAATAGAAACCCTAGTGTAGCTCATATCAAAACCATTACTTTTATCTCTGGTTGTGAATACAATGCTTGAGATATTTTGAGGCTTGAAAGGTTCTCTGAAAGGAGGTTTATCTTAAGTACATCCTACGTGATAATCTCACTGCAGTCTGGATGTGTTATGCATTCAAATATCCTCAAACAGAATACGTCAGGATCTCGCAGCACAAATGAGCGCTTGCTGAAATATTCAGTTGATACGGCCCCCTGTCTGATTGGCCAGGCTTCGATTAGATACGAGGATTCCCCAGGTGAGTATCAACCCCAGTTCCACTTAAACAGGAGGTAAAATGAGAAGTCAACATTATTTAGTCAAATAAAAGGCAGAGATTAAAGAAACTTTGGCAGCCAAGTGTGGGTAATTGATTTATAATTGATCAACGGTTGTGCTGAGCAGTGGCCACTGGAGAGATGGGGCCAGTTTCCGCTACAACCTCTTTGCTTTCCTCGCGAGAACACTTAATACGGGCAGCTGTATTCTCACAGCGGTTATTTAAACTACAGCTATCAATAGGCACCACAGAAATCTGATAGAATATGAGCAAAACAACACTCTCCAATCCCTGCCTGATTAAATGAATTGTCAAAGCAATGAAAGTGATCTATGATACTAAAGGTGAATGTGTAAAGTGCCATGAATCTCTTTTTTTTTGTCCTACCTTGAAAGGTCAGCATTTGCTAAGATGAGTCCAGAGACATTGTTTCATTTCACAAGAATAAAAGTGAGACAGCAGAAGACACAGTTTCTGCATAACTGCTGCTCTCTCCTTAATGAACGGCGTTCCAGCACAGAGTGGATGGAGAGTGAAACCAAGGTGAACGTACATTCACAATTATCTCATGTCGTTTGAATAATTATCAATTAAGACGCAGGATTCACCAGTAAAGATTGCTTACTGGCAACAGGCCATTGGGAAGTTTCCCTGGGCCAGTTGATTGGTCATGATGAGGCGCTCAAACATGTGGTGGTACAATTGTACATTTCCCCTTCATGTTGACGTAGGCTTCTTGTTTTTGCAGTGAAGACGTGCGATCAGTTGATAATGCTGCAGAGAGAGGTTTTCACTAAGGTGGTAACAGAATACTATAAACGACATAATGGTGAGTTGTAGAAATGATTTTGTCTTTTTTTAAATTCCCTCCAGCCTCGTGGTGGACAAATTCATATTCTTTACTCAGTGAATTAGTGTCGATAGGATAAGATGGAACCTTTTATCTTATTGCTAAAAATTACAACATAAGAATAAAGAAGCCACAACAGAGTAATAACGATGAAGTATATAACAATATTAACATCCTTGCAAAATAGAATAGCAATAAAAGTAACAACAAAATGATAAGGTATATATGTAATATTAAGAAGCATGACATGGAAAACTAAAATTGCCCAATGTCGAAAAACTAATATTGCACATGATATAGATATTATTGTTTTCAATAATGATTTAATTGCACTTCCAATGGCGTGAGATGCAGAAGAGACGTAAAAAAAGAATAGTTAGAAATGCAGCACCTTACATTGTCAATCCAATTCAATAGCACCTTATCGGGAAAACAGGATTCTTTTTTCAGACCTCGGAAAGCTTCCTCCGAAGATATACAACTGGTTTTAGGCTGAATAGCTCTCAGCATGATAAACAGACTGTAGTTCATGTGTAAAGTCGGTGGAGAGCTCCTCTGAGCCACATCTATTGTTCTGGAAATCATTACACCTCACAACACATTATAGTATATTCTCATAAGCAAAGCCACCCTTGCAATGTCTCCGTCTGCGTGCTGTGCACTTGTTCGTCTTCGAACAACAGAAGACCGAGCAATAATGCATTTCATAGAATACTGTTGGCTTGGTTGATAACATTCCAGGCTCTACAGTTCGTCTGTACCAACGTTATACAAATCCAATCATCACCCAGCGACTTCACAAACAACTTGGTGTAGAGTCAACCGCTTTAACAAAGCAAATCTGTACAGCACTCAAGAATTATTGGGGAGTTTCTGGCAAAAACAAATGGTCCGAAAAAAAGGGTGTGACAGCGGGAGATGCTGCTGCTTTCCAATTCAAGTGCGTTTCAGTGTCTCTCTTGAAGCGAGACAAATGTATCTTCTGCCAACTGCAACATTTTGCAGATTTGTTGCAACCAATCTTTACTTTCAAACAAAACTTTGAAACATGCCAGCTTTGAGGACCAAATTACCTCCGTCTTGGACATACAAAGGGCTTTGTGGTGTTGTTTTTTCTCCTCCAACAGCCATCTAATTATTGGCAGCACTTAGGCAGCGTAGTACACCAACTGGGATTTTAATAACAGTTGAGTCGCCAGCTGTGAACTATTAGGAAATGATGGTGATGACCAGCAGATTGAGAAATCAAATACCCAAGCAACAGTCAGTGATGCCTCCCACACAGCCGGGCCCGAGATAATAGCTTGTTTCCTAACCATTGCAGTTTGACCGTGCATGGTGTTTCTCCTGACCCAGCAGTACAACTGTGATATGATGATTGGCATTGACCTCCTCAGATGCTCTAGAGAGAATCCAGTGCTTAATGGCATTGAAAAGTGTAGACGGATTTACTCACCCTGTACCAAACAATCTCTCGAAGCCTTCCGTCAGTTTTGAAGTTACACTTGAGAGTAACGGTCTCTCCCACAACAACAGGAGCCATGGGCTCTATGGTAACTGTCAAATATCCTGGGAAAAAAAGAAAAAAACAGTGGAAAAGAGATTAATTACAGTCGTATACCATAAAAACACTTTGCTTAAACAAGATACATGTTGCTGTTTTTCTTTGCTGCTAAGGTAAATGTTGGACAACAGCAACAAAGCAGTCAAGAATTCACAGAATATGAATCATTTTAAAAAAGCCAAAGATTGACTGATTGAGTCCGCCTTCTCTTTTGGAATAATGCCATGTTTCATCTTTATGCAATTACACAAGCAGCACTGTCCCACATGGGGGTTAAGTACCTTGGTAAATAGCACTTCAGTTGCAGTTACTTAAGGGGCTAAGAGTGTTCACTTTTCACAATTTGTTCAACATGGTGTTGAGATAGAAACAAACAAACCAGAATTACAGTGCAACCCTTTCTCTAATCTCTACCTTGAACACTATGCACCATGTAGCTCTTATAGCAGTTATTTCTCAACAATAAGCAGTTATATGTATTCTGTTTTGTCAAATTCAAAATCCATCTTCCTTGAAACGGACTACTGTGCGAAATCTGCATGATTGAATGTTTAACATAGCTGCTTCTGACATTTCCATAGAATTCATCCTGCATGTGCTGTTTAAGCTTTTCTGTTATTTATTGAAGTTGTTTGGCCTTGAATGAACATGCACAGTCAATACACATCCGAGAGAAGGCATTTGAAGAGCATCAATATTCTAACAATTGTTGTAAATAATGCGTTTTTCATTGTCAGTGAATATAAAGAACGTGTCGCATGTCTGAAACAAAAATGCTGGTATGAAAATGTATTTTAAAAGGGTAATGCTGCCATTGATTTTGGCAATATCATAATTTGTATAGAAAATCAGAGAATAAACTGTCGAATAAGTGCCATGCAGTACACTACCTGCAGCTTTCTTATTGTCAAATAATTGAAAATTCTTATCTTTTCCATTAAAACAAGTGAGACTTTTGTGATTATAGTCATGAATACAGAACAGCAAAACACCCGTACAAATAGACAACAGACACAAAGTGGAAGAGGGCAATCACATGAAGACGGTATGATGGATACATTCAAGTGCAGGCAATGCATAACCTAACATCTGGGGGAGCTCAATGTATTGCCAAACATGCATACATTTTATCCATCTAAAATATACCTATTTTACATACAAGTGAAAAGGGCATTGTTTCATATGCTACCACCCTGGCAGAGCAGAGTGAGCCAGCGATGCTGCGTGGGCCGATTTCCACTGGCAGACAGCAACCCTCTGCTCAACATAATAGCTTGTTTCAACACATTCGGTATTTAATGAGGGCATTGGATCTTGTGAAACAGATGGATATCACTGTAAAAAAAATATAAAGCAGGGTATAAAAGGACCTCATGACCAATAATTGTGTTGGCAAAAGAACATAAACCACCCTGAGGGCACCAGTGTCTCACAGAACATTGAGAAGTGATCACTGCAAAGAAAGAAAGGACAACTAGAGATAAAGACAGATGTAGTCTTGGTTTGCAATACAGTTCAAACTCAAGGCAAATGACCAACTAAACATGGGAGTGCGGCTGACAACACATGCTGAACTCCTATAAGTTGGTATGACAGGCACCAGAGTCAATCATGATCACAACCAGTGTTGAGCAAGTTACATTCAACATGTAACATGTTACATTACAAGTTACTTTCATTTAAAAGTAATACGTTTATTATTATTACTAAATGGTGACTCCGCCCTCCGTGATAACACCAGGTTAACCCAAATCATATTTGTTTAACTGCCGCTAAGATGACCATTATACACTTACGGTTCTCCCTCTGAGCCTCCATCCATAAAATAATGGTGGAATCATTTTAGAGATATTGCCCTCATAGAAAGATCATTACCGGTAGTTGTAATTCATAAAGCGTGGGCATCCACTGTAGAGGCCTGGGATGTCCTCATTGGTTCTCTTTCAAATACCCATTTTCTTACATAGATATGTGTCACTTCAATAGCATGTAAGAAGACCTATATACAAATTAGCATGTGTTGGAAAATGTAATATATTTTTTTGTATTTAATTTGTTTCATTTAAATTTTATTTAATTTGTATATAATTGTTTTTGTTTTTTTACTTAACTTCTGAGTTTCATTATTGTTTGTTTTTTATTTTTTGCAAGGCAATGGTGATATGTATATAGTTAGTGTTAAAGTGGCAATCTTGAAGATTTTCATTATAACTTGGAGCTCATGTATCAACAAAAAGACTTTACTCTTTTTCACTCAAATATGAATTGTGAATCAACTAGGACTGAAATCTAGTTATTAATCAAAGTATTGCCACTTTGAAAACTGTTTATGTGCAAGAATCTATGTTGTCTTTTTTACCTCGTGTACGATTTTCATGAGACGTGGTGAATAAAAAGCTAATAAAAGAAAAAAGAAACACACTGAATGTACAGCAAATTAAAACAAAAAGTGCACATAGTGAACTTCTCATTTTAGAAAACGACTTAACAATACAGCTGTGGATTTGTGTGGCAGAGCGGAGGGGAATAATCGGCACCAAACTGCAAGAGAAATGCATTACGCTGCAGAATTCCGAGTCACTTGCCTTTAATACAGAGTTTTCGGGTATCTGGCTTTGTAGACACAAGATCAGAATGTCTCTCGTGTCAGCGCACCTAGATATGCTTATTAAAGAATCTTAATTTAATCAGCAGGCTGAAGAGATCTTCTCTCTAGAGTCAAATTGAATGAATAAACCTTTCCACCGACTGCATGTCATTAACACAGAGCTGATGCTCTTAGAGCAAATCCGAACCACTTACGACGAACCCACAAGAGGAGCAGCCTGGCCTTGTAAATGTCTGTGTGAGTTTTCCAGAGAGGTGGAAGGAAATGTATTTTACAAGTTAAAAGAAAATGCCAACTGCCTCTGTGGAATACAGGGTTAAGGAGACAAACGTGTGCCTTGCTTAGTGCAGGTCATATTTAGTTATCGGTTGTAAAATGTTTCCTCCAAATCCTAGATGTGCTATCCACCGTATGCATAGTGTACATTTCTGCACTAATAATGAAACATTCTGTAACATAGCAAGTAATTGCTTGGTGGTCTTGTTGTGTGGTTGCGGGGATTAATTGTGAACAATTCATTGACTGTGTGGCACAGAGGGAAATATAGCATGGCCAATGACAGAAAAATGCTCCGGAGCGTGTGGGGAGGGATGAGGAATTTTTAAAAGAGCAAATTACATGGGTTATGCACTCATGCCAGGGAAGTTCACATTTCAAATAATCCCTACGAGAAACTGGAGCAGTTGCAGGCTGCACATAACCAAGACACGAGGCCATGATGCCCGCGCAATTCAATATCCATCCACAATGCCAACCATATGACTTCATACATTTGGCACTTTTTATTTGCCAATTCTCTGTTGAAAGTCTTCCAACAAGCAATATCTCTTGTTATGCCTGACGCCCCTTGTTCAAAAATGGGCTAATGTGGGGCCACATTCGCGCAGCAAAAATCAACACTCTGCGAGTGTTTACGTACGTCGTCGCCCAACGGAGATAATTCAACACTTGTGATCATTTAGACAGCTGCCCCAGAGGAGTATCCGCTCTGAGTGGACACACAAAGTCTCCAATTAGCCCATGTCAACTCAAAATCCTGAAAAATCTACATTTAATCTGTGCAAGCTCTCACAAAACAATATGGCAGGTTATTAGTTTTTCCAACCAACAGTGATGTCGCCTTAATTAAATATAAATCACACAGCACAATGCCTCCGTTGTTTATCACACTCTAACACGTTGCTTTGATTCCAACATATTTCCATTTTGATCAAAATGGAAAAAGGCCACATTTATTTTCCTTCATGTAGCAAGCTGCAGTAAAACAAAACCATCAAAACAACAGCTTTAATTTAGTCAGATCGCTTTAATTTACAATGTACTGACTGTATAAAAGCTTGAAACTTGTCTTCACGGCTTTTATTTGACTTCAATGTGTATTCTAACTGTCAGGGGAGAAGTGATTCTGCTTTGAATCAATGAAAAGAGCGATCCATGAAGCAGTGTTTTCTTTTCTTTAAAGAATGTGTATATTCTTTTAACAGACAACACTTCGAGGAAATATTACTTAGGTGTCAGGCTGGATATACCCAGTAAGCTCTAACAAGTAATGTCTGGCACCGTGAACACCTTCGGGTTTAGCTGAGCTTAAACTCAACAGACAGTGAGACTTACATTCTGTTTTCATGCTAACGCTGCACAATATCGATCCTCCCTCTGTTATGAGCCCTGCATTCGAAGGAAGCCTCAGGTATATTTATGCAGTGCTCACAGCCCATGAGCTTCTTCTGCATGAATCAGACGCTCTGCCTTGAAATCTAACACTCCTAAACACAGTGGGTGACTCCCGCGTCGAGGGTAGAACCCAACAGCTTGTGTCACAAATAGCTCCAATTACTGAGGGGAGAGATTAGAAAAGAAATGTGGATGAAGATTTGCAACTTCTTTGATCAAAGGAAAATGTTCAGCCTCCTCCCAACTGATTTTAAAGGGACATAATTTATTATCATGGAATGTGAGGGTAAGCATACGGTTCCGCAGCAAATCTTTGACATAAATCTGCTTGTCTGCTTGCTAAAATCCATTTGGCCAGGAAGCTGAATGCTTGCACATCCTTGTACGAGCACATAAGCAAGTGCAGAGTGGCCAGAGAGTGCATGGCATTTAATTGGCTCATATTAGCTGGTTGCAGAGGCAGACAAGGCCTCTGGCTTGTCTTAATCCATCAGAGGCGCTGTTGGAACAACATCTAATGAGGGCTGCAAACTATGCTTTCTCCCATTAATAACAGCAATTTGCCAAGATGCAATGAGAAAACAAAACACAGCCAATGATGGACCGGCCCAAAATGTGCCCGTTATTGTGCACTGTGATTTATGGCTGTGGCCTACCTTTGCTTAGATGTCAGTGCAACCAAATATATGAGCAAAAATGATGGCTGCGTTTCTCAGCTCTCTTCCTCATCTGTGCCTCTGAGCGGTATAAACAAACAGCTGTGTCGTGTCTCAGACACATCCATTTTATTAAAAACAAATCATCAGTTCCAGAAAAAGTAAAGTGATGTGTGAGTATATGATAGCACGGACATGGGATAAATATAATACCTCATGTTTAATTGCTTTTTTTTAATAACAAAGACAGGATACCATGGCTCCAGCGAAGCACTGCGTACGTATTTTTGTTCATGTCTTTCAGCAAGACAAATCATTTTTGGCAGAGTTGTATACAACATCTGCAATTAAACACATGTAATGTGCCAAGTACAAAAAGTGTGTCCACTAAAGTGCAGCAATGTGGACACATGCGGTAGTCAATAAATTCAGCTAAAGCCAGGTGACTTACTTGAAGGCAGGAGCTTAAGGCAAGTGAGCGAGTGGTGAGCTATTAAATAGACGCGACGATAGCCGACATATTACTGCTTTTCATGTTCCGGCAGCAATAACCTCAGCATTTGTAATCTTTTCATTTAATCAATGTTTCTGTCTCTCCTCCCCCCCCCCCTGAAAAAGTGTAGAGCCTGAGGCAAACAGGGGTATAGATTATGTAAATGGAACACATTATATATCTTTTTCGCATTATTCTTCATAAAAGATATTCACTAAGTGTGGAACTTAGTGGCTATTAAAGCTCTGACATCATAGAAGTACCTTTTACTGCTTGATTTATGGTCTTATCGTCGGGTCCGGTTAAATGGTTAAGTTAGGAACAGTAAGGTTTCTGAGCATAGCAGGGCGTTCTTTTGAATTTGCTGCATTTCTAAACCACCTGAGAAACAGCCAGGCTCTGTTTGTGAGTGCAACACATCATAAGTGGGTGCTTTTCCTCATAAATGGAAACTGTGACAGGTGGAAATACAAAACGTCTGATGGAAGTCAACTACCGACCGATTGAAAAGACGAAATGCACACACACACTTCTCTACGCTATTTGAAAATACCAAAAATAAATCACACTTTTATTTTTAAGTCAAATCCATCTCTTTTTCAACCGTTGACCTTATTCTTGTTATGTTTGTCCTTCATCGCTTACATTGTTGCTTCATCGCTGAGATGTGGCATCTCTGGTAGTCGGAGCTTTACAAGCGGAGTGCTCGGAGCAAGGCACACAGGCGATTGCTTTGACAGCTTGTGTTGCCTTATTGGTCTCTGTTGTAAAAGCTGTATCTACCTGTGTTGCTGCATCCTCAAATAGCGTGATGTCCAAACCAAAAATGATGGCCTCAACTACCAAAACAGGGTTGTAAAGAAATTGACTTCTCCTTGTGGCTTCAATTGGATTATTTCAGGCTACATGAACAAAATCAACCAATAATTTACACGAAATTATGGGATCTATTCCTGTTAACAATCCAGATAGTTTGTACTTACTTATTTAACAACAATTGTAGTGCTGAATTTACTACTCTAATTAGATTAAAGGTGTTCAAAAATAAAGAGAAATCATCATCTCTGCCAGGAGATCATGTGTCCGTCTGTCCGTCTCGTGCACACATAATCTCACAAAGCCTAATGACTGTATGTTTGAATGAACATTTTAAATGGTTTTACTGCCATTGAGTGCTGACTCTTCACCAGTTTGGATTCTTCTTTGGACTCTTCATCAGCGGTTGTTTAAACAGGGCTCGAGACTAACGGTGTTCCGTTGTCCCAGGATCGTGCTGACTACTAATGAGCTCGTCTTCATATGTCGGTAGGAGCACAAGATAATGTGCATATATACTCACGTTAAAACTATTCCTTGTTGACCTCCGAACCATCTGTGGGGAAAGAGCTCTATCCATTCAGCTGAATTATTATTAGTATCTGTTCAATAATGTTGTTGTTTATATTTAAGAGTTTTCTCATCTCGGTTATTTCTCACAGGGAGGTTAAAACGATTATTTTCCACCACAGAGGACAGTTGGCAGCCACTGGTCGTATCGCTGGTCGGTTTTTATACAATTTACGATTTGATTTTTGTCGCTAATTTTAATGGTCTGCCTTTGAAGTACGGGAGCTGTCAGCAGCTGAGAGAGAGAGAGAGAGAGAGAGAGACGAGAGAGAGAGAGAGAAGAGAGAGAGAAGAGAGAGAGAGGAGAGAGAGAGAGAGAGAAGAGAGAGAGAGAGAGAGAGGAGAGAGAGAGAGAGAGAGAGAGAGAAGAGAGAGAGAGAGGAGAGAGAGAGAGAGAGAGAGAAGAGAGAGAGAGAGAGAGAGTAGAGAGACGACGAGAGAGAGAGAGAGAGAGAGAAGAGAGATGAGAGAAGAGAGACGAGAGAGAGAGAGAGAGAGAGAGAGAGAGAAGACGAGAGAGAGAGAGACGAGAGAGAGAGAGAGAGAGAGAGAGAGAGAGAGAGAGAGAGAGAATTGTTCGAATGACACACTGACTACAACGGAGTGTGACTTCTCATGACGGTAGGAGGCAGGGCTAGTTAGCTGTTAGCAGCCGGTTGGGCAAAGCAGATTGTCTAACAGGGCTGACAGCTAACGGGGCTAACAGAGCTAACAGGTAAGGAACCAAACACACGGCAGGACTGAAGGTTTCTGGTTCAGAGGAAGCATTAAACAGTCCAACATGAAGCGATACTCGGCAAACTGCAGTTTAGCTGCGCAGAGCTGCAGAGAATGAAATGAGCGTGTATCTGTTGTGGGAGCTGTGCGAGTGAAAAACCCTGTCCGATACGCAGAGAGAGCAATTGCGGTTTGTATTGATTCAATCAAACATCACAACAGTTATTAATGTATGTCACAAGTAGCAAAGCTCTGAACTCTACTGAGTGCTCTTCAAGTTCACTGTATATCCTTCAACAAACTAACAGTATCAACACCCTGGATGAATGAATGAACGCTGCACGTTCAACAAAGTCAACACATCTCAGGTAGTGATTTGTGACTGTACATGCAAACTGAGCTCGGGAAGCGTTCAGTTGAAAGGAGGATGTGGATGACTCCTTGTTGATTCATTTCGTCCAAGAACACACTCTGCACCAGTGGAGAAGGTCTTCTTTTGTAAACAGGAAGCTGCAGGAGCTGATGCGTTTTTCAATCAGAGTGATTTACTGTTTAATGACAGGCTTCAGCTTCAAGAGCATCAGCACCCGTCCGTTGTAATCCACTGCCCTCCCACAAGCCCGTACAGCTATAGTGGGTAGCAATCACAAGGAACCCTATCAGTGGGTGCTCACTCTGAAGGGCCTTAGGCATGTGGAATTATCATGTCATTGTGGAAAAGAGCTGGAGCCAGAGAGTAAATGCAGCCAGCCTTCCCACATGGAGTTAGTCGGATGCAGCGGCTTGTATGTCATTGTCGCTGTTAGATGGCCAACTAGAAAGCAATGAATCCAACACTTTCTTTGATACCCCTGTACTCATCAAGTAGTACTGCCAAACTAACTAATTGGCACTTTTCTTGACTTGATTTGAAGCTATACGTTTACCTGCTGAGTGAGTGTCGAGACCCCTCAGAGCCTTGGATCCTGTTAAAAACCCAACATCTAATTGTAAACCCCCCCCCCCCCCCCCCAACTGAATACATTAAAAGACACGCTTTTGGGAGAGACGAAGCTTTAGTTGAATAGCATAAGCCACATAAGGCTTCAGTAATAAAGACAGAGGATGACCGCTGCTGTAGCATGCAAGTGGCCCCCGGGGATTCGGACTGCCAGACCTTCCATGGCCACACCATCAGGAAAAATGACACACACACAGCCACGTCTGGTGTAGATTATCCAACTGGGAACTTGTATGTACAAGGATAAATGTCCCATTAGCTTGTGTGTTTCCTCTGGAGATTTGTAATGCCTGATATAATAAGTGTGGGGATTTACCATGCATTTGTTTATTCACATTCCTGGAGTGTATGGCAGACAGGACACAAGTAGGTAAGACCATTGCAGCATTCTGCTTGCATCGCCAGAGTCCTGTATTTTATCACGGAGCTAGGTTTTCATAAAGGGGAGAATACGGTTATTAACACGACAGCTAACTGAAATAAAATATACATGTTGAGTATCTGACAACTGCAGAATCATCAACAAACTGTTGGTTTGACATAAATACAAAATATCAATTTTATTTGTTAAAGTCGTAAGGTCTTCCTTCAGTCTACGTGCTTCCAGTGCACACAAATCCAATGATGCTGTAAAATGATGCTCTCCCTCTCTGCCTGGATACATTCATTATAATGACATATCTGGTCAACTTTATGAGAATAAAGCTAAAGTTCTGACATGTCAGTAGAATTTTTAGTTATCGAGAGGATATTGCAAACCTGCATCTTTCTTGCCAGCTAAATATAGATCCATCTGCCGTCTCGCTTCATTATTGCAGCTGGATATGATCTCTTATCATTGTTCTTCGGCTGCCAATCTCAGTAATTGAGGGAGAAATCAACCAATTTCTGCTGAGGGAGGGCAGTATCTCTGCTTTTTGAAAAACGTCTGCACTCAAAAAGTCAGGCATCTACAAGTATGAGGAAAGATATTATTCGGTGAAGCCGTGAAAATGTTTTCGGACATGATAATAAGTTTTTATAACAGGCCCTTCAACTTCTGTGCACCTTTTATGGACTTTTTTTTGGGAACGCAAATGATGTACTCGTGAAGCAAGATTTTAGTGTCAGACATTGTCTGCCTATCGCAATGCCAGTAAACTCCAGGAACTGATGTTCCTCTCAACAAAAAGAGTGGGTAAGCCACCAGAGCTCTGCGCTGAACAAAAAAACGGTTTGTTTGAAGAACAACCTGAACCTTCAACATAGCACACTCTGGATGGAGCACACAGCACCAGTGAGCAAACAGAGCCCTCTGGCACAGTGCTGCAGGGTGACACACCAAGGAACAGTCAGCAGCGGGGTCTATAGGAGGTAATGAGGTAAATGTTGCTTTTTTGAGCTGACGATGCAATTGTTGGTCCATGAAATACTTGCGTTGTGTAGCCTTTCTGAAATAAACTTGTCATAAAACTGTTCTCTTGTATTTGGAAGGGCAACTGGAGGGACGAATTCACTTGGTGTTTGGTGATTGAATGAATTTCACTGGGATTCGGACAAACTTGGAGTAAGTGCAAAATGAAACAATCATGTGGAAACGGTTCCTTGAATCACAGAGAACAACACTTGAGCATGGAGTAACTGGTGACTGGTATGGGGATTACTCATACTGTTCTATACAGCATATCTGGAGTAAGTGAATCAGCTGCAGAGAGGAAGTGAAGCGTGGAGTGGCCAAAGTGTCTGCTCTGCTCAGAAGTGTTCATTGTGCCTGAATAATTAAGTGGACACCTGCTGTAGAAACACACAATATGTTCCCAAATCCTGCCTCAACCACTCAAAAAAGTAATTTTTCAATTAGGATGTTATGATTCTATTCGTTATTCTTGTTTCCATAGAAGCGTCTGGCACAAAGAGTTTGGTTGTTTCACATGAAGTAAACACATTTAGAGCTGAGCGGGAGTCAGAGTCCAATATTTAGCACAAAAACACACACACACACACACACACACACACAACCTTGTACTTCCATCTTTGTGAGGACATTCATTGACATAATGCATTCCCTAGCCCCTTATCCACATGACTGATCCCATCCCTTAACCTAACCCTAACCTAAATCTAAGTCTTACCTGAACCTCAAAACCAAATCTGAACCCTCAAAGGTCTCTGAAGGTCTAAAACACTAATTGGTCCCTGTAAAGATAACGGAACACACACACAATAACAGATGGTCACATACACAGATCGATAAATATCACAATTTATACATATATATTATCTCAATTCATATAAAAAAACAGGGTGATGTGTGTGTTCATTTTAAAATGTATATAGAAGCAAATATTGAACGCATCAGCTCCTGTAAAAAACAATCTACAAAATTTGCTGCCTGGCAATTTGTTTGTATTTTCCCATTACTAAATAATAAATAAACACAACAAACAATTCTAAAGCTCAGAGGAATGAAATGTTACAGAGCCTTGGAAATATTAAACATAGTATTAAATATTAAACATAATAACTATGTTTTCAATAAGTTAAAACAGGACCCGGGTACCATATTAATAAAGGCCTCAAAGAAGTCATGATGCTGTTACCAAGGAGGCAAGTTGTCCCGGTAACCCAGAGAGAGACTCGCGAGGGTATCAATCACTGTTTGTGCATTCAATCTGTAGACCCCTGCATCACCACAGGTCATGAGCAATGGCAGGAAACGAGGGAGGAGACGGGGGCAGTGTGGAGAAATGGCCATTCTGAATGTCAAACGGGTAGATTTGAGGAACGCATCCAGCATGCAGGGAACATAAACTGCAGAGTCAATTTATCATAGCGGAATTGCTGCAGTTACAAGAAGGCCGTTTCATGTTGTTTCAGCGACTATTCACAACATCTTTGCACCCGTTTGCTCTTGTTTTTCTCCACTTTGAAGCCTCACTCAACCACTTCAGAAACACAATCTCCCAAAGGCAGCATTTCTTTCTGTTTTTTTTTTACTCAAACCATTTTGGCGTCGAGGCAAAAAGAGGAGACCCAGTTTGCCTTGATGTTCAAAAAGGGGGAAAAAAATAAGGAAGAAACGGTGACCTCAATTAAGATATTGACAATTGAGTGTATTGAGTTTGCGTGACAAACACAACCTGCATTGTTGTGCTGGTGGCTCAGCTTATTTCTGGTATTGTATTATATATATATATATATTAAATCGAGTGGCCTCCAAAAGGACTCTCGTTGCTGTTGTATCCTCATTTTTTTTGCTCACGGCAAAGTATGCTTTTCCCTCTTCAAATCAGACAATGGTACGCAAGACAGAAAATAGCGTCCTGTTACTGGAGTTTTTGTTAATGAAAGTCGGAGTGAGTGAAAGGAAAGGGACTGAGTATAAAAAAGTTCTTCTCAAAAGAGGGTTCATTCTACTTTTTGAGGAAGAAAATTCTAATGATCAAGGTATGTGATAAAAGCTGGAGTGGGGGTGACAGAAGAGAAACACAGTTGAAGGGCTACAGAAATGCATATTTATATGTAGGCTGGAAATTCAAAGAGTGCCACATGAGCACATAAGCGTGGGAAGATTCAAGGCAATGCATTGGGACATAGAAAGAGAATAAAAGTGATCATCGAAAGAGAACCTGCTGGATCGTCTCGCCTTTTTGTTGGACGTATCAACCTCGAGCTGCATTGTGACTAGACTGCTGTCCTCTTCCCAATGATCCGATTACTCTGTCTGTCTGCCCAAAAGCTACATGGACTCTGTGACCATCTACCTGTTAGCCCAGTTCCTCAACACCAATCTGGTCCAGTGCAGAAGTGCGTAATCCATGGTTGGATATTGCATCAAAAAGGCCTTAAAGGCCAGTGGTGGTTTGTTCATCACGCAAGAGCCAAGCAAACTGGTAAAGGGATAAAAATGAAACTTGCATGCCGATTTATCAGCTCTGCGGTGAGGATTAAAGGACTGCCAGCCCGCCCCCCCCCGACCTCATCGCCAACCTACTGCCTGCACGCTTTGTTTCAGCAGCTTTCAAAACCCCACTCTGTCTCTGCAAAGTGCTGCAAAGGAGACTCATGATACAATTCACCTCTATGAAGGTGCACAAGCATCTGGGTGAGGTAAGCAAAGCATCCCTTTTTTTTTTCTCCTTTTACAATTCAACCTTTACCGTCAAACAAAGGAGAAAAGGGACACGCCCAAACCCAATTACAAGCTTTGCTTTGTGAGGGAGGAGGAAGCCGCATGACTGCTGATATAGAGAAAAAAAAAACACAACACACATCCCCACTTTCATTTTCAGTTTTTTTTTCCCCAACACAGCACTATCATGCTTTTGTACTATGTGGAATTGCATCCCTGTTTTTTTTGTACTCAAATCCACATAAAGTAACTACTCCGCTCAGCACCAGAATTATTCATTGCAGGGTGGGGTGGTGAGCAGACCTGTATTAAAAACCGCCAGAAGAGGAGACAGCTGTCCCAGCCCACGTTCTTATGTGATCTCTGCTTAGGGAGCAGGCTGGTATTCCAAAGCCCCATCTGAAAACAAATTAAAGAGGATTAGAGGCTGCCACTGCAGCTCCTCTCCTCCCTGTTCTGGGGAATAGAGTGTCCTGCTGGCCAAAATGGTGACCTTCACATTGACTTCCTGTCCTGTGTACAGGTGCACCGCCGCAAACATTGGGGTCATACTATGGATTCAGCAAAAATGTCACAGAAAGTACCTTGAAGGTATAAGGGTCAACAAGAGTACATGAGCAGCTGGATGAATTGGTGATTGTGTTATAGCAGCAATAAGTACTACGCAAATATCATCCAAAGCGGTGCATACATGTTTGGACATTAACTATTTTTTGTTGCTGTGTTGGTTGTGTACTCCCTCATATTAGATTTTAAATATTTTTTTTGCAATAATGCTCAGTATTGGGGTTGTTTACATCCACATCAAATGAATAGTGTAGGAATTAGCAGGAAATAGAGAAGCCCTTTCAAAATATATTATTTACCGTGGTGATACTCTGTGCAGCCTTTTTTTTGGAAGCTTTCTACCTTCAGTGTCGTCTTCAGCCATTGAAACATCTGTTCAGGTGGATTGAGGTCAAGTGACTGATCTGTCCAGACAAGAATATTCCACTGTCTGGTCACTTAAGGTTCTCTGTACGGGATTAAGAGCATTAATATAGCGGTAAACAATGATTTGCTATAATAAAGATATATTGGAGTTCTGTCTACCCCAGGTTACCCCAGGTTACCCCCGTATGCTCTGTCAGCACTGCTAAATGCGAACCACCGGCTCAGCGGTCGCTGTGTTGAGAGCCATGCAGAGGCAATAGAAATGCGAGTTCCGTATTAAGCTTCTTTAAAGATACTGGTTGGATCATTGTTCCAATGGGTGGGGGGGACATAAATCAAACAAGCTTTAGCTGCTGTTCATCTCGAAACACCCTCAATACCGAAGGTTAGCAATTTATCTCCACAGTCATTGCTTGATGACAAGCCTAATGTGTTGGAATAGGCAAAAACAGAAATGATGTAACTGTCGAAACACTTAATGACTGCACCGTGCATTTCCATAATCGTCTTTTCACTTTGGGTCTAAAAGCTACAGTAACTGTTGCCATATTAATGAAATGGTAATTTTCTGTGACTTTCCATTTCCAAGTACAACTAATGTTTAAAAAGAAAAGAAAATGAACGACATTGAAAACCTTGATAATTGATGTCAATCAGAACAAATTTGCACTTATCCAGTGAAATGTCTCACCAGGAATGATATGGGAACAATATTTTGTATAGACATTCATGGTTCCCAGAAGACGTATGCTTCTGACTTTAGTAACCCTGACTTTACATCGAGCGTCAGCATGAGATTGTCATTTGGGGTTTGGAGTAAAACGTCTCAACAACAATTGGATGGATTGTTGTCATGAAACTTTATACACACATTTATGTCCTCGGGAGGGTGAGTGTAAAAAGTTTGGTGATTCTGACTTTTCTGCTAGCACCATCGTCGGACCAAAATTTGAATTCGTCCAACGCTTTCATTTATGAACAAATACTTGCAAAACTAATGGTATTCCTATCATGCCCAGCTGTGCTTTACTTTATGCTAGTTAGCAAATGTTAGCATGTCCATTTACTAAACTAATATGCTGAACATCATAAGCAATATACATGACGAAAGTCAGTAAGTTAGCATTGCCATTATGGGAATCCTATACGGCTTTGCCTTATGTTTGAAGCAGTGCCTATTTGACCCCAAATGAATGTTAGTCCCTCTCCATGGCTGCCCGCTGTCGTCTTTGACTGAACCAAGGGCATTTTTACTGATTAGAAAGACACTGGTTTGATCATCTGTCAACATTGTCTCCCATGGTTACAGTTACACCTAGCACTAATCAGTCTTCATTAACTCTGGTGTCACATGTATACTTTTGCTGTCATTTCACCCGCCTATATATCCCCTCCCATTGCTAGCGAGTGGCGCTCAAAGGATCCACGTCCTGCGGCTATTTCCCTTTAGACATGTTCAGACCTCGCCATGAATGTGGAGCCATAAAATACGGGTTGCATCACAGATCAGAGTAGTCACATTTTGGATTTATATGGCAGCGGACACAATGATAAAAGCTACTAGAGATCAGTGGGATTCCATCTATCCATTACAATGAGAAGCAGGGCTGTTTTTAGGCAAGGCCCAGCCAACTTGCGTCTCCCGGATTCTGGTCCTGCTTCTTGCGCCTGGAGACATGGTTTATCAAGTGGAAACATTGCCATAAACTGGAATCCTTTTCTTGTTTAAGATCCTTGAGGGGAAGAGTGATAGTTGAAGACAGGAAGAGAATGATAGAGAATTACGTCTATAGTTCCTCTGAAAGTGGGAGATCGTAGTGATTATCCAAAATTAGACCAATGCATCTAATCTCCCTACCTCCCATTATTCCCCTCAATTATTCTTCTAATCTTGCACTCCTGGATGCCTTAATGGCTTATTTTTCTCATCTCCTTCTTTGAGCTGATGTATTTCCATAGACGAGGAAAAGAAAGCCTGAAAGAGAGAGTGTGTGTGAGAGAGAGAGAGCGAGAGCACAACCTATCCCTCGTCTTGAGTGAGGGGAAGTGGGAAGCATTGGTATTCACAGCAGTCCCTCCATTTTGGAATCTAGTTCGGTACTTGGCTGCAGCCAACTGCAGCTCTGACACATGCACATCTCCCCCTCACACTGTTACTAAAAGAGCTACTGTGTTAATTGGGCTAAACTGTGTTAGGGACGGGAGGGGAAATTAATGCACGGCTGTAAACAGGCATGGATGAATCACATCTGCCAGGTTTATGAGATCAAAGACGACGTACGGTGCATGTGTCTCTTGCATTTTACTTCCTGTGCACATCGGGTGAATTGGAAAACAGGCTCTACGTATAGTGAAAAGCAGCTAATTAAAAATCACTGTGTTCACTATCTATATTGCAAGTCACACTTCTACGAACACTACATGTGGCTCGTCTCCCTCACTCTGTTGTCTCGCATGGTCGAATGTCTCACACAGGTCCAGCTTCGAGACAAAACGGTCCACACCTACGTTGGCTCAAAAAGGAATTGCAAGTAATTCTAGGAATTTGTAACCGGTTTGGAGTGGTGTTAAAAGTGATCACATGCTATAAAACGGGGAAGACAGTCTATACTATTTGTCATAAAAAGTACACCAATATCTGAACAATACATCTAAGCTTACCGGTACCTGGTGTTATACCTTCTTTACTGATTTCAGAGCAGATGACTGAGCCTCAGAAAAACCAAAAGGTAAAGTCCTCTGTCAACCACTACAGAAGACGGATCAATAAGTCGCATGAAAGCCATCCTGATGTCTTTACTTTCCCTGTAGCCACACAACCGTCAGACACAGCTCCGCTCTCCCTGTCCGAGTGCACACGCGCTCACACACACACACGCTCACACACACATGCGCTCTCACACACACACACACACGCGCTCTCACACACACACACACACGCGCTCACATCGGTGCAAATCAAACGAATGTTTTGTTAACTCTCCCAACACAGGTGGCCCCATGAAGCCAATCAATTCTAAGTAACAATTCGCCGACATGTTCATCAGTATTTGCCAATGAAGCTGGCACAGTCGAAGATAATTTGCATTTTGTTAATGAATTAATGGGACTATTATGTTCATTGCAAAATGGCTACTTATTAACTGCTTGCAGCTTTGAATCTCGAAGGATCTCTCTCTCTCTCTGTCTCTCTCTCTCTCTCTCTCTCTCCCTCCTCAGAAAAACTAAAACGTGCAGAGCCAGCGCTGAAAAACTTGCATCCTTGCAATGCACCATATGTCTCGTACAGTAATGTTCTACAAGAAACAAGATATCCTTTGGAAACGGAGCAGAAATGATGAGCAGACTGGTGCCTAGAAGTCTGAAACTGTGGGGTGAGATATGTTTTCTGTTCTGGCTTCCATGTGCTGGATTTACTTCAATGCAGCATATGGTATTATATTTACACAGTGTTTACGGTACTGCATTCAGGATGTATGACACACCGTATGGGGTCTAAGTGTGCCGATATCTCTTCTCTCAGTCAAAGCAAAGACATACAAAAAAAGCCTGGTGGCTGCAAGACTCAACCAGTGCAATGTGGATCCAGTAATTGTGTGATGGTGCGATGAAAATGAAAATTGTCACAACCTGGACAGCTCAAACAGCAACTGTCCCATCCCTGGGTGAGTGAAGCTGTAAATGGCCAATAGAAAACAGCTTAAAAGCTTTCTTTATAACAACTTCAAAAGAAAATATTATTCCTGACAGCTCCTTTCACGCCTCCGAGAAGGCCATAATTGTGTGTAGCGAGCGCGATGAGGGAATTTCAGCCACAGAAGACAGGTACATGTGTCACACAGATAGAGGCTGCTAAACGCTTGGGTACTTTTTTTTCTGGTTACTCTCCCACCATTTTATCTGACTTGTGTTTGTGTTTATTTATCTTGTGTGTGTCAAAAATAATTGAATTTGTTTCAAACGTTCTATAAATCTGCCTGGGATGAAACAAAACTAAACAACAAGAACAACAAGCCCCTCTGAATAACCACATGCAAGTGCACGAGCAAATCTGCGTACCAATGCTAATTGCTAGGAAGGTCAGGATGGCATTGCTGCGTTCCAGTGCCATGTGCGCCCGTCACTCACCGCTGTGAGAGACGGGCGCTATCCTCCTGCGCACCCGAGGGTGCAACAACACTCACGACATCTTCAACTCATTATTCATATAACTTCATTAATAAACACAATAACGTAGATGTGACAGGAGAAGCATCGCCGATATTTCATTTTGGCAATCGCTGTGTTTTCATGCAACATTATTGCACATTAATGAATTCAAGACTAAGTTATCTTATATCTCACAGTCAGAACAGATGCATATTGTGCTGATACTGTGTGTCTGCTTTGACTGTAAATCTTGTGCTCCTAGTTAGTGTGATTGTTTAATCACAGGCCAGTAGGGGTGGGAAGGGTGGGTGTCGGGGAGGCAGAGTAGTGAAGGCGTAAAGCTAAATGATGGAAATCCCTGCTGTCACCCAGGGTCCCAGCAGCATGTTCACTCAGGATGCTCATCTGTCTCAGCTTTCCACTTTAGCAAAGCGGTCTAAATAAGGAACACGAGAGGCATCCTTGGCAAAACCCTGAACCTGTCCACAAGGTCAGCTATCCCACCGGGGCCCTGGGTTACCGTTATGGGAGACTGGAGCAATCAAAAGGAGCGAACACACAGCCTGCTCTCCTAACAAATGACGTCCCCATACAACAAAGCTGCATTGTCAATTACGTTTTGAGTGAAACATATTTTCTCCAGGATTAGGTTTGTTTTTGACGCATCACAAATATGTTTCTAATCAAAGTCTGCGGAGGTCGAACAAACAAACACACACACAGGACTTTCACCCTGGAGACCGTTTGTGTCCCGTGTGAAACCAAAAAAAAAAAAAAAGTCAGCATATTTTGATTCATGTCCGTAACAAAAAAACGGAACAAACATACTTATTCAAAGCCAAAACATGATGTTTTACTAAACAGAACCAAGTAGTTTTGTTGCTCTTTTGTTTGAAACCGTAATCCTTGAGAAAGTATTTTCCCCTCGAAGCGTAATTGAGAATGTAGTTAAATTCCACTTCAGTTAGGCTCCTCCACCAGAGGCAGCGAGGATTGTGCTGAGGCTTTAAAAGCCAAAGGAGCAATGCTAGTCAAGACCTTGATGAGGGAACAGATGTATTACAACAGATTCAAAACACAATTGAATCGTATATACTGACCTTCCCTGTGAAAATAACCCACGCACATCATTTCAGTGAATGGATCCAACAATATAAATTATGAAAGCGGTTCAATCCGGAGAGCTGCAAAAGGCAAGATTCCTATGTAAATCAACACCTCGCCGATACCGCAAAGACGGGCTGCACTAGAGCTCTGCCCCAGTCCTCTAATTTAGATGCTGAAGATACAACATATTTGCACAAATAAGGCTTGGCAATGTACATTTTCACCATGGACTGAAACTGAAATACATTTTCTTCCACACATCTATGAGGGAGCATGCCGTACAGAGAAAGCTGGACTTTCGACACAGAAGAAGCCCGGTTGTTAAACAGTGTCTTAGTGTGAGTAATCGACTGGCCTCACATTAAACAATGTTGGGGTATTGATATTTTCAACCAATAACTTCATGATGCCATTTCAAAACTGCAAATGTTTGTTGTTTAAATGTAGGTTTAACTGACTGTTTAGGTTTAACCTAACCTGTTTAGGTTAGGTTAAAGGAGCAATGTGTGAAATCTGGCCGGATTAAAACAAAACAATGATACTGTGTTTATTGGATTAAATCCAAAGTGGCAGAATCGAGTAAAGAAAACTCGCACCCTCGCCTCGTGACTGCTTCGCCTGGAGAAGAGCATGTGGCAGTTTCTGGAGACGGACCTCGTTAGCAGTTAGCTCGGATTTTGCCAGTGGTACAAATACCAGCCCCGGGGTTCTGATCCCGTGGGACTGCCCTCCTCAACAGATCAGCAACTTTCTGTTGCTGCTGTTCCAAAGGTTAGACCCAGCACCCCACCCAGTTGAATCTGAACGGCCACAACCCCCAACTGAGGCTCCGCCACGCTCTCTGCCTTTCCGGCGAAGCTGTCAAAATGAAAAAAAAACAACATAGTGAGACATACGGAGACACCTACTGCAGGAACTACCACAGAGTTAGAGTTAGAGTACTTTGCCAGGTGTTTATTTTTTAGTGTGGACAGATTTTGTCCCCGCAACCACGCATGATGCAGTCACAGAACTTTGTAGTGAGTGTCTAGTTGGGATAAAAATGAAGGTTAAGTTTGAAGATGGGCCCAGCCAGAGCGAGGGTGCAGGAAGTAGGGGGGTACAAAGTGAGAAGGGCCTATTGTCCCTCCCACTGTACTCCACTGGTTCCATTTGCCGTGATGACCGTACATTTGAATTGTATGGACCCAGTAGCAGAGGTAAAATGCTGCCCCCTATGTCTTTGAAGCATGTGGTTAATACCTAATGGACCTTTAAGGCTGATATTTTACTCACATACAGATGCAGAAAATGCTCACATGTAATTACTGACACTCATTTTGCTGCATCAAATCCTCCTCATGTTTGAAACTTGTTACAGGCACGAACCATTGCACCAATGCAGCGCGGGTCTGTGAAAGGTGTATGATTGTAAGCTTGGTGATGGCTGCCACGGTGCTGGAGCAGACAAAGTCATACAGCGCCTTTCTTTTCAACCTGCTTTTTCCCCAAGTTGTTCCACTGCAAAGTCACAGTTCACATGCAGCTGTCTGAATAAAACAATGGTGTCGCATTTTCAAATCTACTCTCATTTCACTTATTCATTTGACTTTTCATTTAATTATTATTCAATGATAGTCCCACTCTCCCAATGACAGGTGATATCCTGTGTCCCAAATATTCGCTGGCTACAAACACATCACAGTGACTCATGGGTTTTAATAGATTATTTTGTGAGCTGTCAAGTCCAGGGCCTGTAGTAATGTGACAACGGCTCATTGACTTTTAATAGGATGCAATTTGAGCTAAAACTCAGTGTTTAGAGCAGCAAAGTGGAGGAAGACAGCAGAGTGATGCCCCCGATTCCCTTAACTTGTGCTGTTTCCTTGGGTTTTAAACGTGGCGGAAGGAAGGGAGTGGGGGAAACAGTCAATGGAGCAGTAAATCAGGAGAAGATACCGAGGGGGCCGACACAAAGAGGGGCGCAAACCTCGACTTTGTAAAGCAGGAGAGAGGCATCAAAGTCATTCAATGACAAGTAGACAGATGCAATAAATATCAGCTTTGAGCGGCTTGTGATGTTGCATGATGGGACGGAGCTGTCCGATATGACTGTCGCTCGGTCAGAGATTGAGTTTGTAAATCCTGCACATGGATGTGTGACCTAAGGATGAACTGAAGGTTTTTTTCCTGCTTGGATGAGGACAAAAATGACAAAAACGAGATTGTTGGTGTCAGACGGAGAAGTGGAGGGAGCTGTAGAGGGGTGGGATGAAAACAGGATCATTTTCGACATTGCCTTTTCTGACATTCATAATGCTGAAAGGACACAGTGAGCATCCAGCGTCCTCCTCCCCTGTCGTTTTATGACAAGCTCAGACACTCCACAATCTGGTGGCACCCAGGTACCATCACTCCAGTCATTATCTCGCAAAACCCATTCCATTTGACCTCTGCAGTTGATGCACATTATTCACGATAGGAAGAGCTCCAACATGCACCTCCGCTCCGGTGAAGGAGACGCAGGAGCGCAAGAGAGTGAATGGCAGAAAGAAGGAGGGAGACAGACAGAGGGGGAGAGAGAGAGAGAGAGAGAGAGAGAGCCAAAGAGCAGAGACAAGGAGACAGTAAGTTTAAAGAGACAAAGGGATGAAGAGTTTAACAACTCAGGGGAGACAAATCACATGCATGTGGTGCACTTCCATTAAATAACGTGGTCACCTTCAAACAAAAATAAAATGACCGCTGTGTGTCTCCACCCCATGGCCAACACCCCTCCTGCTTCCTCATTAGAGTGTAAGTGTAGCTGTAATGAGTAGGAAAAAGCCTCACTGTTGTGGGCAAGATAAATGGATGCAGGATGCCTGACGTTAGGACGGTGGGCCTTTCTATGTGCTCTAGGAGAGAACCTTCTGGTGAGTCCTTCAGGACCAAAGGGCCCAAAGAGGCCCTGATTACATATTTCAGCTCAAGCTGTTATCAAGGATAGCAATACGGTTCGCAGCATACACACACTCACTTTTGTCAGTTATTTTCAACACCGTAGATAAGCTAATGTACACGGTATGATAACCGTCAATGTTATTAGCGGTATACCGCATCACGTTGGACACAATTAGGTTGGATCTTCTATGAGGTGAAACAACTCTCTTATCTCATAGGCTGATAGGCTTTTGTTTCTTATAGATATTTTGGCAAAGCTTTGTCGTGCAATGCGGTGAGCAATATTGTTCATCCAGTACACTGAGAGTGGCATATCATATTGAGAAGTCTAAAAGACCTCTGGCTGCTTGTGATATTTGGACCTGTCACTCCGCAAGACCAGACATCTGATATCTGAAATGGGCTTTTCTCTTGGGCTGGCATAAAAAAAAAGGCTCATGCCCATAGCACAGGATATTACCAGTTTTACATAATTCAGTTACGTGTCAAACTTTGAAGGAGGATGGACATAGAACAGCCTTGCTCAAACATTTCTTTTCACAGTATTTCCAAGTGGTACATCATTTCATCTGGTATTGTACCGTCTCTACTTCCTGTCCAAAATATCCATCTGCACTCTAAAACCCACTTATTCTGTGCAAGGATAGGATACAGCCTATATTAATATATATATATATATATATATCTTTCCAAGCACTGAGAAAAGGGAATTGGGGAAAAACAAGGTGAACCACACAACAGACAACACTCATAGCTGTAGTAACGGCAATATAGTGCCTGTAGTCAAACTGCATGTAAGAGAACGTGGGTGGATCTGATGCGTGTTAACATATGCAAACCCTGCATAAAGGAAATACATTTCACAAGTTGCTAGTTACAGCAGAGATGACAGAAACACAGATAACATCTATCCATCTCCATCTATCTGTAGAGCGTGTTTGACTGATTATTACACAACGATATTATTATACAAGTTTACAGATTGCATAACCGTTGGATTGGATGGGATTCTGGCACGCAAAGTGATAGAGTGATGAAAGTAATTGTCTTCCATGAGCTGTGAATCTGTGTTGTGAGGAGCAGCTCCAGCTTCCAAAATATCCAAAACAATGACTCATTGCTGTTGAATGCTCTATATTAAGAGTACATTCTTTACACCAAAGGCTATGAAAAGAAAACGGAACAAGGCCTGCGAAGCGAGAATTGAACATTAAACCCAATAAGTTATGAGGCTCCCGGAAAAAGGTGGTATAAAGATTCATCAAGGCCAGCAGGAACTAGAGGAAGAGAGTGGTTGCTTGAACTCTGTGATGGATTAAGCTGTCTGATTCGGCTCCTGACTCATATAGAATAATCATTGTTTGGAGCAGGAGTCCATAGTGTATTACAATTGCATGCTGAAAAATGACTAACACAGTAAGCCACTTCAGCAGAAGATTATTGAATTCATCTATAGCCATCTTAAGTTGTTGTGCAGTATATTCTTCTGCAGGAAAAATAGCTGCAAAAAGAAAAGCAAATAGTCAAAAGGGCGGGCATGGTGTTCCAGCCAAAATGACTAATATGCTAACATTGCATAGCTTGAATGCATGATAGAAAAATATGCTTGGCAAGTGTCAGTCCTGCCTCTAGTGTGCTCAAAGTTTACATTGAAATGGACAAATGGATGTAATGAGGAGATAACAGATCGCTGGAGCTCACTATCCAAAATAGCATCTGCAGATCCCACATTTGCAGAGCATTCAGTCGGAAACGATGCAATACATTAGTGGCCACTCAGAATTCATTGAAAAACCAATGGCTTTTTCAACACGTACCATATACAGAGGTCTATTATGATAACCAGCTCAAGAACACACACAACATGTATATCGAGGATTCAGATAACTCTTGAATACTGTCTGGCTGAGCCTAATGGACTCTTAGTGCATGCATGGAAATACTTCTTCCTGTAAATGGGATTCAAGATGCATTTCAAGGTGTGAAAGTAAATGTAATGTGAAACAGCAGGAGAGCTATGATAAAACAACATACTCTAAATGCTGTCAATTTGGCACTGCAATTGATTAATTGAGTCATTTGACATCCCCGCTTACTTGCCAAAAAACTGCTTTTTTTCTCCAGGCCTGCAAGGAAATCACTCTTAACTAAAGCTAATGGGCTGGAACACTTTGGGAGTTAGTGGTGTGAGACCAGACATAAATATCTGCCAATCAATCAGGTTGTATTCTCTTTTCAGGCTCTCTGTCCTACATAGGTTGAAGCATGGTTTAGGGCACATACAGACATTGACATAGTCTGAGGTGATTGACAGGCCTCAGTGACGTTGTGACAATTCCTAAGGGTCAGCATGGCGCTGACATGCCTTCCAGCCCCCCAATCCAAAGTGGGTGACAGTCGCAGTGAAGACAAGGTGCCAACACAAGCACATATTTTGCCCTTGTGTGCACTTCATACCTGTGTCAGCCTTGACAGCCACTCCGCTTACATGGTCTAATGAGGTGGCACAACAGCAGCATGTGACACATGCTGGAAAAAGTGAGCACAGATGAATTCTTGACTTTTCCTGGCTTTTTTTATTTAATTTCTTTTTTTGAGAGCTTGACGTATTGTCGTCATTGACTTTTAGATGGTAGTGTGTTCATAAATCACAGGGATGTTTCAGAGCAGGTGTGCAAAATTGGTTGAAAAATAAGTTTGTGTTCATGAATAATGCGCTCACTAAGTTTCCTGTTCCACTCCTATTTCGCCTGTACAATTAATCACCTTCTGCAGAGCAGATTTATTACTAAGTGATCGGTGTAGACTCTGAGAATGAGAGACTCTTCCCAGGCAACGTCCCAGGCTATATATATAATAATAATATATTTATATAATAGTTCTTTTTTTTTGGTCAAATACTGCAACTGATACCATGTTTACATTTCCACAAACATCTTAAATATTGTGTTGACAGAGCACTGGTCATTTCGTTGCCACTAAATTTACTACAAAAGGAAATAACTTTGACTCAAAACATTATAGAGTCTATATTTTGAGAGTGATTGTGGGAAATAAATGTCTCTCAACCATAAGTGTTACAATGTCCTATTCATAACCTACATATGTGCCACACATGTGGCAACAAGTAAAAAAAACTATGAATAATTGCTAAATTGCAAACTTGGGGTGTATTTGCGAAGAACATGTGCCTTAAGAATGAGATATCATAAAATCTGTCCGTGCATGAAGTATAATTCACTTGCCATTGTTCCCGTTGTATAATGAACAATGTCAGTTTAGGGGTATTGCCTAATCTCATTGGTCTACTTGTGCAAATGCAAATGTGTTCTGCTACGTGTGAGTTCGTTGTTCGATGGCCTAATTTAGCTCTCCTTAAATTGATCGCTGGAGCAAACACCTTGGAAAACACACAACCTTTACTTTGAAGGCGAGCTGTCTCCGACTCTCCACTTCCTTTACTCAATTTCCATTATTGAAGTTGTTCATTCAATGCGACAATAACACGTAAAAAGCGTTAACCGCGTTTAAGTTTTCTGAAATGTAATGTTTAAATATGCAAATGAGGCACATTTATCTCTGCCAGGGAAAATCATGCGATTGCTCGTGGGTGTGGGTGCGTCCGTGAGTGTGCGCCTCCTGGTCTGTCCATGGCTAATGTTGCACTCTGCTGCAACAAGCTGCATGATATTTGTGGTGACTGGATAAGGCTGCATGCTCAAGGACCTCTTGTGGTTAGCGTGACTCACTGTTTCTCAAAACACCTTTCATAGCCTGTTTTTAAATAGCCATCGACTGCCTGCTGACTCATCACTCACGACTCTTAACCGGCCCCCGGCCTGTAGGGGCCACTAGTGCAGACACAGCTGAGTGCATTGCAGACCCCCAGGCGCTATACTCTGCACCCAGAGACATAGTGTGGGAAAACCGTTTGCACACACTGCCGTACCTCTCCGACACTCGGCAGCTTGCTGAGGAGGAAGACAGTTTGGAGAGGTTTTTTTGATAGGTTTTGTTTTTTTGGCAGTATGACGTGTCTTCACGATGGCCTGCATACATTGCCACTTGTTTTTCTAGTTTGAATGAATTGTGTCTTACGACACCTAACAGTCCATTGATGTCTAGACAGGGGGTTAGTTAAATGTGGGTTGTATTCATTTAATCACACAATACAGCAGTGGGTTGTTGGAGATACACCTGGTGGAGATTTGCACTCTATTGAGTTCGCCTTTCGAAGTAAATATGTGCAAGAGTCAAGAGTTTTTACAGAGGGAATTTTGGATATCAATCCATTAATCAGAAAATACTGTAAACACCCATAAAAAAACGATGGGGATGAAACTGGAAAGTTTAGTGAATGCCAGTGCTACTGAAGTGGAGTTTTCTGGTTTTAGAGTATGAGAACTCATTTTGAGAAGACAGCCTTTAAAGATACAAAACGTAAAAGGTGAATTAGGGTAAAAAACTTAAAGATGTCACCGTGAAACTTCCCCAGTTGATTGCTTACATTAAGACAATTGCTTGTTTTACAGGTTTTCTGAATGTATACGTTTAAATATGTAATGTAATATCTAATGCAAACTTATGGTGAATTTAGGTTAAATCTACAGAAGCAAATTAGATTGTCTCTTTCCACTTGTCTGAAAGAAGACATTATAGCCCACAACCTCAAAATTGTCTTTTTGCCTGGGGTGTCTGGAATCAACCAATTTATTTTCTCCAGGTGCATTGACTAGTGGTTAGTTGGGTCATATTCCAAACGAGGGGCCTGAGCACGACCACTGTGCATCCATGAAGGAGGAAGCAGTCTTCACTTAACCCCCACCTGCCACACTAACTGGCTGGCCCTGCAGGCATAAGGTGAAAGAGGAATTTCATCCTCAGGCCATGAAGAGAGCATAGAAAAATCCCACCACACACACACACACACACACACACACACACACAATTGTGATATCTGAGTTTCAAAATAATCTGCCACATGTTGTGTAAATCAAACAATTTAATACTATTTAAAATACATTTAAATATATCGTGCCATGATAAAATGTTCCATAAGAACTTGAACTTCCAAAGATTACCTAGAAAGAAAGGTTTATTTCTCTCTCTTTTTCTTTGCGTAAGGGCTTGAAAATATAGTTTTTAAAATAATGTAATAATGTAATTTTGTAATTTCAGCTGTATCAGCGCGGGTAAGAATGCAGCACAAGAAGAACAAAAACACTTGCTACTTATTTTTAGACATCAACTATAGCGTTTTTATTTCAATAGCTATGCAGCTGATTCACGGGGAATGAAGAGCACATAAAGAGTATGTTGAATAGGCTTTTGGTTTTATATTGCACTCAAGCATAGCGTAGCTGTACATCATCTTATTGAAAGGGGCTATTTATTGAACATTATGTGATATTTCTTCGTCACAAACTGGAAATGCAATTCACCAGCGTTGATGAAACTCCCTGTATGAGTCATGCATTTATGTTCTCCAGGGATGTTGTTATGCAACCGATCACATAGAAAAAAAGCGTTTGTATTCCTTCTCTGGTCACATTGACTCAATTCCACCAAGATAATGTACAGACAGAAACTCTTGCCAAAATGTCCAGACGTGTGTTCATATTCACTTGTAGATTTTAGGACAACATCCTCACTGCTAATGCAAATAATATGAAGACTGAGAATATAAGGGGACATTTTAACCAGTGACAATGCCACAACATGATGAGTTAAAGAGAGAGGTTCATTACAGGTGGGAATATGTCAGAAAACTACCATACTGTCTATAGTATAGCCAAAAGCATTCCACAATGTATTCTTCTATCCAGTGAACCATGAAACAACTGTCAAAGATAGATGGTGCATGTCAAAATAAATGTATTAAATGTAAAGGACAACCATGCCACATTATTTCACAGGATATAGCATTTCATTAAGGGCAGGAATCACTAATTAAGCCATGTCCAATGCTATGTTTTAATGTGATTTTGATAATTTCAAACAGCCTGTCATCCTCTGTAGAACAATGCATGTTATCTATTAATGTCTTAGCAGTCGGTCCTGAAATTACACATTGTATTTCCTTAATTCACCTGCAATGTAAACATGCATGTGAGTTTGTGATAGAATGTATCTTGAGGCTATCTGAATTGACCATGGAGGTCATTTCAATTATTGCATGTTAGAACCTAATTTCAACAAGAAAGTGATGTGTTTTGACAACTTAATTTCCAAAGCACTACACCAAGTAACACTTAAAGCACACCTTTTTTTTCGGTTAAAATGAACAAAGATACTTAACACCAACATAATTATCATCAATAATACTAGAAATTTACTTATACGTTACTTAATAAGTGACTTTTTTTTTTTTTAAATGAAACGATATACTGTAGCTACCATTTATTTTACCTCTGTAAACTTGGAAATGTATGAATATAAATGAAATTGAAAAATGTATTAATTAATTAAAGCTGCAATGTAAGACACTATTCATATATTAGGAAACCAGGCTATATTAAACATGTTTTGCAAACAATCATTTATAAAAGAGCTATTTTTGCAAATAAAAAGGAGGTCCCAGGTTTTGTTATTTTCTTTGTGTATCTGTGCCATTAATTACAACCACGTATGTACTGTATGTAGTCAACTACTTTTGATACTCGAGAAAAAGTCTGATGACTGTGAGGCAAAATCCCATCAGCCCATATTTCATCCAACACACACACTATATTGTTGTATGAAGGAGAAATGTCTGTTGAAAAGATCATGTCAAGGTGATCCTAGCAGTGTGTGTATGGTGTCAGTGCATTGCAGTATTAATGACTTATACAGTATTCTATCACAAGTGAGATTACGATTTCTGACTGTTGGCTGGTTGAAACAGCTCATTAACAGCAGCAAAATGTGTGCTCTTCATTCTCATTCTGTCTGTAAAAAGTGAGTCCTTCACCTCTCCATTCTCAACACACCATTGGAAAAGTATTTCACCGTGCTGCTGTACAGCTCATTAATATAGTTGTATCATGATAGGCTTCATTTCTGATCCAAGTACTTGAAAGACGAATGGCCACAGATTACATTAGTTCCATCATAGTACCAATGCACCGCCTGTGCGAACCCTTTGTCATGATATGATGTGATGGCTCCATTCAAACATTGGTGCTGAATTCAGAATTGAAATAAATCTCACTATAGCCTCTCAGCCAATAAGTGTGATGGGTTTCTCCATAAAATACTTCATTGCACAATTAATGGAGGTAGTTTTAATATTGTTGAGCAGTTCAAAGAGTTGCAAGCACACACCAAACTAATATTGAATAAGATGCTATAATAAAACTTGCTTAGAGATATATAAATATTTGTTAGCTGTCTTTGGCACATAATTCTGAACCACACGCATGCATATTTAATTTCATACATTCACATCGGAAAACCAGCCTTCACACAAATATGCAGTACACACAGTCGAAAACGCACCTTACCCTTGCTACCTGCATAACAAATTATGTTTATGCCTTCAGCACTGGGTTGATAACACTTTAGTAAATATAGATTGTTTATGGGTCGTACATTAGCACACATAGAGTCTCAGCTGTGTCTATGCCTCTGCTGAGACACAAGGGCAGGAAGCCCAAACAATGTCTGCTTGTGTGCCAGAGTTACTAAAAAATACATCTCTATTTATTTGCAAATGGAAAAGTTTATCTTGGGAATTAACTTTTGTGGGATGAACGACGAATTTCACCGAGTTATTGGCTTCTGCTGTCAAGGTTGCCCGCGTGTTTCAGACAATTTCATTCAACTGGCAACAGCCACCAAGAGAGTCCATATCAAATATCTGCTCTCCTTATTATTCTAATGATCACTGTCAATCTTGATGGATTAGTGTATGCATTATCGACCTGCAAATACGAGAGAGAGAGAGACAGACTCCGCATGCATCACTGAAGGAACAGTTTGGTTTTATGGGCAAACCCATTAGGCGCGTTAATCAGTCTATCTCATCTATTTTCAGTGGCTGACCGCAATAATGAGTCATTAAACATTGTGTTTCAGAGAAATCCATCTCCATCTTGGCCCAAAGATATTCTGAGATTATTCACATTATCTCTTATTGTCCACCAAAGTACTATGGCATCAGATCCAAATGTAAAGACATCTGCAGAGCAAGATGGACACAAATTAAATAGGATGTAGAAGGTTAATCAGGAGGTAAGTATTCATGCATTATGTTTATTGAATCGTCTTCTACAGAGGACACGTTTGTGTACAGTGTCAACTCATCCTGCCCAATGAAAAGACTGTCTCCATCTCATTTTGCCCTCAACTGTTATGACATTGGCTGTGTGTCTGCAAGCACATGGTATCCTGGAGACTATCACATTTCCTGTTTGAAGCCATCTTTGGAATACACCGCTGACATGGACACGTCCTAATACCCCATATCCATACAGACCTGTAAATAATAAAAATACTGACGTCTATTTCATTTCTTCTGGTCTGCTGGAACTCTACATGTATCTTGAATTTAGACTTCATGTCAAGCAAAGGTGCACATTTAATGATTTTGTGTTTGTAATCCTCATCAATCAATACTTATATCATCACAGGCATCAATGGCTGGATAAAAGGGGATTATTAGAAATACGTTTGAAAAATCCAGTCAGGCAAAAACGGTCCTAAAGATATATTATTACTTTGTAGAAAGAATATTCCTTTGCACACTTTTTGTAAAACTTCAAACTGACAATTTCAAATGTTTTTTTTTTCCTGTCATTTACCCTGCAATTTAATGCTCCAAAACATGCAAAACTAATAAAAAATAAAAAAAAGTCACAGCACACAAAACCACATGTTAGCTAGAGGCAATGATAATTCAAATGTGTGTAAACTCTGGGTGGCAATCTTGAAACAAGACCTTCGATAGAAAACAGAATAATCGCAAAGTGTGCAAAATAAGGCAAATGTAACACCATATGTGACCACACAGAACCTTATTGATTTAGTCAATCAAATGATGTCCCATTGGTTTAACCGCACGAGGCGGAGCTGAGCTCATCACATTTCCGTCTCCTCACACACACAACTGCTTAAGAGCTAATGATTGTCCAAAGATTCTCCATGAGAGCAATGCTGTGTGGCTCTGACCGGCTTCATTACAGCGGGTGGCTTAAAGCGTAATGTAAAAAGAGAAGACCAAGTAGTGACAGGAAACTGCCAATCAGAGCAACTTACTGTGAAAATAGGAAGAACACACACATTTGAATCCATGCCCATTTTCTGCATATCAAAGTGATTTTTCAAAATGGATTCAGGCTCGGATAATGAGACAGTCTTGGCAAATGGGATACGTGACACAGCATGACAAATTATCACTTGAAAGGCTTTTGCCGTGTTTCACATTTTGTTGCAGGACAAGAGCTACAGAATGATGTATCTTGCAATAAAATAAAAAAAAAAAAAGATACTACTTGCTCAGCAATGCTCATGCTGTGCAGCAGTGCTAAGAAATACTGTTTCCCTTTTAAAGATTTGAAAAGGTATCAAATCTTATTTCTTAAAAGTTTCTCAAGTACTCCAAAACATAAATAAAAAAGTACAACTACATCTCTGGCTATTACTTAAACTTGCTCAATTCTCAATCATTGGAAATATTGTATTATGTTAATCATGTATTTTTTTCCTTGTTAAAAAAAAGCATGTTTCTCACATTGGGTGAGTGGCACTGTATCCGTAGGCCATGTGTGCCTATTTCGAACACATCTGTGGCTAATGGGATAGCTGTGAGCCCTGGTAGTGTTTGAACATAGAAAGTGTGCCATTGCAGAGAACAGGTTGGGAAATACTGCCTCAGGCTGCGCACTTGCTGAAACTCTGAAAACTGTAATCCGCCACAGAGTATGCTGTGGCCTGTCGTTTAGCAATTTCTGTGCGCAATAAAAATTCTACCTGATTGGCTTAAATTGTGTTTGCTAGCTGATTGTTGATACACAACTTCGCTCTGACATGAAAGTGCTTGATTTTGTGTCTGCCTGCGTGCCATGGGATATTTATAAAATATATGGTTTGCATACTTACAGTGTTTTGTGTTCGTGTGTGTGTGTGTGTGTGTGTGTGTGTGTGTGTGTGTGTGTGTGTGTGTGTGAGAAAGGGTGCATAAAAGGCAACGATCTACAAAACAAGATTATTTGCATATGCTTTGGAATTAGGCTACCAGACTCCTCCGCCTAGTGTTTAATCAAGCATTTAATCAATTCACCACATACAGCTGTGTGTAAACCCTTTTTTCACTCTCACCAATGTTCAAATCTCACAACCTTTCAGAGCAAACTAACCCGCAATATGTCCCAACATCCATTCACACGTTAAAGCAGCAATACAACTACTTTAATACAATTCACAATAGGTTATTATTTAGCTACCCAACACGGTAATGATTCAAAGTACAACCAGTTAATGAACACCTTTTGTACGTATAAATAATAGGAGAAAGAAAACCAGAACACCATAAAAACATGAACCTAGTAAAGCAGCAGGAATCATTTTCCACTGTGGCCTTCACGTACATTAAGAACTTCCCCCACTGTGCTACACAGAGAAATTCATGTTGCCTTTGGGTCTTATTAACTAACCTGATATGGATAGTTAGAGTCGAAGCACAACCTCTCTGCCAAGCCCAGTTATGGTGACTGACCTCAAGGGACCGCACAGAAATGAATGTCGAACTTTGCTGTTCGTGCCGTCAAGTGACAGTGAAGATGTCACGCACTGATGGTTGGGAAAAGTTCTCCTGTAAATCTCTATTGATTACCAATTGCTGACTCTCCGCTGCAGAGCACTTGGCAATTGGTTGGTTTTGTCTGGGTGCAGAAATACATCTGGTGATGGGGGAGCGTTTATACAGGGAGCAAACCCAAGATGGCATTTTGCAGTGAGGGCAGACAACAAAGCCAAGCAGGAGAGCCTTGGCTAGAGAGCAGAGTGTTCCCTGTACTTGGGAGCACATCTTTCCAAGTAACACTTGTTCCAGCGCCTTATGCAATTTTCTAAAGAATACCAAACAGTGAGAACGTGTACTGATTTCAAAGGAGTAAATGCTACCTGTTTCTTGTATTGCAGTCTCTTTTCTGTAGTCCGACCGCAGTGATTCGGGATGGCATTCAATGAGACAACTTTTCTAAGAATAAGAAGTCCTTGCCAAGGTCAGTGGCTAACCAAATGAGGAAGCCACACGGAAAACCACTTAACTGACAAGAAATCTGGATAATAATTATCATTATTTCAAGTACTCTCAATGGTGCTGTGAACATTTCAGGTTGACTACATCTGATATAGGTAGTGGATAAGTAATATTCCTTTAGTTAATAAATCATCAGCTAGTTCAGAGCAGAGACTTTTGTCATTGTATATTGTCCCCTTAGTGACTGAACTACGAGGGACTTTACTACTCACTCAGGACAGTCTGATGAAGCCTTCCCTCCTGAATAACAAATAGTCCACAGCTTCGTCACCTGCCCTTTTCTCTGCCAGTGACTTCATACATCACGGTGTTGTCTGAGCAGAGTCCTTGGAACATGGACTCTATTTGAGATTACAGTTTAGCAGTCTCTGACTGTATTGGCAGCACATCAGGGCGTTGAACAGGCTCATTTCTGTGGAATGGACAGCACAGATACAACATGTTTAAAACTATATATGATCTAAAACTGATGACATGAATCATAAAAAAATGATTATACTAATGCCATTATCAAGTTGTATTTTGTTGTGGAAACCTAACAAAAATCATACAAATGACATTCTATTCTACTCTCCGTAATAGGGCCTTTTATCTGGATTGCTTCACCACTGCCGGTTCAGTATGGAAGCCTTTACGGTAAATTAACTACTTTGTAGCCTGCATCATGCTAAGTGAACTGTGTGAGCGGCTTCAGAGGAGACTAAGATGAAAGAGCAGAGGGTTTTGGACTAATTATTTCTGCGTACTCGATAAGGATAACTCGCCATGACCACAGGGCTAGCCCAAAGTCTGGCTGTGTGACAACCACAATCACTAATGTAAGAAGCGGCGCGCACACCCAGACACATCCCGAACAGGTGCCAGATCAAGAGAAACTACAAAGTCATATTCATTAATCGAGGCAAGGTTAACTGGTCACGTGCTCTTTTTGAGGAGCCAGTATCCTTTCACACATGTTCACTCTAGATGTTAGTTGCCTCATGAAATAGCTCTTAATTAAAAGTTCCATTCACTACTGAGCAGCTCTGCTATGCCATCACCGAACTGTAGAGGAGACCAATGGCCTTCGTTTTTAAGTACCAAAAATGACTCGCCGCTTGTGGCATGCACCAAAAATGACATTTGGAAATTCTAATAAAATAAATCTCCCTCCATAAATCACGACACAGTGGCTCTTGATGAACTAATTCACAGACCTTGTTGTTAACAGTTTCATTGAGAAAAATACACGAATCCAAGGTCTATCTCTGCACAAAGGAGAGTATTCAAGCACTCATGGATAAAGTGTGTGCACCAGTGACAACACCACAGGAAACATGAGATGAAAGGCAAGATTATCGTAGGTGGAAGATGCCACTGTATAGTCTTCATGGTGTTTGTGCCCAAAGTCTGTGTGAAATTAGCATCTAATGTACCAAGGCAGCAGCTAATTAAGCAAAAAGACTGGCTTCAGGGCAAACTGAGGCAGAGCTCAAACATGCAGCGGTGGATTCCACCAAAGGTGGAGACAAGCTCGGAAAACAAAAGAAAATCAGTAGAAAATCAGTTAAGAGATACTGAAATAGAAATCCTCATCAATGAAGTAAGAAGCTACCCAAACTTTTTACAACGCTGCAATTCTCCTCTACCTGAGCAAACTTATCTGGGCCTCTACTGCGCATAAAATTAATGCAGTGGAAGTTACTGCACCGTCTATTAAGGAAATGAAAAGGGAAATGGAATGACATAAGAGCACAAAGGAAAAATGGTTGTTTTATGTGGGGAAATAATCAAGCAGCTGGTTCTGAAGACACTCCAGAGCCTTTGGATGAGGGAGGCAGCATTGACACTTGTATTGTAGGAGTTGTTTTAAAAATGGAACCACCATTGGTCGGTAGAAGATGCCCTGTGTCAAAGCCCAATGCTTTGTTGATCCATTCATCCACCTTGACTTCCCACTTTATGTGGACTTTTGAGATGCTTCCACCTTTACCCCAGATGGAAAGGAGCCATATTTAACACGGCTGCTTTAAGCTAGTTTAAAGTAAATACATTGTTTTTAGGCATTTTCACAAACTGATCCTGTTTTTTTCCCCTCAGGAGAACATTGTCAATACACTGTGAATAACGAGATGACGTCTCATAAACATCGATCAAGAGTTAAACTAAATTAAAAAAATGACATTACATTTCTCAGCCACTAAGAACTACATTGATGACTAATGATGCATGTTATGCCAAACGTGGAAAGCATACAGAAGGCTATATACCACATGTTGCAATATGAATGAATGAATGAAAAAGATGTGACGTTTTGCAGTGCAGTTGGTCCGATGTTTCTCCTTTCATTCCTGTTCCTCTGAGACTGGGCCATCTCATTCCCCAAAACCCTTGTTAAGAAGCATACAAAAACGTGAAAAACAATTATGCATAAGCTTCTTTTCCTTAATGCCCCAACATTTGTGGTAATTGCTGTCATTATTATGTGCTGTTCATATGTGATGGATGGGCAATGGCTGCTTCAGCACAGACAAAAAAGAACGAACGAACATATCTTTGTTTGGAGATTGTAATTATTTCTGACCACTAATGATGTGCATGTTTCAGGACTCATACATTTAACACATTTTGTATTATTAATACAACATTCTGCAATGCACTCCAATAGCTTCTATTCTTTCACAGCGATGGTCTATGCTTCATTTGTTGAATCTACATTTGATTTGTTCCCCAGCTATTTGCTTTTACTATTTCCATATAATGAATAAATGAATTGAATGAAAATCGTAATTTAAAAAAAGCAAATATGCAGACAGAACTGTTAATGGGCCATTGCTGAAACATTAGTACAAGTTATAATTATCCGCATCTTTATAATTTCACAATATTTATTTTGCAAAGTGATGAATATGTATTTAATCATGTATTTTCTCATGCCGTTATGTGGACTGGCTTTTGTCAGTGGGTTCTAGGACAGTATAACCACTTAATAACCTTGGTGCAAAATCACCTTGCTTTTGCAAAAGTGGCTATTGAGATGAAGTTACTGCCTTCGCTACTCTCTTCATAATTACACCCACTCTTTTTTTTTCATCTCATCACTTTATGTCCTTGGCAACCTCTCAGTTTTTAATCTACTGTAGGATTTAACCTTCTTTACTGGGCTGTGAATGCGTGCTCTGGTCACATGTTGTAATCCTGTCCCCATCCACCACTTCTAATTCCTTTTTTTACTCAATCCTTACACTGCAATACCTTCCGCTATAATGATATACGTCACTGATGGTGTTTTACTATATTACAGGTAAACATATCAGTATTGAAAAGTGCCAGGTCTAGTTTGAAATGGATGTGTCACCTTAGATGTTAAAATTAATACATTTGATCCGTTTTAACAGCAGCACAGACTTGGGCGAATTAGCATTTAATCAGTGAAATATTCAACTTTTAGGCATTTAACAAAAGTAATTGTAATTATTGCAATTAGTATAGTATATGTAACTAATGAACTAAGTAGTATTGCATTAATGTAAATATGTTAATGGTATATTTATCTTAAAGGAGATTTGTGCAGGTGTTGAATCTATCATTTTTATTTTTTCTGTCACGTAATATCCTTGATTTTCTTATTATAGAAACCACTAATTACATTCAAGGTATTTGCAATGTCCTCTTTTTCTGCATGAATCCTCATAAGTGGACTTACTGGTAAGAATATTACTGACCAATTGTCAGGAGTTAGCTCAGACTGAATTACTTGAAAAGTGGATGTGAGTTAGGGGTCATCCAAAGTTATTAACATTTTCACAGTAGTACAAAGAGTACTACTTCTCCAGACCCCCCCCCCCCCCCCCACCAAAGTAGTACATATCAACATTTTTATCACATTACATGACAGAGGTCTAGATTTTAGGAGTCCCAACTATAGACACAAACACAATAATATGTATATAGAAGATATGTATCCAACAATTTATTATTAAAACCACTTTAAAAGTGCAACCCACACTCTACAACAGACCTGGAAAAAAGTATTCAATATATATGTCGCCAACCATAAACAAATGATGATGTTTTAATATTGTTCATGGTACTTCAAGTCACAAAGACAATTATTGTCCTATTGTTCATGGTAGTTCAAGTCACATCCTTTAATAGTTGATAATGTTCACAGCTTTGAAGGTCTTCCTTTTTTTAGTTTGTGCTGAGTCAGTTTCTGATGTTAAAGAAGTTGATAGCGAGTCGGGAACAGCTCACTGCACACCGGGCACTGGTGCAATTTACCCCCAATGTTGTTGTTGTTATCGTCCTTGCCTCGCTTTCCTCCATGCACAAGCAAAGTGTAGCTCGGAGACCTCCCCCCCCCCACCGGCTCGGGCGTTCCTGCAGCGCTTTGTTGCAGCTCTTTCAGCGTCTGACAGGCTCTCGCGCGACCGTTACGTTTTTGGGAAACGGCGTGGACGTCGCAAAGAAACTCGATTCGACTCAATCCGCAGCATTAGAGAGAGTGTCTGCACGAGATGCCGCTCGCCAGGCGTTACAAATTCAAGTTCAGTTCACCGAAAAATATCGACATTTTACGAAACTTTAAAGTCGTACATGACTGACACCCCCCCTCCCACGACCGTGAAAATGTTGAAAACTCTGGACAGCCCCTTAATAGATCAAGAAAAGGTATTTAAAGCTACCATTCTTCCCATCTGTAAAGAAATTACCTTTGAAGATGACAGGGTTTGACAGGTAATACTTGAATCATTTGCTCTTATTTCTTGTGGGCCGCACTACCAAACTATCATCAGAATCTAAACGCAACATTTATTGATTTTCTGCTGTCTTTACAAATGGATGTTATTTAGTATGAAGAGTTTTGTGTATGGAGAACAAGACTGCTGCGCAATGATTGACAATTGAAAGAGACACAAAAAAGAGGCAAAGATATTACCTCTGAAATTGCTAATTGCAAATTTAAATAGGAACAAGTCCCTGTTTCAATGTCAAGTCAAATTGGATCAACATCAGTTTATTTATAAAAAATCCTAGTTTAAAACAATTCAATCCAACCACTGAGTAGAATGCAGACGGCCTAAAGAAAAAACGGCACAGTTGTTGTTCAATGGTAAAAGACACAATAAGCTGTGTGAGGGAGGAAGCAAGCCAAGGGACCTTTTTGTAAGTCATGTCAAGTCCTCCCCAATGAAAAAAGAAATATCAGTAATGTGAATTGAAATTAATTAATTCCATTTATTATGTAATAAATTGTGATTTCTGGTTCATTTTCAATGATGTTTTATATAGAATAGCTAGCTACTGTAAACACTGTATCTATAATGAGGAGACATTTTTTTTTAAAAGAGGCGATGTGTCTTTGAGTGTGATGTGGATATACTATATTTTTCTTCTATTTTCAACATATATTTTGACAGCATGTGTTCGGAGTCGATGGCAGGTAAAGCAGGTTGCCTCCATTCTTCTGTCACAACCTTTAACTCTGCATGATGGAGTGGGATTTGCCTGTACTTTGGTTGCATTACTGCAATAAGGGATTTGACCAAGACTGTGTTTACAGCAGCTTTTGCCATAAATCTCTGGTTTCTATATCAAGCTGTGAGATTTCAAATAGTGCTAGAATGTGGATTTAACCTGAGCAGGTGGTGCTTGAATCTCAAGTGGGCGTATCATTATCATCCAGAGTTATTTTAAGGATCCGCGCCCGTATGATCATGAACAAAAGAATAAAAGTGGTTTTTTTTCAGGCTTAATACAGTATAATCCTTACGTCAGCTGATGTCTTTCCTCATGGGTGGAGTTTAAACAATATAAACCACTGTGTACCCTCAGATGGAATGGATAAAATAAAAAAATAAAAAATAAAAAACTGACAAGATTCATTTGCGCTGATATTCTGAGATTATTATCCTGAACATGGATGGCATGCCAGTGTGGTCCCATCAGGAGAGTGGCTGAATGGGATGGAATGGAGGGATGGAAGAGATAGAAGAGATGAGAGACACACATCGCCTGACTCTGTTTCTGTAGGGTGACAGATGTCTATTTCACATCGCACTTAAATTCCAGGAAGAAAAAAAAAGAAGTCATCTCCCAATCTCATTGAATCCATCAAGTCAGAAGTAGATTATTTACTAATTGAAAAATTGCAAATGGCACGTATTTTTTAATTTTCTCTGAGCTGTGACGTTATTGTATACATCTAAAGCACTGACCTTCATTCCTTCCCTCAAACCAAACGACAGAGAGAGTGCCAGTCCAACACTATAATCTGTCAGTGACTCATACTCAGCATATACAGCACTGCCCTCAATGTTTTTAAATAAAGAAATAACAACACAGGGTTACTTTTAATTACATAACATCTGTTTTGTTGTTGTTGGCATCAGATGTCCAACATCTGATATCAAGGACATTCCACTGAATTCCATTGAAGTCAAAGTGCACTGAATTTTTCTAATTTTAGCTCCGCTACTGTGCAAGATTGAGGCTGGGGCATACATATTCATTGGGCTTGCATGGAAAAAGGGGGATTAGATACAATGGCAAAGAAAACTGATAATATACTCTATTGAATCTCAAATCTGACTGCATTCTGGCATTTTCTATCCCCGAGTGTTACCACGCTATGATGGAGGTCTCACTATCCTGCAGAATGTAGCCTGATGTTTAGTCAGCTGTGACGAGGACTAATGTGAGCTTTCTCTTACATTCAACTCCCCTTGGAAGAGGCAGCCACATGAGGAAACTGAGCAGCTGAGTGGGTGCGTAAATCAAACCGCTGAAATGACAGGAAAGCGATTCAATTCAACTTTGACGTTGCTTTTGCCCAACAGGTGCATAACCAACATGTAATACATATGCTGAAATCATTACGCAGGCTTGACAATATAACTACATCAACACATAGTGAAACGAAGGGACAAGAGCTAGATCAAAATGAGTGTTGCTACAATACAATACCTTCCAAGCATGAACAAAGAGTTGGCTACTGAAGTTCAAAAAGAATCCTCAACCATCCACCAACACTTTGTACCTGAACATCTCAGAAGTAGGGGAAAGTCAATAATGTGATTAGGTAGACATTGCTTGCTTTCATACACTGCAAGTGTGTATTTTATCCATTCATTTATGCACAAAACAAATCAGAGCCAACATGCATCCGTTGAAATTGGCTTGATCTGTACCAATCAACAGCTGTTTTGTGTGTTTGTTTTTTGATCATCAACAACCTTGATCAGAAGAGTTTAGTTTGAGTTAATGATGAAAGCTGCGAAAGAGAGACTCCCAGTCTGCCAATCTACTTATTACACACTTAAAGTGCACAGCTTCTCCAGGCCGTTTTCCACCTACCGTACTCCCTTTCCCTATTGCCATCGCTTCCCCATGCTGCTCTCTAAGTTTGATTAAGCACAATCCAGTGGGGGTGTTCCAGCACAAACTTGATCCATGGCCGAGGGCTGACTTTGCTCTGCTGCGTCAGAGCCAAAGCTTTTGCACCAGCGTTCCTTTTCCCTATTCCCACCTTATATTCATCACAGTCTGGATAGAATCTCAACCTAGTGAGGGGTCTAATAACACAGGGGAGCCTGTTGGGCATGACCACCCTCTGTCTAAGGACAATCAGCATGAGGATACAAGATCACATGATTCCGAACAACTTTCATCCACATATTGTAAAAAAAAAAGAAAAGAAAGAAAACCCCTCGTATTTTACAGCTTTTTATAAAAGGTTTCTCCAGAAAGATACTCCCCAAAATCTGCTATTGCCAACTGTAATCTCAAAATCTTGTTTTCAGTAACTGATGTACATTATAGATAGTGGAATATAGGAAGCAGTATTTAAAACCATCAAGGTAAATCACTGTCTGGGCATGTAACAACGTCAATAAAGCTTGATAATAAAGACAGTATGCTTGGATCAATGAGCAATAAACTAAAAATCAAGATTAAATTAAAAAATGTAAACCATTTTAGATCACATCACTGGTCACATTGTGCACAATAACAATACATGCAAAAGAAATCTTTGTATTTTTATATCGAAGACAATCATCTTTTCTTTCTAGTAAAACATATGACTGCAATCTGCAACTTTGAGCATCAAGGTGTGTGTGTGTGTGTGTGTGTGTGTGTGGAGCCACAGTCCTATTAACTTTACACCGCTCAAATGTTCCATTTTACTGTGGGATACGTCACAGTACAGAATTTAAAGAAGCTCCAACTTCCGTTTCACTGGGACGTTAATAATCTTGAGTTCTCAGTTGAGCACGTAATTAGTGCCATTAGCACTGCATGTGCTTCGCTGTTTCTCACATAGATTTCACTGAGTGATTCTAAACATAATGGCATGAACAGCAGCGGTAGAGCTAATGGCAAGTTGTGGCAATGGCATCTAAGCATACAATGGCCCTTTTGTGTCGGGGACTCATACAGCTGTGCAGCAAAATGTTTTTTTCAGAGAGCGGTCTCAGTTCACATAAGACTTGGACCACTTGTGAAAAATGGAGCTGACCTCCAATGACCCTCTGACCACGGAAAAGGGAACAAAAAATAAATAAATAGGCTAGTTTATAGTATATGATATTTTGTTCTTCGAAATGCATTTGCCATAGAATTATGTACTAAATGAATCAAATTGTATGAATAAAAAATCGAATCATGTCTGTTGGTAGCAAAGTATATGTAGGGCACGTCTGTCAGATAAACCATTTGAGGATTATTAAGACGTGATACATTAACACAGCTACCCTCTCAAGAAGCCACTTCTCTTAGATTCTCAACAAATACATCTTTGGACTATAGAGGGTGACATACCACACATATTGATATGAACATTCAGCATGAAATCAGCCAGCCTCATGTTGCTCTTGATATGTTCAACAAAAGTTAATTCAAGCACTTTTCTACTACAAAAAAAATACTACAACACCCTGTCGTCTTCTACTCGTACGTCTCAGACTTGTTCTGCAAAGCAACATGATGAGCTATAATGCCAATGCTTCAGCAGTTTAGTGCTAAATTTACGCATTTGGGGTTACAATTTGTGAGCTCTGGCACAAGGTTAAAAGTGATGCAGCAGATGGTCTCTATATCTCTGCTCCACAGTGGTACATGCTCAGTAAAATGTGATGTCATTTTTTTGACAAAGCAACAAATCGTGAGACTTGTATTAGCTGATGGTTGTGGCTAAACGTAAAGAGCAGCACAAGAGGTTGTTCCCTTGTCGGCAGTTGCACTGAAGCAAAGACACGGCCGGCAGGTTTGACATACAGTTGCTCCACATTTCAATTCCAAAGATATCCAAGCTGAGGGAAAATAATCTTTATGAGAAATATAATGGAGAGTTAAGGCTTCAATATAGTTTCAGATACTGACTAATGGCCACAAAGAAAGAACAGAATGGCAGTTAACCTTGTAAGATGAGTGCTGTGCTCTGCAAAGATAACTGTGTTAAGGTTAAGCACCATTGTTTGTAAGTGTAAACAGCATGGAACTTCATGCTTGCGTGATGCCTCAAGAGATTGTGTTCAGAAGACAATACAATCACACCATGAAACCACATTTATAAACTCTCGTACTACAGGTTCATTCCTCCAGGCATAACAGCCGAACAAGCAACCGACGGGCGAGGAGCTGCTCCCTGACAATGTTTTATTTCACTGTCCTGAGAACATTGTACTGCATCAGTGTTGCAGGTAAAAGGCATATGCCACACTTTCTTTCAGAGTGAAATTAACGCCGACACTTTTATTGGGCAAGAATAAAATAGATCATCTGTGCTTTTGTGTAAAAATTCAGAATGGAGGAGCAAGCAGCGAAAAAGTTAAGTGTAATCACCCAAAAAGATGAAGCACCCTCTCAATATTAAGCCCCATCATGAAGTAAAATGATCATGTCTAATGCAGGCTATGATCCATTTGCAAAGGCAGTTTCTATTATTGTATAATTCATGTCACATGCCGAGGAGATTCATTCTCTGAACTTGCAAGACAAGTTCTGCGGTGGATCAAAGTTAGCTGATAAATGTTATCATAAATGACAGATACAGGATGAACACAGAGACTTGTCGTCACAGACCGACTCTGAAACTAAGACCTGCTTCTGTGAGATAGATGTCTTCATGATACTTTTGGTTATGGAGAATGTGGGGCTGCTGTCCCGAGGAAACAAAGTCTCTCTGCGGCTCATACGGAGTAAATAATCTGTTGTCATGAAATGTATAGGCCACACAACCCACCCCACCCCCCGCCCCCCCACAGAGTCCCCGTCAATGTGCAGATTAGAGCTTCCCCCCCCCTCCCTTCCCCCTATCGCTTCTCTTTCTTTCATGCCTAATCTGGATTTTTCATGAAACCTCTGCGATGCTGCATTCACTGCCGAGGAGAAGGCTTTGAATAGCTCTAAATATAAGAAACCGAGGAGTCAAACCAAAAAGGCAAAGTGGTGATTTGGAATATTTACAGTTACTACATACTGATACAGGGACGTGCGGAGTAGGATTTCCTTACTTTTCCAGAAGAGTGGAGATAGAAAAGATTGATATCATATGAGGATTGGTCAGCTATGAAACAGAAAATCAAGTCTCTGACACATTTCTACTGTAATCATTCGGTGTTATATCCTCATATACTTTGTATCTGCAGTCTTATCTCAGGTTTGATGTATTTTACTGCTAATACAAGTTATGCTGACCCCTCCATGTTTCTTTACAACATATCCTTGATACATTGTATGGTAACACAGAAAAACACAAGGACAGTTTTATCTTTTCAAACTGAGGTCACAGTGACAGTGTTGAATAATCCCACTTGCTCAGGTTCTTTAAAAACACTCATCGCGAGCAAAGAATAAAGCAAACTGCAAAGAATCAGAATGTCTGTTCACGAAAAAATCATCTGTGCACAGCAGTAATACTCCTGGAAGCTTAAGCACCCTGTGATGAACCATGAATGCAGAGATAAGTGTCATGTATAGTATGCAAGGCACTTCTCAAAGTCTTTAATAAGGAGGCTAATGTTGGGACACAGTGGCAGAGCAATTGTTATTACACAGCAGCCATGTTTCAACACGATAAGCAAAATCGCATAATCCACATTAGCATGTGGAAAAAGTGCGGGGAGAGTATAGTAAAGCTGCTGATAAAGCTTGTCAAGAAGTCCCCGCTTATTCTGGCTGCTAATTTGACAAAAGGAGTTCCATTATCAAACTGATGCATCCATGAAAAAAGAAATAATTTGCAGAGAACATGTCTTGTTAGGGAACATATGACACCGTTTGAAAATAAAACATGGTAACTGTAGATCACAAACCAGAATGTTATACTTCACCCTTCTTGGGAGAGCTTACTTAGCAAAGCTCCTCTACTCTTCCTCCTATCTCTGGAAACCACCAGCTGCTGAGGGAATCCGAGTTGCTTTAAACTCCCACGCAAGCCAAAGACATCAGCAAGCCAGCCTTCATTTGCGTAAGAGGGACTTCAGGGGCAGAGAGGGAATTCACTGTACTGTTTGAACTTCCTAGCTCCGAGCCTTTAGTTGTCTTTACCAATCACAGGCATTATCATTTGATCATTATGTGCATTAATACAGAATTGTATTTGTATGCGGATGACAGCAGTATGTATAGTTCTGCCACATTCTTAGCGAGTGCGATCGAGAAACTACAAACTGCTTTTGTCTGCTGTTCAGAGGAATCTCGGTGAATCGAGACTTTGTATTCAATGTTGACAAGATCAAAAATGATGTGCTTCTCAGGGTCAAAGAAGCCAGTTGATGATGTGTATCAGGTTGTTCCTGTAAATATAATGCGTCTCAACTTCCAAATACCTTTTCTCTATAGAAGACACGAGAGAAACAGGTGCTGTTTGACAGCTACTCTTCTCTCAGCAATTGTTGATATGTTATATATGTATGCAAGTTCGTCTTCGTGGAAAATGTTGAATTGATTTTACCATGCTGCTTACCGGTAATATTTGCCTCTGATACAGATTTCCGCACATATCAAGGCAGTTTGTTTGAGAAATTTGGTTATGTACATCTTTCATCATTTTATCCTATTCGACATTTGTGTCAAATTTTAAGAAATTCTCTCAAGGCGTTCCTGAGATATCGATCTCACCAGAATGGGTCGGACTTGAGGTCACAGTGACCTTGACCTCTGACCACCAAAACTCATCAGGTCATCATTGAGTCCAGGTGGATGTCTGTGCCATATTTGAAAAAATTCCCTGCAGGCATTCCTGAGATATCTCCTACACGAGAAGGGACCTGAGATGGACGGATGGTCAATGCAAAACAGAATGCCTCCGGCCAAGGCTGTCGCTGAAGCGGAGGCATAAAAATTTCGAGCACTGCCGCAGAACACAAATGTAGCTATTTCAGCCGCATCTGCAAAGGAAAGTACATTTTCCCTCATTTCCCTCCCGTACCACTTTCCATGCAAGAGGCTGTTGTGGTCGCAGTGGGGGAGGACAGATTTGTCATGATGGTTACAGATCTGTTGCATTATTTGCATTGTGGGATACGCACGCCCTGAGATCGACCCCTTGGGCCCGAGGCTACCAGGCAGCAAGTCATCTTTGAATGCAAACCCCAAAGCTGAAGATGCCAGCTGTTAATACATTATGGTAATGGGATTCCAATAACTGGTTCACTGCAAACACCACACTTGACTCATCCAGAATGTCAAAGAGATGATTTGGTTTCACACATTTACCTGAAAAGCAGATAGTTGGCATGTATGCTAATGCTCTGAATATGTTATTCTCTCACATGTGGCTTATCACTGTCTCAGACATTTCTGGGTTTCACGCTATTGCGATGAATGCCTTTGAAGAAACTAAAAGCCAGAATTTCTTTCAAGACCAACACCCACACCTCAATGTGAAAGACAAATGCATGCATGGTGGAGAGGTGTAAAAACGGTTTCAGTACTGCTGTTTGAAAATTTGTAGTAAAAGTGTCTGACTTTTGTTAAATAATAGTATAACAAGTTTATTCTGTCTCTCTAAAGCACAATGGGATTTTAACACAAAAAACGTTTGGACCAAAGTTAAAGGATTACCTCACCCATTGAGATATCTGCAACGGAGACTTCTACCAATAACTATCTAAAAACATTTTGTTATGTGTATGAATCAAAATCCCTCTCGTTTCTCTTCCCGTAAAAAAGTCAAATAATCTTTGTTTATTGATCTTGGCATATACATGAAAGTGATTAGCTGCAACTGGCTAACCCCACCTTTGACTGCTGTGCAGTAATAAAGCAGAGGCAAAGCATCTATAACAGATATGCAGCACTGTGGGTTTGTTGTTAACAAGTCATAGTTACCATGCGTGACTTCAACACTGTGCAGTGTTGGGAGCTAAGGGGAATGAAAAGAAACATGGACATAACTTTGGTTGTTGTTGAAAATACATTTGAGTAAATAATATTTTTTTACATCATGCTATGTTAACCGGGTCCACTCCTGTGCTATAAACATGCTATACTGTTTTGAAAATATGGAGTCCTTAGCTTTCAGAATCTGTAAACCAACTGTACGTATGTCATATGACGAAGTCTTTTAACATTAAAGTCGCACAAATTTGTAATTTGTAAATATACGAGCAAGTTATGTTCAAAAGTTCCCGGGACTGTTTTCCCGTCAGTCTACAATAACATACTTGGTATCACTGGAAAGTAAAAATGTCCTAATGCACCTGAAGGCACCTCGCATCGAAACACACAGCAGGGAAACGGAGAGCTACAATGTGTTGTAATCCCCTGAGCCAGAGTTATCTAATGAGACCTGTTTGAGCCCTATGGGCCTTTGCATTCTCCATTTATCTGTCTTATAACATGGAGCTCTTCGCTCATATATATATGTATCGATCAATACTTATTGTGTTTATTACTATTTCAATGGCTTTGGGGTATTTATGTTATTTGTAACCTGGCTATATGGATATGAATTGTGTTTCAAGTAAAACAGTCATCATTTAAACCCTAAACATGGTCAAAACATGGAGGCTGCCTGAGAATATCTTTATAACTTGTATCATAAATGTTGTAATTTAGTGTATTTTAATGAAATGTACAGTCTCAGTTGTAGCAAGTAGTAGTAGTAGAGTAGTTGAAGGCATTTAGTTGCATCATTATCTTTGGAATTTAGATTATATACTACATATTTCTGAGGGAAAGGGCTAGGGGATAACAGAATTTAATTAATTTAGAGAAGGAAAGACTCCGCTATCCCTGCATGAATGCAGTCGGGTTGTTAATGCAGACAAACAGTATCTCCAGCTCAGACAAGCCTGGTGGGGGCTTAGACCAAACAGGTCACGTCTCGTTTGCAAACCATCTCTCAAAGATGATCGTGCACTCTGCTTTTTCACCTACTCCCAGGTGGGTGCTGCCTTGATCTCCTCTTGATCTAACAAGGCAGGTGAGGGAGCCAACACCTAACACTATTCCCCAAGCCACACCCTATTTTGGGTAATCAAATCATGTAGTCCCTCTCATAAATATGTCCCACCCACATACTACGTGTCACATTGCGGAAGTGAAAGGTGCTCTTGTCTTAAAGCAGTTACAGTAAAAGTCTTCAACTCAATAATCAGATCATTAACTTGTTAGAGAAAAATTCACTCGAGACCGATGGAAAATCATTAATCATTGTACATTTATTCTTGCAAGAAGGAGACAGAGTAGATTCACATACTGAATGTACATCAAGGCCGCTCGGAGGTCTGACTCTGAGCCTCTGATATTCATACTTGTAAACACATGCAATGGGCTGGCACAGGGTAATTTACCTCACACAGGATCACACATGAATTGCGTTCATTCAGCTACGTATCTGGACACTGTAACAATTGGTTCTCGTTCAAAGGTCACTTTTATCGAAATCAGAAAGTCATGGTAGTATTGACGCCTCCATAGGTTTACTATGGCTTATTTAGGGTAAACAGTGTTGAAGTGTTCTTTCTGCAGCCAGCTCATATCTAATAGACAAAACAAGTGTGGCGCTTAGTGTCAGACTGTTCACACACACACACATTCAGCAGAGGACGCAGGCCATAAACGTTCACGTAAGGACACCAGACTTTGTCACGTAAGGACACCAGACTTTGTAAGCACACATATTATAATTAGTCATTTAGATTTTGACCCCAACAGAACTCCAAATATTCAATGACGTCCTGACGGGACTGAATGACACCACAAAGACCTTTTGAGTTCATTTTGATTTTTCAGTAAAAAGCTATTTCATTTTTAGCACAGTGGGCTACATGCACAAAGCTGGCTGACGCCCTTCAACAAAAGCTTTCACTGCTGGGTCGCCAACCTGTTTCAAGTTTTAATATGGCTCTTTCATCACACTAAATGGGATTTTTAAGTTACAAAAGATCCCGACTGAAAGGTGAGCATAACAAAAACTATACTTTAATTGAAGGTGATCATTGAAGTAGACAATTGGTAGTCACACACATGGTGTCTACAGTCACTGCTGTAAAGTAATGGTCCTATATATTTTTTTTCTTCTTCTGCGAAGCTATTAGATGCAGGCCACCTTTGTATGGTATTGAGGCCTTCATTTCAGGTCCATGTACTCTAAACTAGTGTGAAAGGTCAACCAGAGACGCAAAGTGGTTTTGTGTTACTGTGTTGCATGTCACTGGGTCCAAGTGAGCTGCACTCTTTTATTCTTGATTAAGAAGTCTTCTGTTTGAACTCACCGCTGCATCAAATATATCAGTAGAATACATAACAGTGTTTTCAGACAAATGAGATCCTATCAGCTGCAGAGGATAGTGTGATATTAAAGTGTACTGTCTCAACAGTACTGTATATTGAGCATAGGTTGGTCTAGGAGAACAAAAGTCTCATAATGAGTTCTGACCAATAAATCAATACATACATCAAACAACTGCATTGCACTTGTACAGTGATCTTCAGAGTAATGTACTCCTGCCAATAGCACATACTGTAAGGCAGTCCTTGCAAAAAAAGTATATGCAGTATATGCAGTTCTTCTTTAGGAAAAAAATGCATATATTGTATAAAACTATTTACAACAGTCACAATGACTGACCAAACTAATAGCAGCGCAAAACAATGAAGGCTGCTGCTAATCTGAGTATAATCATTTTATATAACTGCTGAAAGCGGCACTGCTCATGCAAAGCCTGGTGATTGTTAGATAGTGGCACAACCACAACCCATTTTTCCAGCCAATATCTCTTCTCACTTCCTGTGAGTCAAGACCAGCCGTCACAGTAGCAGACAGTCACAGTGCACCGGAAACCATCAGATCTAACAGAGATCCAGTGTCTGCTGAATCTGTCGACACTGCTGTGATCCAGAATCTACAATCCCACCTTACAGTGCTGTGTGGTATGAGGAAAGATATTTCCATAGGTGGGATGAATCAGCAGAGGAACAGAAGGGTTTAATAAACTTGAAAGAATACATTTGATTTGATTGCCACAGCCAATTACCTGTAGCTGTTATATCATTGATATGCCTATGACTCCTTTTTCTGCATCCTAACTGCAACGACTCAAACAGTGTGTTGGACGGAGCTGTTTAAGTCGGTTTCCCATAAAGCTCAGAATCCCTTTGACCTTTGACACAGTGAACGTGAGTACACATACATAGTTTATTTTGCTTCTTATCCCTGTAATATTCCTACCGGATTCTATTGGTAGCAAACTGTAAGAGCCCTGCCTGTCCCATTTGCTGATCTACACAAAGTCAGAGTGCCTTGTACTTTACTGCATTCCTTTTTGAACCTACATGTAGCTGCAGACCCAAACCTAAAGCATTTCCCATCCGCCATTTGCATTTAGCTTAGGACATGCAAGGACTGCAAAAAAACAACAAAAAAACGTTTTCTTTTATTCACTGCAACACTAATTGGAAAAACATAAAAACAAGATACATAAATAAGAGCATCTGAGGGAAGACGCATAATTGATTGCAGTGGACAGCAAATTGTCACTTGATGTGAGAGTAAACAAGGACGCATTTTATTCATGAGGGTTTCAAGAAAAACATTATCTTCAGTGAGAATTATGCAGGACAATATCTAGTATTACTGTGTAAGACACTTCATCCACAGATTGCTCTAAAAAGAGGAAATGAGAAAGAGCATTAGAGATACATTGATTTCTATTAGGTAAGACTGATCTGAGAAAATGGTCTCAGTCAGAGATGGAGACGGAGACAAGCCTTATGCCAGAGAAAAAGTGTCAAAAAACTGACATTTTTATATAGTTTCAATTCAATTCTGAACACTCTTATCTGTACATCTTAATATATCAGAGGAATCTCTGATGCCCTGGGAAGCAAATGGCATTGTAAAACAGACAGTAATACAGTACCACCTTGTGCCAACTTATTAAAATTGATCTTTTTTTTCTTTTTTGGAGGATGGTGGAGGTAAAGTCTGTAGGGACTAAAAAAAACAAAACATCAAGCTACCCGACACAAAGACCTCAACGTATGAAATGCATCCCTCGAATCCACAAAATCACAAATGGGACTGCAGCGAAAAGCCCATCCCCTCTAACTGAAACCGGAAGAATAACACTATTTCATCCCAATTAAATTCTACGGTGTGGGGTTTATTAATTTCTCCCCAACTAGAAGTCATAAATCAAACTTAACGGTGAACTATAAACTATCTCTTGAACAGCAGCAAGTGATCTCACAGCAGCAATTGTGATTAGCCTCACACACACAGACACACACAGACACACACACCTGCCTCACATTTTGGTATGCGTTTCGTGGTCAAGATATCAGGTCATCACCATCTTCATTTAATAGTTTATTGTTAGTTCAGTTGTCATTTATTGGGGATTCATGTGTCAGAATATTTCTGATTCTAATTTCCTAAAGTCTTGTCGTCACTGTGCGGTGAGCAAAGACCTCATGAAGTCGCTGCTCCCTGCCTGTAAATTGTCTATAAATAACCCTGTGTAACTTTTGACACTTTTTTTTTTGTCAGATAAAATGAAACAAGATATAACACGTTTATCAGTGAGCTTTAGAGGGGCAGATAGGCAGATCCTGTTTCCTTCAGACAGAGCCCGGCTAGTTGTTTCCCCTGCTTCCAGTCTTTATGCTAAGCTAAGCTACTGCTGACTGCAGCCTTATATTTAGAATGAGAACGGTATCGATCTGCTCATTTAACTATTGCCAAGAAAGCGAGTCAGCGTAAAATGTCGAACAATTTCTGAAACCAACAGGAATGTTTTCCCTTATTGAGATGTTAGATGTTCCTAAAGTTCAGAGAATGAAGTAATCCTTGTCGATTCAGGACCCGATGCTGTTCTACTCGCTGTGATTGGATTGGATTTCTATATGAATGTTTGACCTACAGAGTAAGCACTCCCGTGAGATCAATCCAGATAATGGTGTGTCTGCACTGATGTTGCAGAAGTCAACCAGATGTAGCAGGTGCACTGGAGGCTGAAGACACAGCTACAAGTTGTGAATAGGCACATGGAAATGTGCCGATGCTCGAAAGAAGATAAGATCACCGCCCATTTAGGTCTTGCAGAACAGCAACATATACTAAAATCTTTATTTTTGTAGGTTTATATTTTACATTGCATCTCTGGGGAAATACCGGACTCCACCGTGTACATATACAGTAAATCTGCAAGAATAAATGATGTGAAAATATAACTCCAGGAGAAACACCTACAGACACAGCCTGCTCTTGAAACAGTGACTCTGTGACATGCTTCACAGCCAAACATAAATCCTGAACTATTTCATTTTACCAGCTGAGGCGTGTGAGTTGTGCCAACGTTTCTGAAGGAAGGACACATCTGGCAGACAGCGATGGCACAAGTTGTGCTTCAAGTTAACCGAGTATCAAAGAGGTTCATTCCCAAATGAGATAAATATGAGGAAAATAATAATATATGGCATTTCAAGATATAGAGATGAGAGTGGAATCACTGACCACAGGCCCTCTCTTTGGGGAACAAAATCTATCTTAATAAAGAGAAATAAAGAGACCTTGATCTTGTTAAAACACACACACACACACGGAAATTGTAAACTGGTATAAAAGGAGAGTGATATCCAGAAGACAGCAGACATTTAATATAAATAATACTGCTTGGGGGACAAAAAATTGACAATAAAAGTCAAATCCTACATTGAATCACAGAATAAATCTATTTTGTTAAACAGTATTGACAACCAAAGCGAGAAACAGCCACGCAGTCTGACCAAAAGTCACTACAACTCAAATCCTGCCAATTGATTGGTTCAATTCTACCTTTCACTGTTTGTTTACACAGCGATCGATGTCAACGCGTATGGAAGATCGTACAGTCACTCAACTGTGCAATGTCATCAAACCAAAAGAAATCCAAGTCGTTGTTAACATTTCAAAAGAGCATGATTGATGTAGTCCTAAATGCTTTACATGAGGCCTGTGTGTAGTTTAGCATCATCTGAGGAGGACAGACCAGGAGGCATTTTATCACTAAACATTATTTTAAGCCCGACCGGCATAATGATTTCACGGGTCAGCGAAGGTCAAAAACACTTCGGAACAACAACATCCCCAGCTAATAGCGCAGGTGAACAGGTTAGTTTGTAAGGCATGCCGCTCTGATGTTGTAGCCAGAAGTGAACTCTCTTCTGAAGTCCTTTCAAACACCACAAGTGCACCGACTGTGAGCCTTTCCATATTCCTCAGTAAGGGAATCAAGTGCTTGCAGTGCAGTCTCAATGCATGATGTAATTGATGTATGACACCATGCAGAAAACAGAGTGCCTCTGCAAAATGCCATATGTGAGGACGGGCAATATCGTAAGAGCAAGGGGAAAAAATGACTGCCACGTCCGTATCTGCAAACAGATAATAGCCTACTGGCTTCTCTTAAATTGCAGTATATAAACAGCAGTCCCATCACCACTGCCTCCCAAAATAAAATGTGTAGCCTACATTATCTAGATGTATCAGTCTGTCTTCTACAGGATTGCCTTTTCTATTTCAAATCCAAATCTTTCATGTGGGATGATTAATGCTGTTTTTTTTGTGTTCATCCTCTAACATCTTAACGCGTCAACGGAGAACGGAGAGAAAACACGCGACACTGATGCCACCGCTGTGTGGAGCAGCGCGCATAGGCTACACTGAAAGCAGAAATCTGCACTTCAGTGTTTTTTTTTTTCAAGGCAACAACTTTAAAATCTGTTGAGCCCATGCAGGCGCTGTATGATGTGCAAAATCCACGGTGACCAGGACGCCGAGGAGCGCGCTTCGGCGTGGTTTAGTTGTGCGGTGCCTCAGAAGTAGGTGCTGTCATGCACGCTCGTCATAGTCAATGCAGATGAATTAACACTTAATACATGACTAGGCCTCCTGCTTAACCCTCTTCTTGCATTTCCTTTGAACGCACCGACAACCACGCGCTGTGCAGCCCTGAACTGAATCCGACCATTTATTCATGAATTTCTCTCCTCCACGACTTGGTTGGCACGGAAAGTTGGCACGCGTGGCACAGATCGCCTACATCCGGCCGTCCTGTTAATGGGCACGGAGTATTTCACTGTCACATACGAATCACTGATCCCACTGACATTTCGGCTATTGTTGGACCCCGCACGCATTCGATCGCAGGCGCTGCGCGAGCGGTTCCGACTGTGTGAAGATGATATGGCAGCAGGGTCAGACTTACCGACGGCTAAATCCAGTAGGTCTGCGCACAAGAGCAAGCACAACGAGAAGACGGTCATCTTTCCCTTATTTTGCAATAAATCCCAAACTCCATTTGCGTTTACATGCTCTCCGGGTTTCGGCCGTGTAATCCCCACCATTCCAGAGGTATGCGATTGAAAGGTGCCCCCAAACTATTCATGATGCAGCTCAAGTCTTAAGTGGAGAAACCGGAGAAGTTGACGGTGGATACAGCATTCAGAGCGGCGAAGGTCGAGCAGCAACAACAACAAAAAAAAGACTCTCTGTCTGCGGTTACAGAACAAGCGGAGTGTTATTTTTTCCCTCCCTGTTTAAACAATAGGGAGCTGAGCAGAGCCGCGGAGCAGATATAGGCTCTGGAAAAAAACGGAGAGGTTGGATGAAAATCTCTCTCTCTCCCTCTGTCTGTCTCTCTCCCTCTCTCTCTGTCTCTCTCTCTCTCTCTCTCCTCCCGCCCTTCAGACAGACTCAGTCATTCCTGATCACTCGCTCTTTTATTTCACACAATTTTCCTTAATCCTACCCTGGATTCAGACCGCTCTAATTCTTTCCATTGATCCGATTTATTTCTGTTGGAATTCTGTTTTGTTTTTCCTTGTAAAAAAACGTGTTTTAAAGATCCGTGTGCTCTGGTATATAGAAATATGCAGGCTATATACCCTGTATTAGCCCACAACTACCAGAATGCAATACATACAATACATACAATAAAGCAGCGGGCAACCCATGTTCATCAAACAATCATTTCGTAATCAGAAAATATTTAATTACTTTTTTTTCCTCTTTTTTTAACTCACTTTGTGCTGCAAACGAAAGAGGTGAACTCTATTCTGCAAATTCAACTCACTTTATTTTTGCTTTGCACTCCATTACATGTTGCATTGAATTTCATTCAGCAGGACTCGTTATTGTCCACTGTTAGTCCACACAATTCGTACAACTTTAACTGGAGCATAATAAAATGTGTTTTGTTTGAACAACATTCAAACCCATAAAGAACTGTGCAGCTGTGTAATGGACACGATCGGGCTCATTGAAGTCTCTCATTTGTCTCATTAGGGATCATCTATCATGCAGGCTAGCAAATGTGGATTCAAGTGTCGTGGAAGATTTCACCCGAGATGAAGCGACTATTTTTACTTGGCAGAGTGCTAAGTACTTACATGTTCCATTATGAGTGGCTGCAGCACTACATTTTCATACTTTAATGTCACTCAAATCAGAAAGCCTTTTAGTAAATGTCACTTGCATTCAAATTGTGCATCACATGTATTCTTGAATACATGACATTTTCTAGAAATCCCAATTGGCTGCTCTCACAAAAATGAACCAGTTTTACGGCAGTGACATTTGATTAGTAGACATAGACTAGAATGAAATTAATTAAAATTGTATTTTCTGCCATCGTGGTCAACTCCAAAATCATAAGACGTGTTCAAGAGTGATGGGGCCACAAGTATTGTCAAGACTCCTTTAACTTTAACTGGTGCCTCGGGCTCTGACATTCTAATCAGCATCACATTAACAAGGTTAACCCTGGTTTGCTTCTCTCTTTTGCTCTGAAATGATGTTTGCAGCACTATGAGCCTTTTGTGAAATGGTCCTCGGGGTTCTCTTTCAAAGTCTGGGCAATAAGTTATTCAGGAAGACTGCCACCAGCATGCCAAATCCTTTCTCCCCCCCCAAAAAAAAAATGTGAATTCAGTTGAATAAAGCCATTGGTTTCCTATTTTCAGCAGAGCCGACTCAATATATCAAGGCTGTATACTCGTGTTGATCTGAGCAGCAGTGACCCACAAGACCTTTTACCTCTACAGAAACCACAGGAAAGCTCTTTTCCAGCAGGCAGCGTATGCGGTGGTCCAAACACTCGTTATTTACCTGCCGTGTAAAAACGCCAAACTAAACAGTGAATTGAACAAGATGTTCCTCAAAAAAAAAAACGCCAACAGCGTTAAAAGGAAAAGGTGTCACAAATATATAATTTCGAACTCTTTGGAACATGTACATGCAGTGCCGACTCTCCCACACTGCCTCCTTTCACTGCTGACGGAGGAGAGAGAACGCTTCCCTGGTTAAGGTCAGCAGTACTAATGCATTACCACACATCTCTAGAGGGCAGTGTCAACAACAATTTATTGGGGTAACATAGCTGAACATGTTGCCTTCCATATGGCATTCAACCCAATAACAAAGCGGGGTCTTCGGCCTTGTGAATGTCCACATATTGTTTTCATGTGCTTACTTCTCTCTTTATACCATAAGCACATCAATAAGCCTCAAACTTGTTCTTAGGGTGTAAGGACTTCAGAGGGAGAGGAAACCTGAGACGCAGACAGAACTGACTCCGTCTTGATGAGGGTTATTCCATCTCCTCTCATTCTTCTTCTCTTACCTGTAATCAATACTTGTTCCTTTGGATTCATTTGTTGTGATGCCTGTTTTGCCACTGGGCTATCAGGGTCACACTTTGGTCAGTCACTCAGGCATGCCTTCTGGGTGGACACAGTTCTTTTATATTAGCATGCACATTAGTTTGCTTAGCAGCACCTTGTCTAATTACTTGTTTTTTTTATGTAAATATAGTTTATATGAGGTTCAGCAAGCCCTAAGAAACACTCAACTGCAGAAGTGAGGACACATCTGTTGGCTCTATTTAACCTGATAACATGGAAGACAAAGATTCAGTGCATTCACTTGGCAAAACCTCTTCCTTAATCTATGCTTGTATCCCATATGGAGCACTATAAGACTGATCTAGGACCACTTGGGAAAACATTTATACATGAATGTATAACTAAAAACACCCAAATCAGTAGTTTTGTTTGGATCGCGGTCGAAAGCATACTGTAAATGTCAGTTTCAGTTGACTTTTGTGTTTAAGGATCATGGGAATCATGTCTCCTCTATGGGAAACATAAAGTCCTGCATTTGTGAGATCTGTAGCTGTGCTGCTGTCACATCCTTGAAATGCCATCGAGTTTTTATCAAATTTCTTCATCTGAAATATTGAAATATATTAGTTGTATATTTTGACATAGGCCTACATATGTATATACTCATACATACATGTTTATTGTGAATCACATGTACTCCAGGAATTGTTGAGTTTACATATCAACATTTATTTGTATTTGAAGGATAACATTATTGTTGGGAACATGTTACTATCCACAATGATTGCATCGTAGTAAAATCATTGCATACAGGTCATTAGTGTCACGGGGTGTGGAGGTGGACCCAAACGCAGGCACAGACCAGGGAGTGTGGGTGTAAGGGTTTATTAAACGGGAGACCAAGGGGGGAAAACAAACAGGGTGCAGCAGGGAAATCCAGAGAGGGCGAGGGTGGAATCCAGGCAGGAGGAGGCAGGGCAGGGCAGGTAGGCTGGGGAACCAGGAGGATGGACAAAACTGCTGGGACAGGAGGACAGGGTTAATGCACCGTAAAACACTTGGGGGAAAAAAACTCTGTATTACTCTAAAAATAGAGCGGCCAAGAACGACTAACTACCACGTGAGTGTAAACAACGATCTGGCGAGGAGTGGATGAAGAACCAGGCTGGATATACTGTTGAGTGATGAGTTGATGGAATGCAGCTGGTTTGACTAGGCAGGTGAAATGAGTTGTAATCAGGAATCCGGGAGGAGACCAGGTCGGAGCCCTGCCCATACCACACACACACACACACAGGAAAAGCAGGAGGCACGGCCTGGCCGTGACAATTAGGCTGTGTGCTGTGCTTTAATGCTACATAAGATAGATATGTAACATAATTAGTCATGTTTGCCTACCATTGTTTTTCTTTGTTTCATTGACAACCATATAACTGATCAATGAAAATAGTGCATTTGCTGAATTAAATCGTTTTAGGGCAATTGTAAGTTTAGGGCTACTTTTGCCGAAAGGAAAAGAAAAATGACTTGAGATCAGAATACTGATGTATCAAATGGATATTCAAATAGTTTGGGACAACCTACACGTGTGCAATGGTCTAAGTAATGTAAGCTACTCTATTCTTTCCCTCCACCACACCTGATCCCCTCATTGGAGAGGATCAGACACAAGATTGCCCCATGTGTGTGTGTGGAAGCCACTCTAGGTTCGGGCTATGCTGGTGAATTTGGGTTTGATTCCCCTCATCACTGCAAATTCTCCAGAGTGTATAGATTCCGTCTATCCCAGGTATTCTATATCCAAGAATACGAAGTGCTCTTTTTGAGATAGGATGGGGATTCAAAAGCCTTGATGCCTTATTTCACTCCACTCAATGCTGAGTGAGGAGGAATATTGTAAGTTACCTCTGACTTGTGAAAGGGCTTCATCTTCGCCTTTTATTTAGCTGTATTTCGAGGCTATTTCTGGATCCTTCTCTCAGTCAGAGCTCATGCACGGAGGATTTTTTTTTGTGAATAATTTGATCCCCTGTGCCGCTCCTGGCAGAAATGGCACAGCAAACAAAAAACAGCAGAATTAATTCCAGTTTGTCTTGTCTATAACAAAATCAGGGTTTACATTGTATCTAACCATTGCTTTTACTGGGAATCCTGAATGTCAGTGCATCAACGTTTGTGTGCAGCCCAGACAGATTCTGCATCCTTGGCAGTCCCCGGATCAGCACCTTGGACAGCAGTCGTGACACACTCTGGGGAAGAAAGTCCTTAATGCTCCAGTTGAGCTGTAGAGGAAAGCAGGAGGATGCTTGGCTGATCTATTGATAGTTTTGAACTTGCATAACAGCTTTACCAATGTGTTTTATGGATCAGTAAAGTTTGCAGTTCACCATAACTTTATGATACAGAGACCTAAAGACAGATACATTACACGTTACATTAACCTGACACATGTCCATCTCTTGCTTAAAAAAAAAGCAACTGCCAGGAAGAAGAAGTCCATATCAGCTTTTAAAATACCAGCCATGTGTCCTAAAAATGATATTCCCATACAACTAAATTGTAATGTCAATTACATTTCAATTATCTTTGTTTTGTATGTATCACAAACACATTTCCAGTCATAGTCCGCAGAAGTGGATTGGGTTAAACATTAACTTATTTTAATGCAAACCATGTTTCACTGGACCTTACCAAGTAGTTTTGTTGTGTTTTTATTTTGTTTACAATTTATAACTTTAACTATGTGAGAACGCAGTTTAGTGGTATAAGAACCTAATTTAGCAGGAGACAGGGTTTAACAATACACACATAGGTTAGTTTTTGCAGGTAAGAGGCATATTCGTTATTCGTGTTGGCTTTGTTCAATGGGGTATAGACATGTGAACAACCTGAAAAGTCAGATTAATTTCTGCCACTGTTTAAATAATAAATACATCTAATTTATTAACACAGTACATGCATATAACTTGTTAAAGTATGAATATCAGAAAACCCACAACTGATGAACAATGGCTGGAATTCTTTCCACCCTTCTCCTTAGGGCACACTGCCTACAGCAAATTAGGCATGCAATGGAAAACACAGCTCCAATAATGTTCTAACATAATGTTTAACAGCATTAGTAATGCTGGCTAAAGACCAGCCTGAATATCTGCCTGATTCTACAAACCCTTAAAGGTGTCCCCAAGGGCAGACACGTGACATTTACAACATACACAGCCCTAAGCTTATTGTGTGGAGCAGCCCTCGAAGCTTAAACGGATCTGTAAATGGGACCACCTAGTAAGATGACATGAATCAATTGGCTGAAGCGAGTTGGGTCCACAAACCAGTGTTGCAACCTTTGTGTTTGTTTCTCAGTCAGAAACCTGCGAACAGCATTTGTGCAATCACAAGGGAATTCACAAGAGAACCGTTGCTACAAAACTATCAACCTTCTAAGAATTAACAACAGTGGCCAAGAGGATATTTGTGAGAGTGCTGGGCACTGCAAACAGAAAGGATCTTGTCCACCATGCCGAATTGACACTGAGGTCCAGTGTGACTAATGTGCGCATTGTGTTGCAGTTTTTATGCTGCAGTGGCATCCACTCAGAGAAAAGGTCTGTTTGTGAGAGTCAATAAGAAATCAATTGTGGCAATAAGAGAACGCTGAAATGAGCACACGGCTGTCCTCAATCACTCCTTATTCTGCGTAATGCAGTTGTCCCTCATACGAGTTGATATTCAAGGATGGAAAATCATCTCCTCTTTGTCCTCGTCTGCTGGTGACAATACCTGCTTCTTCTAGCAGAATTTCTCAAAATTGCCAGTCATTCTGAATGGCCACACTCTTTGTGCTTGCCAAAAAAACGTTCACGCACTTCAGTGGTTTGAGAAAATGTATGCTGCAAAGTGAATTGGGAGCTTCAGGTTCCTGCCAATATTGTGTGATCACAATAAAGACTCTTGCATATAATTATCATATGAATCCAGGAGGGGTGAAAAGAAGTGTTGTCAGATCAGTGTTGGACATTTTCTTAGCTCATTGCACAAGAGTAATGCATTTAATTCATTTCCTGTAATACAATGCAGGGTATGCTTTTAAACACAAGTGAATTAATGTCAGTGTTGGATTCAGACTTTCTCCCACTGCCTGCATCCAACTCAGTGATAAGGGTCAAACAGAGCTAATGGTGCTGAACAAACCACAGAAACTACATCTGATGATCAACCACACACAGCTGATGGACCATTTCAGTGGCTGACTGTCAGCTTGTTGTGTAAGGTGTGTGTCAGTGACAGTTTAATTCCAGTGCAATGAAGATCTGTGATAACTTCTCTCATTAGGGCGTAAAAGCCATGCAGTAGGGGAGGTATCCTTTAAAGACACAGTGCCTATAGATGGACATCAGATATCGGAGCTTAACAATGATCTTGTCTCCATGTATTACTCAAATTATTACTGAGGGTGAATTACTATCCAAATGTGTGGCAATTTAATTGCCTCTTATCATCTGAAACCTTGATCTGAATATAAACTTGTCTTGTCGACGATGTAAATGACCAGCCAGCTACTAACCATCTTGCAGTTTTAATTGCTCAGGTACAGTAGGATTGACTTTAATTATCTCCATGACTCACTCCAAATGGCTTTCATGTTTAGAGTCTCGTGTGAGGAATATTTAATGAGACAAGCACTTACACTTTCATTAGTGAAATGTGACAGGCTGAGCACTTTAATAAAGTACTGGGAAAGAAAGATTACGATCAATATCACATTCCTAACAATTACCAAAAAATTGTAGTCACTCTATTTGAAAATTTTGCTTGAAAACATTCACTGCATGTTCCGAGACTAGATAAAACATGGACTGAAATTAAATATTAAGATGGCGAGTTGTGTAGCTTATTATGGCCATTAATTGTCATCCCTAAACTCCAGGGTGAGTCAAAGGGGGATTTAACTAGTATAGGGCCCCACCTCAGCGTTGGGGAATGGTTGGTGGAGATTAGCCTGGATGAAGCGGTTTGGGGAAAGGCTAGGTTGAGGGTCCACTGCGGCTCCCAGGCCTTGCAGACCCCGAAGAAGCCCTCCCAAGGAAGCAAGGCTGCCTGCCCGTTGCGCAGGTTGTTGGAGCTGTGGCGAGTGTAGATTTGGTAGGCGTGGTGGAGACTAGGGTTAAACTTGGCTGAATGAGACGTGAATTCTGAGCATCGCAGGAAGCCGAAGAAGCAGGTGGAACATGGATTCTAGGGTGTGTGCCAGGTGGACGGGAAGGCGATTGGAGCGGAGGGTGGCGACGCAGCGAGGAACGAGATAGGAGGTTAGCGGAAGACCGCGAGGAGTCGGCGGAGGCCTTTGAAGCACAAGGACGACTGAGAGAACGTTGTGGGGGAGCAGGGGGAGACGGTGAGTAGTTTCACGAAGAAGTTGATGCCGCTGAGGTAAACCTTGATATTGGATATCTTGGTGCGGATAGTCAAGTGGGCATGGTAGGTGAAGCTGCATAGGGAGGCCGCTTCGAAGGAAGGGAACAGCTTCTTCTTCTTTCTCTTCTCTCGATGTCGGACGGGTGTCTGCAGGAGGGCGGAGCTTCTGAACTTCTGGGATGGGAAGTGAGAAAGCCACGGCGTTGTGGTGGCCCAGACGTGGGCTGCATCGAGAATGCACCCTCGACGGATGGGTGTCCCAGCGTCCTTTGGTGATTGGGTAAACAACCGCTAGGTTGTCAGGAGTTAAGATATGGACTCGCTGGCCCGATTGCGGCCCCACGTGATGGCTGCGGCTACTATTGGTCGGGTTTGGTAGCATGAAGGAAAAGCGACTTGCGTTGCTTGCGAGGTCCGATGGCTGATCTATGGCAAAACGTCTTCCGTCGTGGAAACCCCCAAAAACGGCCGGGGGAGCGGCATCGTTGTGTGGACCAATTGTGTGGGTCCGTCGCTGGAAGTAGACGGTGTGGGGCACTGGCATCACTGCCAGATTCCTTGGCTAAGGCGACTTGCTGTGGTTGCTGTAAGTAGCAGGCGGTGGGCACTGGCATCCCGGTGCCCCGGTTACGGCAACTTGCTGTGTTTTCTGGAAGTAGGCGGCGGGGGGTACTGGCATCTCGGTGTCAGGTGCCTCGGCTAAGGCGACTTGCTGTGTTTGCTGGAGGTAGGCGGCGGGGGGCACTGGCATCCCGGTGCCAGGTGCCAGGTGCCCTGGCTAGGCAACTTGCTGTGGTAGCTGAAGGTAAACGGCGGGGGATGTACTGGCGTCACTGCCGGGTGCCTTGGCTACGGCACTAGCTGTGGTTGCTGGAAGCAGGTGGCGGGGGCACTGGCGTCCTAGTGCCAGGTGCCTGACCCGGGTTCTCCTGCTAAGGCTGGTTGATGGGATTGCTGGAGGTGGAGGGCTTGGGGCACTGGCGTTCCGGTGCTAGGTGCCCTGGCTGGAGAGAGCTGCTGTAGTAGGCGGTGGACGTTCGGTTCTCCTGCCAGGTTTGGCTGCTTGGAATGGAAGACTGGGGTCGCAGGCATCCCGGTGCCGGGTTCCTGTCCCACTCACTGCTACCGTGGAGCAGTCGCTAGGAGCATGGGAATCTGTATGGCCGATGATGGGCAGGAACAGTTCTCTTGAATGAGTGTAAGGGTTTAAAACTTGTAATCTACGACGAGTGTTGTAGATGGCTTGGTAGCTATGCTCGTTAGACGTGGCTAAATTGACGGTTGTCCGGGGATGGCCACAAATTGCTGCGGGCGCCATGTGTTTCTGTATCGCCGTGTCGGTTTGCGTAGCCACGCTGCATAGGTTATATTTGTGCGTGTATGCGTTATGTAGTGGCAAAGGCACGAATTAGATGAGCGAACGATTGGATTCGATCCATTTCGGTTTGGATGTCTATAACGTTTCATTAGAGAGTCAATCTAAGGGCGGTTGTCCCACTACGTTGTTGCTTTGAGTTGTTGCGTTGCTGCGATGCGATACGTTGCGGTGCGTTGCGATGCGTTGCGATGCGTTGCGATGCGTTGCGATGCGTTGCGATGCGTTGCGATGCGTTGCGATGCGTTGCGTTGCGATGCGTTGCGTTGCGATGCGTTGCGATGCGTTGCGTTGCGATGCGTTGCGTTGCGATGCGTTGCGTTGCGATGCGTTGCTAGTTGTCGTGTTACATTGTCACGTTACGTTGTTACGTTGTCACGTTGAGTGATGTTGAATTTGTTACGTTATGGTGATACGTTACATTGTTCGGTAACGTACACTGGTCGAGCGAGCGAGGACGGATGGTAGCATTAGCTGGGTATCGTGCATGCTATGTACTATGCTACTATAGTATAATTGAGTGTCATCTAGAAACTACTGGTCCTAATGGCCAGTATGGGTAATGCAAGTTTAAGGCACTTCCGTAATGGCTTCATTTTCGGAACCGGAGGTTGCTGCCTGGCTAGCATGTATCGACTCAAGGGCACGTATTCTGTGGAAGAATCGGTCGGCCCGTCACGACTATCTTGGGCTCGAGGATTTTAGGTGGATTGTCCCTTTAACAAGTGCGCCGATGTCGTGGAGTTTGGCGTGCGCTTAGAGAGGGGGACGGAGGAGAGAAGACCTGGCAACCCGGAACTTTGTGGGTGGGAGGGCGGAGCTTAGGGCTGCGTGGTGGCGTCACGGTCGTTGACGTTACGCCGGTGTGTTTTGGATGTAGGTATGTTTCAGGGACGTGCGGTCAGGGGAGGCAGAGCCTCACCTATCATCATGAAAAGTAAAAACAAATAATGATGAAATAAAATAAATAATATTTCTCTACTGATCTGTGATATAAATGTAATTTCTGTATGATTTCAATAATTTTAAGCATTTTTACAGTCAAAATCGCTGAGAGGAGAACACGCGAGGTGAGGCAGCGACGAGCTGTGCCTCACCTCAGATTGCGCAATCCCTCACAAACTGGCTTGAGCGCATGTCTTTTGCTTTCTCATTGTTTGTCACCACTGTAATATTTGTAGACACTTGTATTACAGTCCTTTCTTTCCATAGAATAGGTAATGTATTTCACGTATGTGTAGAACATATTTAGTCTTGCTGATCTGACAGAAACCGCAGTGAAAAAGCACGGAGGGGAGGCAACAGTACCTCAAAGAAGGGGGGCGTGCGAGAGCCCACGGGTCGGGTTCATGCTTGTAGTTCCGTTACTCTTCTTCTACACTGATCTTCTTCTTCTTATCCTTTCTCAACCGAGAGCCCCCCCACCAGGGGGCTACTGGTACCGAGACGGACCCAGTGGTACCGAAGAAAGCAATTTTCAGAAACAAATATTATAATCCTACAACCATGTAGCATACCGTTTTAACGAAGAACTTCTGACCAACAGAACTATGTTTAACATTTTACACACTGAAAAAACAATTAAACACAATCTAACAGAACCTTCACAGCCTCTCGCTTTTATTTCTCGGAAAAGTCCTCCCAACGGTGATCTATTAGCTTCCAAGCTAATACTTGCTACTTAGCAACATTAGCTTTCCACCCGGAATCTACCGAACACTTCGGATTTACTCTCCGTGAAACGGTTCAAACGTTAAGGGCAAAAGAGCAAGACATAAACACGCCATACAGCCCGCAGAATAATTCTGAATTTGGCTCACCATTCGAAGAAAAATGAAAAAGAAGTCCTCATATTCCATTTTGACTGCTGAAATCGGCTTCCTCTATCTATTTCCTGTCTAATAAAACTCTTTCCTGAACGAAGGGGGGTCAAATAAGCCCGGCGGACCATGTTTCACATTAAGTAGACTCAGGCTTTTACGCAAGCTCCGCCGGCGTAAATCGGGATTTTCCGGAAAATGACTGTCAATGAAAACAACGTTGGCTCCACTGCATTGGCTAGATCCTAACACGTGTATAGACATGTCGTAGTATGGAATTGACCAACCACTATATTTATAATATAGTATTATCAATAATAGTGTTTTTTCACCATGTGAACCTGACATTTTCAAAGTGGAGCTGTGTTCCATCTTCATCTGCTATTAACCAGTAACATATACACAATATTTACACATCTCAGCAAAGCACACCATTCTTAGTGTTATTAATCCATTGGAATTATTCAAATAGACCTTGTAGTTAGAGAGTAAGGCCCCTTTGAGTATGGGTATAGTATTTTCGAGCAGAAGCCAAAAAAAGGCCTAGGGTCCAGAAGGTTCTTATATTGCTTTGATGGCGTGACTTTTGGAAAGTTGTGAGGAGTTGGCACCTTTTGCTTTCGTCGGCGTGGTGGTGGATGGGTTTGGCTGCGTTGAGCTGCCTGGACCCTCTCGATGGCGGTTGGTGGCGTCTCGTGGGCTGTACGGGTGGCCTCTGGGAAGGCGAACTGGTTGTCGTCGTCGGATGGGCTGATGAACGGCGGGTCCATGTTGGCGAGGTAAGGTTGTTGTTTTTTTTCCTCTGCGTGGCGTTAAGGTTCCGAATGCGGGAGGCGCGAGCCGTGTGGAAAACGCGAGCAAGCCGAGGTTTAGAGTGGATGGGTATATATAGGAGTGTGGCCGGAAGTGGGGGAGTGGCTGAGGTGTGGTCCTGCTCCTGAAATTCAGCTAAGTTTTATCTCCAATAAAACATATTTTATCTCTCAAACTGAGAGCCCCAAGTATAGCAGATGCATATACATTTGTTGTACAGTTGCTGTACAGTTGTCTTTCAACAAAATCAGAAGCGTGACGCAGATTTAACACGTCTCCATGTGCGATGCACATCTGTTTTAGTGCCTTGATACTCTGAAACTGTTCTAACAAGGCAGACTTACTGTATTTTGAATGTGTCATCAATTGTTAAATGACCTCTTAATCCATAATTCCAATAATTTTAAGTTAGAAATGTTTCTATATTAAATGTATTACAACTGCTTTCAAAGAAGCCAAACTCTGTATGAAAACATGGATAAAAGGCCAGACTCGAGGCAGGGATCTTTTTTCCGATGTCATTTTCTCCCTCACACTTCTCAGACCCGCAGCTTTGAGGCTCTTACATGTTGCAAATGCTCATTTTCAAAGAGATTACAACACATATCTGTCAGAAGCAGAATTGCATGGATATTATGCATGGGGGACGACTCAGAAGTCTGCCGGTGGGGAACACACTGCAGTGTGCTCAACCATCATGGGGGATTAGGGGTGACTTCCTAAAATGGGACAAGACCAGGCTTGCGGGGTTGACCAGGTTGGAACCAGCTGTAGACGTGCTTTAGCTGCACAATTTCCCTTTATTTGCAGCACACGTAGATAGGGAGGAATAAAACATCTATGTCAGCTACAAGTATTTCCTGAAGCGACTGGCCACATATTACTCACTGAAAAGAGTGATACCCTGTAGTGGCTTTACAGAATACGTATGGCTATTAATACAGTAATGCCACTCACAAAACACAGACCCAGGTAGACACTTTTTTTTTTTAAACGGAGGGAGAAGGGTCAATTACGACAGCTTAATTTTACACATTTTCAAATACAGTTGACAAAAAAAGCTTGTAGTACAGTATATCACTACATAATGTGTAAACTGTACAATGAGTTGACCTGTAATTGGAAAAATATTCAATCTCAAAGAACTTTTTAGATTCTTTATTTTACTCACACCAATGCATGAATACTAATTGTTGGGAACGTAAAGGAGCGTGTTTGAGTTATCAGCATCTAAGAAACTAAATTATTGACATCAATAGAATTATTAATGTCAGTAAGATTATTAACGATTATTAATAATAACGGGGCACCACCCTGCGAACAGGGACCAATAACCAAACGATAAACTAAGTCTCATAATTAGTGTTCACTCACAATGTCAATAGTCTGAGTACTATTACACATTCAGAGTGAAAGTGAAGGTTTAAGTTCGAGCACAGACCACATATACAGCTATTATCACAATACATGCACAAAGTAATCACAGACAGCTGCTCTTTAAAATATAACGGTTTATTAAGTTCTAATACTAATGATCTAATCAACTAATATCTAAACTAACAACAACTATACATTCATGAGCACGCTATCTAAAATCAACAAACTATGGTAAAGGGTGTGTGTGTGTGTGTGTGTGTGTGTGTGTGTGTGTGTGTGTGTAAAAGGGGGAGGGAGCAGCCAAAACAACGTATGACGTAGTCTGGAACGTGGCAACGTCTCATGCGCGAGACTCAAGATGGCGGATAGCCAAAACAGGAGACCCGGTGTCTACACGTGACTGTAGCCGTTTAGCAACCCGTAGCTACATTAGCTCAAAGCTATATGTGTGTGTGGGTTAGTAAAAGAGAAGGGAACGAAACAAAATAAAATAAAACAGATCCTCCAAAAGATGCGCTGGAGTTCGGAAAACTGCTCTCTCAGTCAGAGGAGCAGAAACAGCGGCTCTTTGTCACAGACGCGGTTCTGACCTCCCGAGCCCACTAGCGGCGGCTTGTCTCAGCACGAATCAGTAGCATGAAATACACAGTAACTTCTACACAACGTTAACGATCTCGGCGACCGTTAGTGTCGGCGATTATTAAGCATATACCACGTTCTAAAAATTAACAGTACTTTAAGTACACAAACAAGATAAATAAACACAATTAACTCTAACTCTTTTCTGCCCAGAATCTATTTTGAATTGAATTGCATACTATATTGCAATATAATAATTAAATTTTTCATAACATTGTTGTACCATACTATACTATGATAATTGTATGACTCTTTTATGGCATACTAATATTTCAGTTTTTCTACAGTAAAACTGCAATTAATAGCCCAGGCTTCGCTCAACGAGGACACCAGGGAATTCATCAACGCCTGCCCAGGCAATCAACACAAGCCTTCTCGCCAGGCTCCGGCCTCCTGCAGCCTCATCGTCCGTGGTCCCACATCTCTCTGGACTTTGTCACTGGGCTACTACCATCTGAGGGCCACACCGTCATCCTGACAGTGGTCAACAGATTGCCCGAGCAACCCTGCTCCGGTCTGCCGACCGCTACGCAACAGCGGCTAACCAACACCGCACTCCAGCCCCCATCTACCAGGTGGGACAGAGGGTGTGGTTGTCGATCCGGGACCTACCCTTGCAGGTAGAGTCCAAGAAACTGGGCCCAAGATTCATCGGGCCCTTCGAGATCGAGAGGATCATCAACCCGGCAGCAGTGAGGCTCAAGCTCCCCAGATCCATGCGCATCCACCCCACATTCCACGTATCCAAGGTCAAACCTGTCCGGGAGAGTCACTTGGTGGCGGCTGCTCCTCCTCCGCCCCCTCGCCTCATCAAAGGAGGTCCTGTCTACTCGATTCATCGCCTGCTTCGCTCCCGCCGCTGGGGGCGAGGTCTTCAGTACCTGGTCGACTGGGAAGGATACGGTCCGGAGGAGAGGCAATGGGTTCCGGCTCGTAACGTCTGCGACCCCCGACTCATCGCCAGCTTTCATCGCCAGCACCCGGACCACCCTTCCAGGACTAAAACGCCTGCCGGGAACACCTGGCTCCCTGTTCGGACAATGAGGGTCTTTCCTCCGGTTCTAACCCTCCTCCGGGCCCCCACCGCCCTGCCTAGTTGAGACTTTTGGGACTTCTGGAGCCGTCCCTTGGGGGTTCTGTCACAATTCAGCTTCCATACTCCCCTGTCACTCTGCATCACACTCACCTCTCAGCCACTCCCACCTCACCAGCCCGTCACAGCTCTGCCCCTCTCACCTGCCCACTCTGCAGCACCTACTATTTAAACCCCAGTCTCACACACACTCACTGCCAGATCGTTCTCCGCATTATGCCAGACTTTCCCACGTCGTCCGCTTTGCCTCTGCCCCGGTAAACAACTCAGCCTTCTGTCCCCGACTACGAGACTCTTGCCTTGCCTCTGCCTCCTTAAATCGCCATAGCCTTCTGTCCCCGACCACGAGAATAGCCTCTGCTTCCTCTGGTTTCTGTCTGCCTTCTCTCCTGACGGCTGGGCGTTCCAACGAGTACATTTCTCCACGTGAGCTGATCCGAGACTGTTTGCCTGTTGTGTCTTCTGCCTGGAATAAAGCTTCGTTCAACTAATCCGTGTGTCCGTCGTACTACTTCTGGGTCCTTACCACACCCGTTACAACATATATATAGATCTATATCTATGTATCTATATATATATACACACACACACACATTCTGTTTTGTCACAACTGTGCACGTCATCGATTAGCTATGGCATGTTGGCAGGCACACTTTGATGAAAAATAATTCAAACTGTTCTAAATGAGTTCATGATTTTCATGAGTAACTGTGTCATGAATACAATGGCTTTTACATTACTACTTGCTCAGAGAGACATAACTGTGACACATTGTGGCCATGCTCTGCATATCAGAGAAAAGACAGCCTTCCATTGAGCAATTGAAGAAGATTAAACCATTTTGATTGAAACTGTTGTGTTGCACATCAAAGCACCAGATAAAAAGATTGTTCTCGCGATTTAATTGTATTATCCATTTGCCTTTGAATACGACATCACTGTAGCACATGAATGCAGTTCTGCTCAGGGGGTCAGTGTTGCCAGGTCATTGGGCTACTTTTGAAATGTTGCCTCGGGTTGTATTTTATGTCCACTGGTAGGGTAGACCTAATTTGCATTCAAATTAAATTAATGATATCTATAAATAAGAATCCACATTTCAAATTAATGAATTTATTCATACCCAATTAATATATAGTGAAGCAACATAGTAAGGTGTTTCAGTTGAAATAAAGCACAGTAATTGCACATCAAGTAACACCAGTAGCCTACATTCATGTTGTCCAAAGGGAAATGAAGAGGGAAAAGGGAAGAGAAAGTGAAAAGACAAAGCAAGATTGGTCGACACATTCACAGAGCAATATTTCATTTATGATAATATACTTTATATAAATACACAAGGACATTTTAGGTCCGATGTTAAAGAACTGTTTAGGGAAAACTGCTTCAAATGCATAATAGCCATGACTAAAAAATGATAATTGTCCAGTGGCGGTCATCCCAGATCCAGACATCACTAAGATCTGATCAACAGCCATCTGCCGCCAAATTTAATCTAAATCAACTAATTAACTGTTGGGATATCTGGCTAAACAGACCGGCGGCAACAAATGAGTGAAAATGTAACCTCATTTTTTGATTAAGGTAAATATATTTTGCACAATATTTTAGCCATATCGCACAGGCCCATAGCCTTCTATTCCAAGTGTCTTCTGAATCAACAACAAGACTGACACAGCATCTGGGTCAATACCAATCTTAAATCATTTTTTGTATGTCAAGTGGAGGGATGAAGAGAGAATTCTTAATTCACTTACACCAAAGCATATATATATATATATATATATATATATATATGTGTATATATATATACACACACACACACACACACATATATATATATATATATACATATATATATATATATATATATATATATACATATATATATATATATATATATATACATATATATATATACATATATATATACATATATATATATACATATATATATATATATATATATATACATATATATATATATATATATACATATACATATATATATATATATATATATACATATATATATATATATATATATATATATATATATATATATATATATATATATATATATATATATATATATATATATATCATCATCATACACAGTTTAAAATAGTTTAAAATATGCTAGTATGCAACCCTGTGTCTTATAAATATTGTTTATTTATGACTAATTTGTTTCACCAATGGTGCTGTGATGGAGAGTATAATTGATTCCCGTATTATATTTACAGACATTTGTTGTGCAGTACTTAGGTCATAGAAAGGCCGTCAAAGTGAAACATGATGTACAGAGTCCAGGACTTTGACACCAGAGACATTTCGAACCATAAGAAAACTAATCATACTTTAGTTGCTACAAGCAGACGTTGTCTGAAAACAAATGAGTGTCGTCAGTGACCATTTTGCAGATACATTCAGTTGCAACATTTTGCACGTTTTCTCATTATGAAGATTATCTCTAAAATGTATTTATGGTTATAAACTACAGTATGATAACTAGAATCTGTCATTTCTACAGAGTGGAGACAGGGTTGTTTATGTTCAAGGATCATTCCGTTACATTTATACTTTTACTGAATAACTTGGCCCTTAAAACTGGAATATGTTATTGATATATGTTTAGGAGGAGCACATTGATCATCAGAGGGGTTCAAACTGGGTTCATGAGCTTTTAGAATAAACAGAGTAACATCATCAAGCGTCATCACACCTCAGTCCCTTCCTTACACCCTTTACACTTTACACTGTACCAGCCCTTTACCGATCTCCGCAAACTTCATGTACTTTGATAACTCTTTCATACTTGGACTACTCAATGACAACCAGTCCGGTTCTCACTTGACCCAATGGTGCACTGACAACTACCTGCAGCTGAACGTGGACAATACAAAAAAAATGGAGGATTAGGACATCAAACACATCCCACAAGACTGAACCTCACCTCCATCCACGACAAGACAGCTCAGCAGGTTTGCAGCTTTTAATGTCTCGGACTCATCATTGACGACCGGCTCAGCGTCGATCGACACATCCCTGACATCCATACATGCTCTTGGCAAAGACTTCATGTCATCAGTGAACTCAGAGCACTGAACTGGACTCTGTTGCCCCCCCTGTTGTTGCTTTACAAAAGCAGAATCCAACCCATCCTGCTCTTCTGTTGTTCCCGCTGCTTCTTCCAGTCTATCAGATCTCAGAGTCATCGCACGCCAAGCACTCACAATATCAAATGGCACTGATCACCCCCTAAACCGATACTTCACATTACTTCCATGTGGTCAGAGAGACATCACACTTAAATGGAGAAGAGCTTTTGCTCTTTCTATAATAGCAGCTCTGTACAATCTGCCTCTGACACTGTTGTGCGCTAGGAGCATATAAGACTATTTTGTGTACCGTTTGTATCTGTATGTTGCCAAGTCTATGTTGCCATGTGTTGCTAAGTGTATTTAGATTTGTGCTCCTGCTCAAAGAAAACACATTCCCTTCAAAACAACATAATCAAATGTCATGTCAGGAAAGTCCTTTGTTTTTTTCCATTTTGATGTGAACCACCACAGCACATCCCTTTATTTGCTTAATGGATAAGTTGACTCTTATGCTTTGGTGCAAAGGCAATGTGCACCAAAGTCCCCTCTTTGCATTTAGAAGCCATTCAAGTTCATGTTTAAAATACACCCTTGTCGTTTTTTTTCTACAGTAAACTTATTTTCTCCTCAATAAACTCCCACTTTGAGGATTAGAAGTTACACAAACAGTCCTCATCCAATAACTAGTTGGGGGAAGATCCCCCACCCACTGACTCATTATTTGGTAATGCCTTGAGTCAGCTTTGATTGCTTGCATCTCAGATCTGCATTGCAGATGAGCCCCTTAGTCTTCCCTGCATTCTGGCCACTTTCATCTTATTTTATTGTGCTACATGTATGGAAGCAATGGCACAACCTAACAGTTTGAATGCCTTTAGCTTCTTATTGATTGTAAACACCAGATAAGAGAATGTGTTTCCACTCCTCTGCATGAAACAAAACACTGGGAATACATGTCTTTTTCATTCTGGAATACTGACAAAATTAGATGATATTAAGCCATAGATAATACGACTAAAGCTTATTTTCATATTAAATGGACACATACTGTGCTCATGCTGTGGCAGAATACATGAAATTTCGATCAAAGCATTATTGAAACTCATATTACACACTTAACATATATTAATATTAATTAACCAAAGTAATGTAATAATTATAGTTTAATACCATCATCAAGGATGAATGTTATATTTAATTGCATTTAATAGAGAAAGGCAACACTCATGCAACGGCTGCAGTATTCACAATATTTTGCAACACCGGATTTCATAATTTTTTTTTTTTTTTAATTCATATAGGAAAAAATGTAAAACTAAATCCAGTCATTGCAATCCAAAAAATATTGATTGGGATTAGGTCTCCGATCTACATTGTAATACTGATATTCCCTGACAGTCTAGACAGCAAGAGCATTCTGGTGGGACAACAATCATCACCACACTGCATGGTGCATTTCTGCCGTTCTCTGTATCGCTGCATGTAGGTTATCAAGCTCGTCAAATAAGTGTTCGGTAATTGATCATGACACACCGATCACCCTGTTAATAGCCAAGACTCACATTAACCTAAATGTTGGTTGTTAACCATATTGCAGGGTCAAACGTGTAAGATTATGTTCCTTTAAGAGCTGTAGGATATCACGCATTAGTAATTTGTGGAAATCTGAAGAATACATGTTCTGTACAAAATTACTTTGTTAAAAAATAAATCTAAAAAAAAAACATTCAAACTTCATGAACATGAGGATATCTAAGTGGCTGCATTGCTTAAATGTATTAAATACCACCGCACAAAGATGATGCACATATGGTGAAACAGGCTTGCTTTTCATAATTAGGTCTATTAGAGTATAACTTAAGGATCTATTTCAATTCCATATCAAGATGTGTGAGGTAAGCTCCACCACACCTGCAAACCTGCTTATTTCCAATCATAGCAGATGTTTTCGTTGGCCTGACAGCAGGTAGAGTTGATTCATACATTTTCCATACAGCTGGACAATATTTCTAGTATGATTTTAATTTTTTTCCAAATTGACTGTAAAAATAGTAAAGTGTAAGAGAGGCTTTTGATAATCAGCTGATTTGCATCGCTGCAGGAAGAATCCAATGGTTTCAGTTCTATCACTGTTTCAGTCAGATCAAGAGCTCTTTGGGAAATGTTTCTGAAAAATGAAAAATTATAGTCTTACTCTTGTTCAAATCTTGAGTTTCACACTCGGCCTGTTTGTCTTTAATCACAACTGTGAGGAAAGTAGATGAAGTCTATTTCCCTGAACTTTGTTCTTTGTTTATTCTACTCCGCTCTCTGTCTCTGAAGTTTAAGACATTCTAATTTAAAGTGCACTGACCACAGCTGCAGGAGTGGACACATCGCTTCCTCTGGAAGATGGATTGCTCCTTCCTCAGGAACTAATTAGCCAGTGTCTTCCAGGGCCCATGTTTAAATGCCAAGTCCTGAAGCTCCATGACTGTAGGGGAGACTGACAAAAAAGGGTTCACATACACAGACCATGCTAATTGTGCATTACGAAAGCTTTTTGGAGGCCATTTGAGTTGTCTATTTTGAGGTCAGTTATTCAAATCAACTCAACAATTGAATGGACACATGGACAAAGCACTATGAAGTATTGGTCCACTTTTGAGCTCCAAAAAGACTTCCTGATCTTATAGTCTTATGATGTGGACCCACTGCACTCCAAGCACTTTTCAGTAAGCAGTTTAGACAACATTTCATGATGTCATTTCATAAAATTGTCATTGACCAAATGCAGGTCAGAGTGATTAGATGCAGTCCTTTCTCCAAGAGTTACGGTAGGGGAAATAAAAACACATTTGTATCAACCAATAAGCCTGACAGAGATGATCCGGAATGTTAAAAAGTAAAAACCTGACGTTCAAAAACATCAGGTTACTACTGTGAAGTCCTCTGAATACGTGTAGGTTTTGAAACAAAAATTGGATTGCCTACACTAGTCTGGAGTCATTTTCACATTTTAATTCTCCAAAATTCACAAGCAACCTCCACTTTGCCTCCCTTCATCACACAGTAGTGGATGTGTGATGATCCATGCACTGAAAGTGGATTTAGAGCTTTGCCAAACAGTGAGGTAGGCTGCAGCTATAAAGTATAGTGTTTCCTGACACACACTCATTTTTATTTCACTCTGGTGACTTTGAATAGCATGCTGTGATACAATGGATAATTGGCATTACATAGCACACTTAGTGTCTTTTCAATAGCATTCGATGTGCCATGACAATAATGATATTGAAGGTAATGAATAGCCATCAAGTACTCAAAATTATTCACAATCTCTCTGAAAACTGTCATTGTGACAATGAGCATAATTTCTCTCTAAATCATCCACGTTCTATTGTAAATCCATAATATGTTGGATTTAAAATCCACATTGTATGAAGTCAGAGGCCAGTGAACAGTAGCATGATTATATATATATTATTTATATATATATATTATTTATATATATATATAATATATGTTAAGGAAAGGTGGTTCAATGCTTCCTTTCTTAGCTCCTTTAGCATAGGAAACACTGGACCTTCCTTTACCAAAGGAAAGAAGATAATGCCGCCCCACAATTTAAAGTGACGCACCATTCGCCTGTCTAAGAACACAAACAATACGTCTATCTTTAACAGATTTAACAATTATTTTCATACAGTCATAAACTAATGCGATTCATGATGATGAATATGAATAGACAGTGACAAGCCTTTCGTTTAATTTTGTATGTAATTATTTACTTCGAACATGTAACAAATAATTACAAAAATAAAACATGAATACACAATAAAATGAACAGTAGATTTAGTTAACTGTCAAAGAACAAATTCTCATTCTCAATAACAAGAAGCATGCATCAGTAAAGAACAGAAATATTGATATTGCACAGTTTCATTGATATTGCACGAGTGAATCATCAGGTCTACTGGAGGCAGTGTTGATTGTTAAGTGGGACAGCAGCAGGAAGGAAGGAGCTACAATTTATCTCCGTTAACTCACCACAAGTGAAGCAGCTTCTCACAAAAGAAGCTGTTTAAATAGCCTGCATGCATTAGCACGATACATTTCATGGAGTCATGTTTTAGTTGTGCTTTTTGTAGTCCTTCTTCGTTGTGGTTTCGTCATGGCACACCTCCGTCAGTGACATTCGCCGTCGCGTACGTAGTTAGTGAAAGTGTAGTCGGATTCTCTAAGCACCACGGTTGTCTCCTCGTGAATTCTCCTTCACATCTTTCCTTGACCCCATGACATTTTCCATAGAGGTCAAAGAAATGATGGTTAGGAATAGATGTTAAAACCAAGACTTAATAAGAAAATAGCTGACAATATCACCACTAATCAGCACCCGCTCCATATTCAGAGGGTATGTATGTTTAAGGGATAAGATGAAACCTAACCTTGAGTATTTACTGAACGCCTCTTTGCTTCCTTTACACTCCTCAAATCTGCAGCCCTCACTCATTTTGCCCTGAGGCCATGTTGATGCTGAAGGTATGGGTATAGAGCCCTAGAGACAGTCACGCTCCTCTTTCATTCATTTGTGTTTCATGTACAGATTGTTATCCACCTGTGCGCCCACTCACAGAAGACACATCTAAGACTTCACGGCTGAATATTCATGAGAAGAAAATAGAAAGAGGACAGAAAGAATCTTTGTTGATGTTGTTTAATGTTATAGTGTCCACGAGCAGCCTACTGCGAGACTGTGTTTGTGAGGGCCATGGGGAGGCTCTGTTTATCACATGTATCTGACAAAAGAATGTATACTTTAGATGCATGTGACTATGACAAGATATGGTCCAGGGTTTTTTCGTTTTCTTTTCTTGCAGATAAACTTGAATAACTGTGGTAGCTATTTGTTGCTTTTTTGCCGCCATTTTTCTATCATAGGAGGAGCTTTTGCGTCTTGGTAGCATAAGAAAAAATGCAGTTTGAGTGTGTTTCCATGTGTATGTGTGTGCAAAAGTACGTGGGTGTGATATGGATTAGTTTGAGTGAATGCTGCTGTGCACAGTGTAGCTAAACCCTTAAATAGGATTAATTCAAGGTGGGCTCGCAAAATGAAAGATGTCATTTACCTTGAGTTTGTGTTTCCACCTGGGTTTGCTGCCTCCAATAAGCTCCTCTTTTAAAAGTAATACATTTGAATACTTTGTAGCAGAAGTTGTAGCATGTTTTACAATATGTTAATATGTTAATGTTATACAGTAATGCAGTGGCGGGCCGTGCATTTTATACCTGGGCCTTCACTGCTGTCCTGCAGCTGAAACACAGCTACGGTTATTTTTGGTTTTGTGTAAAAATGAAGCTCAACACCTGTAAATACACTAACTGCAGAGAATACGCAGAGACTGCGTCTCCTCTCTGCTCTGACTGCTGCGTGAGGCTTCTGAGAGAGTACCCGCCTGTGAGTGCTTTGGGGCGGCGGAGGGGCTCACGGCAGCACCCGCTGCTCGTTCACGACAGTAACTGTAGAACGTACGTGCTTTAACGTCAGAGTCAAAACACCAGCAAAGTCTACACACACACAGACACACACACACACATACATACACTCTCCTCCGTGAATCGCCACCTTAACGTGGTGGAGGAGTTTGAGTGGCTCAGTGATCCTGGGAGCTATCTTGTCCGGGGACCCTGGTAGGGTCTCCCAAGGCAAACAGGTCTCAGGGGAGAGCCCAGACTAGGAGCGGTTCAAAAATAATGGCATAATAATAATAATAGCAGCCCACAGACTTCAGCCACCTCGCCCGGACCAGGGAAACCGGGGCACCCTCCCGGAGCCAGACCCAGGAGGGGAGCTCGTCAGCGAGTGTCTGGTGGCAGGGCCTTCACCCATGGGGCCCGGTCGGGCTCAGCCCGAAGAAACATCATGGCGCAGCCACCCTGTGGACCCACCAGCCGAAAGGGACAAGCATCGGGGTCAGGTGCAATGCAGACCGGGCGGCGGGCCGGGCCGGGGGCCTGGGCGAGTTTAAACACTATTTCACTGAATAAACACTAAAATGTCCTCAAGGGCACGGATTTATCAAGGCTGTGAAATACTCTTCTCATTTTAACAGCAGTTAAAACATATATAAGTGAATGCATCTTACCAATGGATTTGGATTTTTATCAACATTCACTGAAACAGCACCTACATCACCTGACTCTAATAGCTAAAGGTGGGGTGTTACCCGACATGCACACCAAGCCTCTAATTAGGGCCCGAGCACCGACGTAGTCAGAGCGGAGGACCTATTGTTATTCTAATGTTTATTATTAGGGCCCGAGCACCGACGTAGTCGGAGCGGAGGACCTATTGTTATTCTAATGTTTATTATTAGGGCCCGAGCACCGACGTAGTCCCAACCGGGAGTCAGTTAAATCTCTTTTTTGGCCCATTTTGCCTGAGGAAAAGAAGCTGCCTAATAATTGCCCAATAATTGTGCACACATAGATATTCTCCTAAGAAAGCCAAAACCTCACTTTTACTTTCTTAAATATTCAGGTTTGAGGTTTATTAACATTTTGGATTGACCGAGAGCACTGTAGCTGTTAACCTCTACCTCAAAAATACAACTTGCCTACTAATTGTGCACACAGTGTAAAGACAATCATCATGTTTGATACAACCAGGGTATCTGCACATCTTATTAATTCCATCAATTCTAAAAAAATATGTGTTTTTATTTTTTGAATTCAGTGACTTTTAAGACCTTTTAAATATCTCTAAAATCAATTACATCACTGTTGCAAAATAAATAGAGAAACTAGAATACAGTAAGCTGTATCCTGTTGTTGAGTTGTATTGCATTTGAATAACTGAGCTATTCAGTGTACAATAGCTAATATAACTGCCTTCTCATTAACAAAAATCAAACTGTATGGCGGAGACCCAGTTCAATAGGAAACAATGACCCCCAGCATTTACCATCAAATAAACATAAGAGTGCACTGTAGGGCCCACAAGATAGTACACATGAGGATATGCCCTAGAATTAATGACATTTTACTGCTACGTGAAACGTAATGTAAGGGGGATATCAGTTCAGAGCACTAAAAAACAAATAGTGCTAATACAAAACTATATTCCAGTGGTTTCATCTATGTTTGCATAAAGCGGTTGGCTCGGACCGTGCACCTGAGGATGATTGATTGAGTGAAGTTTGAGTTGCACCTATCCCACCGCTTACCTCTAATTAGCCTTGACAAGGCTGGTGTCTGAGTCATTGGGTCCAGACTTGACTGAAGACAGGTGGGACAGAGTCTCATACAGACAGGGTATGCTGTTCAGGAAACTGGAACTTTAGGCAGGCGTTGTCATCATTTCTGCTTGAAGACTCACAAGTCAATCAGGGCCCTATTCCTCGTACGTCGCTCAACTAAGTCGATCAAATGTCCAATTATCCAGCTTCAATTACCGAGATGATTGAAGGCAGGCTATCTCGGTTCCTCAAAGGCTGATCAGCGCTCAAACAGTCTCGTTAAGTCAAACAAGACTTATCCGGCTAACTCAGTTGGCGACGTACGAGAAATAGGGCCCTGGTGTTCGCTGTGGGCTAGCATGATCCTCTCTACAGCCAGGGCCCTGTTCCTCGTACGTCGCTAACTGAGTTAGCCGGATAATTTTGAGGATGAGATTACATGAGTCAGGCTTTTCGGTTCCTCGAAGCAGGTTTAGCTCAATCACCATAGCAACACATCAATAAGCGTGAACCTGCTCCAGAGCAGGCTCACTGAAGGAAGCTGGATAAGTTTGCCACTCCCCCGAGAAGAAATGTCATCTCCCTTCCTCATCCCATTGATGAAGGAGCGATATTAGTTAGATTAGCGTTTTATAGGGAGAGAGTTCTTCGAGATCGGTCCGTGTACGTTTTGATCATCTGTTTTACCGTTCATTCGATGAAACGAAAATACGGAAATGTCCGTATTTTAACGGTAAAACAGACGACTAAAACGTACACGGACCGAGATCGCCAAGATCCGTTATCACATCATGACTTCCTATACGAGCGCTATCGATTCTGCCGACAAGAAATCATTTATTTACAAGACCTTCCCGAGTCATACATTGTGAACACCACACACAGCCGAGCATTGACCGTCTCACAGACTGGATCAGAGCCGTGAGCTTTTTTGCGAGTGGTACATTATTGTACAGTGTGGGCGATGCCGCTGCATGCCGTGCTGTTCGTAAAGTTTATTTGGTGCTTAAGAAACTTATGGATGTGTTCAATACATTACCATGGCACATATTGTATGCTCACCATTCTGAATAATGTTTGTGTGCTTAGTTTTTACTTGCTCCCATGTCCTCTTGATGGCTGGGGGTTGAAAGCACTCATAATTATATGACAGTGTTATTAGTACACCATAGCATATCATTATTGTACTCATGATAAGAATAGAGAGAATCACACAATTTATTTTCACTGCTTCAATTGATTGAATTTCTGATTATGAATAATATACATACAGATTCGCACACACATATTCAAACTCCTAGTTCTATATGGTAATCTACACATACATGTATATCAGTGGCAGCTGGTCCATAGAGGGCGCTAGGGCGCCGCCCCCCCTTGAGCTACAAATAATTAAATATAATAATAATAAACTATACAAATTGTCAATATTTGTGTTTTTGAAATATGGAATCACCCAGTAATATGTGTAAAATATGATATCTGTGGTAAATATATGCATATATATATATATATATTTTCCTGCTCGTCCTCTCCGCATGTGCACGTCTCAGCTGGCTGGGGCGCTGGAGAATCTGCCCCAAAGAGGCGGGTCTATAAAGCAGTTTAGCCAATGATGCTTTAATGCTGACTAAAGATATAAATGAGTGACATACAATTTAGCCAATCAGCGTCCTCAAATAGATTCAGTTTGGGGCAGATTTCGTTCTGCCCCAAACTGCGCGTTCTCGTCGGGACTTGTCTCTACAGGCGTGTGTTACTGCTTTTTTTCGTGTTGGAATAAATGTTAAATATTTAACTGTGTTTGATACCTTAATTTTTTTGCATTAAATCATTCTGGGATGTTTGCTGAAATTGATTGGATGTGGCACAGCCCTACCTAGAACATGTTCCACCAGCCGCCACTGATGTATGTACACATATATAGTATGATACATAAGCGCATACAGTACATATATCCTCATAAGTATCTATTAATTCGTATCAATTAGATACTCTTTGGGCTTGTTTTATCTACTTATTCTGAAAGAGTTGAGATAATTATTTTCGCTATAAGATCTCATTGGATGATGCATTCCATTAAGCCTACTGCCGCACATTTAAAGACATATAATCTGATTGATTGGGGTGATGAGGCACTTAAAATTAGCCGATACATTTTCCCAACACTTACGGATTTAACTTGTCTGCGATATTTTATATTATATATATATTTCGCAGCGGTGGCGGTGTTAGATTTTGCCATGATTATGGTCTTGACTTCCTCAAACTGTCATGATCATCTCCTGCTCGCCAGCGGAGAAAAAAAGACGCTCTTTCTTTGACTTTATTCACTATTGTACTGTTAGAAAATCATGGTTTCGGTGATCGACGCTTCCCCCTTTTGACGTAAAACGGGCACGCCCAATTATCCTGATGACTGAGGTCTTGTTTGAGCGCTGATCAGCCTTTGAGGAACCGAGATAGCCTGAATTCAATCATCTCGGTAATTCAAGCTGGATAATTGGACATTTGAGCGACTTAGTTGAGCGACTTAGTTGAGCGACTTAGTTGAGCGACTTAGTTGAGCGACGTACGAGGAACAGGGCCCAGAAAACATTAACAATACTAACAATAATAATAACAGTAACAACACCAATAATATAACTTTATATAGCACTTACACAGTTGCTAAATGGTTCTCACATACTTCACACACAAAACAATCAAACTATAAAAACACAAAACATTAAAGAGGGTAAAACAGAACAAACTTACAAAAGGGGTAAACAAAGAGTAGGGTTAAAGATTTCATAAAAAGGTCATGAATAAGAAATAGCCATAATACGTATGGTATGTCAATAAAGTCAAAATAAATTCACAGTAAAAAAAAGGTTATTCTGGCAAGAAGTTAAAATCACATTGGATTGTGCAATGCCTAAGGTTATGCAGTGCTTAACATCAACAATACATGCACACACTGTTTGAACATGAAATGGCTACACAGTGCTAACAAAAATAGAAGACCCTAAAGCCTTCTCTCTGACAAATTTTGCTCACAGGTTTTCAAACCTTTTGAGCTGAAAGAAGCTCTGCGGTCAATGTGACAGAGTCTTAACAGTCACTGAATGTAAAGGTTCCTGAGTGAATGCAGGCACCACTGGTAGGTCCACCATGAGCATTTTAGCATTAGGCATGATAGTCAGACCCAGCATGCACCTGTTGGGTGTGGTGGAGCAGGCGGCCAGCTCGGTGTAAATGGACTCCCGCAGTGTGACGCTGAGGGGGACTCTGGCTCCAGGGCGCTACGTCGTGCTGCCCACCACCTTCCTGCCGGGCGTCACAGGACGCTCCCTGCTACGCCTCTTCTGACATTCCCATGTCAGACTCAGGTCTGTCACAGATGTTTGTGTGTGTGCATGTTTGATAATGGCAAAAACACTTGCTACGTCAAAATAACGTGACATCTCTGTTTTTGTTCATTTTAAATTTGTATTCCGAACGCAATGTTTGAAACAACAAATGTAAAACATTCATATAGTAAAGATGAAATCATTATGGTGTTGTAGTTTGCAAAGATACAGTGCATTTATTTCAATATTTATATACCTTATTGCAAGAGTGCGTGACGTAGATGTTCCAAGTATTCTCCCAATATGTTTATACTCCGAAAAAGAAAACCAAAAATGACAAATGATGCAACAAAAATGTCAGGAATGAGAAAAAACAAATAAAGTGGGAACAAATAACAAAAAACACACAAAGAAACTCAAAATATGAAAATATTCTGGATAATTTCTTTCACTTTTACGGGAACAGTACTTTTCTCAGATTTAACTGTAGCTTCGTTCCTCTTCAATCCTCATGCTCATCCTCCTTTTGTTCCATCTTTTTTGTGTGTGTAGAGAATTTGCTTTCTCACTTCTTTTACTAACCCACACACACATATAGCTTTAAGCTAATGTAGCTACGGGGTTGCGCTAATGGCTTCAGACACGTGGAGATAACGAGGTCTCTATTGTCCGCCATTGTAGAGCCTCGTGCTATCCTGTGGTCTCGCGAGAGACGTCGCCACGTTTCAGATTATGTCATACGTTGTCTGAGCTTTTCTCTCGCTCCCCCCACCACACACACACACACACACACACACACACACACACACACACACACACACACACACACACACACACACACACACACACACACACACACACACACACACACACACACACACACACACACACACACACACACACACACACACACACACACACACACACACACACGTGACACTTTCTTTGTTAATAAAAAGTTTAATCTCACGGTTGTTCAGTACATCCGTGCGTTTTTGTTCCAGTAAGAAGTCCTTCTCGATTCATGGACGCCAGTGAAGACAGTCGAGCCTCCCCAGTTGTATTTCTTGAATATGCTTTAATGCGTTTGAGGGCTCAAAATGTCCGCTTGACAGAGGCAGCAGATATTGGGATTGTCACCGCCCAACATGTCAGGCTAGCCCACTGACCAATCACGTATGGCTAGGCCAGCTAGCAGGCTCTGACACGTTAAAGAATACGCCCAACATGTCAAACTAAAGATCTGATTGGTTGAACACTATGACAATCAACAATATTGTCCCCATTCACTTAAACTGCACATGGATTCACTTGTGAGTCTGCAGGCCTCGGGCCTCTCTTCTTACCTAGAGACACAGAGGTGAAATCTGATTGGATAAAAGCTCTACTTGAAACAAGCTGCACTGGAAGCAGAGCAACTGAGGAAGACAGTAGCTGTGCAATGAGAAAATAAGATAATGGGAAAATTATTTTTATAAATTATAATACATGTAGTGTATTTAAGAAAAAATATAAAATTATAAAATAGCTATAACTTTGTGATTCTGTTTAGGCCAGAAGAGAAGGCTTTGCAGGCCCTGACAGCCCACCACTGCAGTAATGTGTGTGTGTGTGCATGCATTGAAGTTAAAATGTGAATCTGAATGAAGAGCAAGTTAATTTACTTTTGACAGTAAACCCAGTATTCAAGTGCATGTGTTGGTTAGACAAAGCGAGGCAATGAAGCTACTTACAGTCGTGGTGCTGTTTTATAACACAGTCACAAGGAATTTAAATTCATACATACCTTGGAAATGACCTCCAGGGTCTATATTTTGAAATATTTATTGCCAGACAGAGGGGTCAGCTAAAGTCAGAGGATTTTACAGCCCCACTTACCATGAATATTCTCTACCGCTTCTGAATGACTCTCAGTAGAATATAACTAGCAATCTTTGTGTCTCCCTCCACTCTTTTGCTTCACCATCACTTCAGCTGCTTGGAACGAAGAATACCCTCAAAACTGACAAAATGAGTCTGAGATATAGGAACTTGAGCCAAAGCTGAACGAATACTTGGGGAGGATGTGAACCAGCTGCACTCAAGTGTGACTGCTCCCATTTACATCACCATCCATCCACACAGCGTGTTGTTAGCATGAATGCAGGTAAACGGTATGGCCTGGCGCGCTTATTGTTATTTTCCTCATTTGATGGATTGTTAAATCAGCAGTGATGTTCAGAGCTGAAGAGATGAAGATGGAATCGTTTCTTACAATATCAAGTGAATATGGCTGAAATGGCTTTCATTATAGAGTATTAAAAAAAGTGGGGTGTGATATTTGTCATTTCCTCTGTTATTCTATACCCTCACTGAAACAATACCAGAAGATGGATAAACAACAACACCGCTATTACTTGAATTGCAAACAATTTCATTTTTTCTTTTGTCAGAGAGTCGCTGTATGAATGTTTCCACTGCAGGGACTAATATTAGAGCTACAGCTGCAGTATAGTGCACTCGAACACGCAGCTGCATGATATAGCCTTGCCGCATTTGATCTGCAATGACATTTTCTTTGCACAAAACTGAACACTCTGTTTAGTATATGGCTGACCAATCTCTGTTGATACGAACATGATCTATGTGATCAGTCATTTCCCTGTGTAATTTATTGGCAGAGGTTAAACAATTAATTTCATCCACTGAAGTCTGACTTCATCTCTGGTGACTTACTTGGCTTTACAGAGGAATTTAGATGAAGTGATACATACAGTGCCACTGCTCACAGAGCAATCTGAGTCAACATCAACAACCTGGGCTTAAGATGAGAAGAGCTGTGAAGGATGAGTTTCTCGGTCACTTACTGCACCATCTGGAACCGATGATGAAGTGCTAAAAGGTTCAAGAAGTAACCGGAATAAATGCACGCTGTATAATAATTGTCAATGGAAGGAGGGGGGGAGGGGGGGACCTAGAATGTAGGATCTTTTTTCCTGCAGAGTGAGACATCTATGCTTTACCCACTGCATGTGATACAATGGGAGGTGAGGTATACGAGCACCACCTCTTCTGAAGCAGTTTGCCACTGAGGCAGCGTTGGTTGCAGACAACAGTGGCTCACGCTGGTGTGTCATGGCCCCTGTGTGGATACTTTGACATTCACATAAAGGACAGGCTTGGTAAACCAGTTATCTCTCAGGCCAGTGACAGCAATGGTCGTGCGGATAGGAGGAGATGGGGGTGCGTCCTTCACCTGTGTGTGTGTATGTGTGTGTGTGGGTGCGTGATTCGCTCTTAGACGGGATAGCAAAGATGGAACCTCCTCGGGGGAAGAGTGTCTTCATTACCAGAGCCTGCCTCTGGTGAATGATGGTTCAAAGCCTCCACCATATGGCTAGCTAGATAGATATCACAAAAGAGCGTATGTGCCCTTCCCCCTTCTTGTGATTGTGATTATAATGAAAGCCGTAGGTTGCCTTGATATTTGGCCCTGCCGGCCCTTAGAACCAGAGACATAGTAGACCTCTAGTTATGCTAGTAAAAGTTGAGGGGCCCCACATTAGCTATTTTGAAACCATACAAGAAAGATATTTCTTTGTTTATACGCAGGTCGATCACTGACCCTTTTTCTTGCCCTTGTTTCTCCATTCATTTGCATTTTCAATTAATTTTAACAAGCAACTAAGAATACATTATACATTAGACATGTATGAATATAAATACAAAGTGGAGTCGGTAAATACAGTGGAAAATTTGCAGTATTTCAAAATTGAAATAAAAAAATGTCTTTATCCTTGGTAACATATTTCCTTCTTTTGCTATTAAATAAGTTCTGGCAAAGACTTTTTAATTATTTTAGGGCATTCTGAGCGGAGATGTCCAGAAGAAGACCCTGGTGTGAATCCAGGAAAAAATGTCAGCGGTATAAGACTAGAGGCAGCTCCATGTTTTAATTCATGAATGTTCCCCTCCCTGGTCTCCTTAAGTTTCCTAAAATAAACATGTTAAAATGTCAATACATGATCTGGGCACCAATGGCCCCACCTCTAACGGGATTGGCAAAAGTTGAATCAGGCAGTAGTTTCAAAAGTAAAGAATCAATTGCTTTAAGTAAAGTTGCAGTTTAACCTTTTACCTTGATGTGTTCGTTGATAACTTATTAAACCAAATAATTGCTAAAATGCTCCCTTCCTAGAATCAAATGCTTTGATTCATACAACATATATTCTTTATTGTGCCCTTTACAGTATATTGTTTTAAAGAACTAGGAAACTTGCATTCATATAGACATACAAATGTTTGGAATATCTTGAGCATCATATTCAGGCACTGCATGCATAATCAAGAAAAGAGTAATGAAAAAAAAAAACACTTTGCTTGTGCTTCATCCAAAAATGATGCAAATGCTATGGCGTGGGAAGGTGTGAAAGCAGTTCTAGTCAATTCAGAGGCTGCAGACCATTCTCTGTAATGAAAATAGGCTTTTTAGTTGATATGATCCAGTAAGCCTCAAAATCCTGTGATAGAGTAACAGTGATGCAAATGGAAATTGTCAATAAGAAGTGTCATGGTCGCATGACAATTGGTACATTAAAAGTGATATGCATGGCCCAGTGTCAATACAATGCATCGTCCCTTTGTGTGATACCCTGTTATTGCGTTAAGTTGCATCTCTCTTAGCTGTACAAATACAATGTAATTAACATATCTATGCGGTAACACCTTCCAACTCCCAAATCATTTCTACAATTAAATTGTGAAAACCTTAAGTTACTGGTACAGTAACACTTTACAATACAGTACACTGGCTAGCTAACACTGTTAGCTCTGTCAGCATTGTTGTGTGCACTAGCGCTGTTTACACTGTTAAGCTTCTATCTGCCGGCTCAGCCATCGCCATGTTGTTGAGGAAATACAATCGATTTGCTCTGAAATTGGGATCACTTTCAAGTAATGATTATTGAATGAGTTTTGAGCCGATCAGTGACTTGATAGTTAACGAGGAACAGATCAGGAAGTGGTCAGTAGAACAAAAATTATATTTTGATCTTTTCATTTTTATTTCTTCATCTGAGCACAGTTCAAAACCTTAAACACAATGTTGTATCACTGTTTAACTATCTGCATAGGAGTGTGATGGTCCTTTAGTTCTGTAATAGTGGAAAATGATACCTGTTATAAGGCTACTGCTACACAAAGAGGAAGAAGCCTCCTTCTTATGATAAAATGTGTTTTCCAGTGGGTCACCATCCACTGTGCTCCATCATGGTTATGATAATCTGTCACGGTACATCAAACAGCTCGTGGCTTATAAATTATAAAGATAATTAATGGAAAATGTTTGTCATGGTGCATCAGCAGGACCCTGATGTCCATTGTTTTCAGCCACAGCACCACTAGTTCAAGTCGCACAAGGTGGTAAATATTTACCAGCCAACCCCTTAAATCAGTCACCTTGACATGCACTTTGTGGCTTGAATACTCATTCTACAGGTCAAGTTACTGAGTAGAAAGAAGGACACAGAAACATAAATCCAGTGGTCGAAAGTAACTTCATTTAGCCAAGTGTCGTACTTAAGTACTAATTTGAGGTACTTGTACTTTTTTGCTAAACGGGAATTCACTGATCCTGGGGGAGAATTCAGAAACTACCCAGCTGTATATGAAGTAATTCATTCAATTAGCCCCACCTTTACCAGCTGCATCATTAAAGTGATTTACACATGTATTATAATGTATCAATAATAATGATCCAGTAATATAGATATACCTTTCTGCATAATAAGTCAGCCTAGCATTTTTCTAATACTTTTGTACTTTTAGTTAAAGCTACTACAAGGAACTATCTATGCTACGTTTAGTTAAGAGAGTTGAGTATTTCTTCTGCGACTGCATGGATCAGGCTCTACAGTAAATTCCATTTATGGGATACGTCTGACACATTCATTTAGTTCACTGTCCATGTACATTTACATGAGTAATTACAGTGCCCTTACACTTAAAGGACATGATGACATGCAAAAGTCAACACAATCCATATAATGAATAGTTTATTGCAGGGGTCGCCAATAGGCGGACCGCGGTCCGGATCCGGACCCAGACGCTGTCCTATCCGGACCCGGACGTATAATTGATGGATAATTGAGAATTATACATTTTGGCGGAGCGCTTCCGTTTTAACCTGCGCAGCTTTTCTGGCCTTTACGGCACTCATTCAGCAGTTCAGGAAACACACCGACCAATTACATACATTGTAAATAATCTCACGTGACGCTACTCAGCCAATCGAATGTTTATTCTGAAATGCATCGTGAGTCGAGTGAGATCACGCAGACAGGCGGGAGACGGAGCGAGAGCAGTGAGAGAGAAGCAGTGAGAGAAGTGAGTAAGTCGGAGAATCAAGTTAACATGGCGTGCTCTAAAAAGAGAAAAGTGGACCTCGAAAACAGAGCTTTAACAAAGAATGGACGGACTCGTATTTGTTCATTCTTCCTGCTGGCGCTACTAAACCACTCTGTCTCATATGCTCAGATACCGTGGCCATTATTCAAAGTGCCGATGTGAAACGAGACCAAACATACCCACTCCAATCCGAACTGAGGGCACAGAAAATAAACCATTTAAGAGCCCAATATGAACGTTCCACCAGAATATTAACAAATTCATTCACTGCCCAACAACGTGCTTACGAATGTTCCCTGAACGTTGCTTGGATTTTGGGTCAACATAAAGCCATTCACTGATGGAGAGGTTGTGAAGGAGGGCATGAGTGCAGTAGCTGGAACTTTACTTGAGGGGAAACAAAAAGAAGAGTTATGTGAAAAAATCAAGCAAATACCTGTCAGCAGCCTCAGACACAAGGCTCATCTTTCTAAAATCAAGCACTTTCTTTTAAGATGTTTTAAGTTTTTCAAAAGTTCTTTTTTGTGTATTTTATTTTTAGATGGAGCCCTTATTTTACTTGAAATGAGAGAAGAACATTTATTTATGTAGTTCTATGTATTATTTATGATCCATCCAGTTAAATTTGAAAACTGAGAATAATAATTGTTAAAATATAATTGATGTGTACTTTCTTTATTTGATTTGACAGTTGTTGACTACACAGAGACGTTGTTACTACTAAGCTTCTTGAATATATATATATATTAGTGGCGCGAGTTAGATATCATTGTAATGTTCCGGACCTTTGCCCGAGGACATTTTCTCAATCTGGACCTTTTGGAATTTTAATTGAAGACCCCTGGTTTATTGTATCTTAAATCAAATAGATTCTATATATCAGAAACATGTTCATACACCATTTGCCAATCATGATTTAAATATGTGCGGAAAACAGTGTGACTGGAATGTGTAAATACATTTTAGAGATGTACAGTTGTGACCAACACTCAAAGTAATTATTTTGCTCCAGATCAGGATGCAGTGGCGTCAGAGGTGATGTTTAAGCTTAGAGAAGTGAGGATGTGGGGAGTTCCTCCTGTGTCCAGTGTCACAGTGTAGAACAGGAGATAATGTCAGCACTGTCTGGATTAATCTGCCTCAGCTAAGGGCAGAGATTAAGGCCATCCATGAAAGTGGGACAACACGGCATCAGTGCTTGGCTAGATGGAACTGAGCCTCACCAGTTTGAACAGCGCCGCCCTGTGTACTTAGAGTAGAAGGTGCATCGATCCTACAACCGGATATACCATGTTGTCCTAAAATAAAACATGATTTAGTTTAATAAGATATTTCCCTGTCTGTTGCCCACCCTAAACATTCTCATGAATACGTACACAGTAGTTCTTTTAGATGTTCATATCTGCAACTACACGCTTGGAATAATCACTGTGTGAGAGCTAATTCAAATCCCAAGTGCTATAATGCTTTGCTGGTATAAATTTAGGACATCCTCATGGATAATAAGAAGTGTTTGACTTGTACAATAGCGTTATTACAGCCTCCTTAACACATCATAGCTCCAAACATGGTCTCATATTAAGCAACCTCTATCATCTTCCCTTCTGGTGACTCACTAGTACACCAAACCCTTTAAATTACAGTTAATTGCAGTGAGAATCATGAACAAGACACATGCATATTAAGAGTGGTTAATGACCACAGAACTCGTTGATCATTTGTGCATAATACACACTTTGACTGCTCATGCTGACTGAGGAGACACTCCTTCATTACACTCTCACATGTCGAGATAGCCCCAGTCTTTGCATTGCTGCTGCTGGAGAGCACCTGAAAATCAACCGGTTAATTATAGAGCCAGCTGAGGCTGAATCGGTAGCAACTGTCATTAGTGGAGCCAAGCCACATCGCAAACAGCGCGAGTGACATGTTTATTAGTTCTTGCTGACAAATTGGAATCAGATTGGCCTTTCCTAATGGCTACATCCCCTTGTTTATTGTGCGTTAGTTCCTGCTTATTTGACCAATTGTTTACATCAAAGTAGGGTCACCACAAAGGTTTTGGAAAGGCATTATATCTAATGTGAATATACAAAACAAACATTACAGGGACAAGCTAGTGATTTTTCCTTTTTAAACATTTGAAAACTCAATTTTAAGAGGCACTCCTTTTAGCCCTACCCTCCTCCGATCGGGTGCACTGCCGAAACCTGCAAAACAAAACCAACTCCAAGGACATCTCTCCAAAGACAGAATTGGTTTGAAAATGACTCATTCAAAAAGAAAGTTCTCGTTTAAGAGGTGATTGTTGCCCTAGATTGAAGCTTTTTTGGTAGCTTGTTCACCCAGCCTGCAAATATGACTAAAAACCTGTCGAAACACTAACTTCAACCATCTTTAACTTGATACCTAAACAAGATCGGTGAAGTTTGCTAGTGTAAAACTACCTGTGGTTCAATTAAAAGCAAAAAATAAAAAATGAAGAAGTAATGCTTTAAAAAAGATTGTCTAACCATACAAACCAATAATCATTTTTTCAGAAATCAGTTAGACTGATGATATTGTAATGATGGTATACATCAGTTTAATCAATTGGTTCATTTCTATGTGTCTGTTTGAGTGGGATTCCTTTATGTGCTGTATGTGTTTGACAGGCAACAATGAATGATAGATCCCCACATTTCCTTTTCTATGTTATTGTAAGATGAGAAAAAAACATATTTGACAGTGAACTATATCCAGAGATTCATCATTTCACAAGGAAAGTGTTGCAAGATTTTGGGGCCTGTAGAGAAAAATTGGAATTCTGAGTCTAGAGTAATCAAGGATGTGTGAAGTCAACATAACACTATCTACAGAATATAGCTGTGAGTTTTAAAGGGTTGCTTTACACAAATGACAAAAGAAAGAAAGGAATTCAAAAACCAATTGTGGCAGCATGCAAGTAATTATGTTGTTTATTTGCCCAGCTTATAACATGCCTACCTCTGAGATTCAGTACAATGGAGATTTATTTTTTTTTGGTGGTTTTCAAACTATTGAAAAATGACATTTGAGAAACTCAACAGCACTGTGTCTTTCAAGAGACAATGTCCAAGTAATTTAGTATGATCTACGGACCATGCTGTGAACAGTTTTCTCCAGGCAATTTTCTACTGAAGACATTTATTGAAGAATTCATCTTTTTTAAACTGATTCATTACCATCAGTATTTTTGTCAGAATTTAAATCTTTTCATCAGACTGAGGAAACTATATAGAGTACCCCAAGGCTCATTTGTGGGTCTGCAACTTGAATTAATTTGCTAAACAGATGACACTGAACTCTTTATCACTGTTTCTCCTGATGAGCTCAGCCCCAGTGCCTTGAAATACACATCTCTGGCATTAATAATAGTTATTTTAGTTTGACTGCCCCCCAATTGTTTTCAATTGGATTATCTTCATGTAAAGCACAATTTATACAAATTACAAGTATAAGCATTAGGACTTGCACCATGACAGAGTGCATTCTGATTGTTCTTCGGTGGAAATGGCATCAAGCTGTCTTATTTCAAAAATATTTGGAAGTGTTTTGCACCCACATTGCGAACTATCTGAAGCAATCCAGTCAGACCTGAAATAGCCACTAATAAAATGCATCTGTGCAACACTGATGACCTTAGAAGAAGAGAAAATGTGACATAAAACTTAATTGCTATCGTACATAATGTAGATAACACCAGCTTGGCCATTATCAGACCACCTGGTGTCAATGTCTTGAAGTTGCAACACAGTCGAAATAATTCCACCGCCAATTATTCAAAAGTAAAATCAATATATAAACATTGACATAAAAGTGTCACAGCATGCCAAAGTTAGTCATGTTTATAGCTGAACTGAACTGAACCCTGGTCATTTGAGTCAAGACAAGTGATTTGTATTAATGCAACCAACTATCACAAATTTGCCTCATGGCTTTAAATTCTACTAAACACTATTCTATTCTTTGACCCTTTATGAGGACAATAAAAAAGGGAGAAGTCTCAAGAGGCACAATTGAGGAGGGATCCCTATTTCCGGACGGACAGACATGCAACAGATGATGTGTGCATAGAATAGACCAACGCAAAATCACAACATGGACAATCAGGTTGGCAAATCTGTTTTCAAAATGCTATTGCATTCACTGCTTACAACCTCTTTAACCCGAGAGCTATGTGGGGGGGGGGGGGGGGGGCAACAGAGTACACGCATGTAGTACAAATCACTTCTGAGAACGCATGAAATTATATTGTATGATAGATCAAAAACCTACATAACGAAGAAATTCTGATAAAATGGCCAATATATGCTATTTTACTCACTCAAAAACATATATCTACACAAAGTACTACAAGTACTACCATCATTTCACCTATGTTTCGCCAGGACACGGCGAGCTATGTTCTCCGTTACCGATGCCAACCAAAAACTACGGCACCTTCACAGACAAAGCACATATCAGACCGCATGCTGATTCCACCCTGAGTCCAGCGAAATTCCTCTCCTTCAAACCATTCAAAAGTTATCAATCCATCAGCCACAGAGCAACACACAGCCAAACAGCAAAACATTTGAAACACATCACACCTTGAGATCTTTTCGCCGAAGAAAATCGCCAAAAGTCCAATATTAATCCTTTCAGCCATGTGCTCCCGGTCTCTCCCTCTCGTTCTGTGAAAAAACTGAGTCTCTATGTGCTTGTATGAAGAATAGGTTGTCTTTGCCATTTCGGCCAATGGTTTTGACCCTTGGGGGCGCGCGCCACGTTTTTCGATTTTTATTGGCTTCAAATTCTTTCAATCTTTCAAAGAACGTATCATTACAATCCCTGGTCGCTTCCGCATCTAACACTGTGTCACATGCAAAAATCCGCCAATCAGAAGGCTCTGTAAGGTTCAAATGAAGTCTGTGAACATGGAAATCAGACGAGGAAATCCCCTGTTTTACAGGTTTATATTGGGCCCAGGCTCTCAAAATGATGCCAAACTGCTTTATTAGATAGATTGAACACTATTAGTGATAAAAGAAGTGAAATATATAGTTATATAGTATATAAAATTACAATAAAACAGCTGAAGTGCTGCTTCCAAAATCAGAATTGACGCCGGCTGACCTCGGCTGACCTGTACAAAAACATTGATACCGCTGGCCTGCTTCACTTTATCAAAGCCATTTTTTTTGAGAGACTCCTGACGTGTTGTGCTATGACATGCGAGGGGTGATTTGGGTGTATCTGCATCATTTTAAATGAAAAAAAATTGCATTCTTTTCAGGCAAACCTGAACATTTTCAATGTGAGCTGTGTGTTATGTTCATTCAGCATTAACCAGTAACATATACACTGATATGTACACATATCACAAATTTTAGTGTTATTATTCAATTGAAATCATTCAAATAGACCTTGTAGTTAGAGAGATAAGTCCCTTTGAGTATGGGTAAACTATTTGAGCAGAGGCCTAAAAATAGGGCTAGGTATAAAGAGGTAGTAATAGTATTGCCTGTTTGAAGACCCATCTCTTTGTCATGTTGTCATTTTCTTTTGGTTCCATTGTTCACATTTCATGAAATGTCTGAAACTCGTTGAAAGGGTTATGCCCTTTTGTAAATGAGCATCTTGCAACTGAATTAAACTTGTTATGCTTGCAAGCATTTTCATCATCATCCAGATGGAGGTTCAGTGTGTAACCTAGCTGGCTGATGGACTGTGAAACTTCATGTCTTGATAAAACGTGACAGGCGATACAATTAATTTATGGAACAAGACAATGGAAATATTTTAACAGGGATGCTTATAATTAGATGTGGTTATTGCATGCCCTCTCTGTCTTTTTCCATTAGATGCTTGTGTTATGTATGGAATGTTGTGTTCATACAGGCATATGTGTGTACTTAATTTTTTTGTTTGTAGTGAATGGTAATTGTGAATGATTTGTGTTGGAGATGATACAAATTGCCTTAAAGAAGCAAACCGTATTAACAGCTATGTTTGAGAACTATATTACATTTGCAAGATGAAAAATGCAATAAACCACCATGTCACTGAAGTGGTAAATTAAAAAGCTGAGAATACCTATTCTTAGAAAATATAAACATAAAATGACTTTCATAAGCAATATAAAATAAAAAAAAATAGCTGCAATGAATCATTTTTGAAATATGAAACAATCTACATGGTTCATTCTGAGAAAAGATTGTGAACTGACATTTGAAGAAATTTGTTCCAAGATAATCTTCAGATTTAAATAATGATAATAATAATAATAATAATAATAATTTAGTGATAATGTATTAGAAGATTCTAAAAATTCTAAATCAGAGCTAATTAAGAGGGACAAAGGTTTAGGGGTGTGGATCATCCAGGGGGTTGGAGCTGACATTGGGTGAGTGGCGGGGTACACTATGAACCGGTCTCCAGTCAATCAAAGGTCTGACACACAGACAGACAACCATTCACTCTATCATTCCCACTTACTGTATGGACAATTTAGAAATAAGGACAGATTTGTACTACGAATTAATTCACTGTCATGTTGATTTTAAGAGATTATCCATTTATGTATACGAGACTTGATGCATATGTAACAATTTTCTACCTCTAAACCATCAAAGAACAGAGAGAAACACAGTGAGTATGTTTAATGTCAAGAGAACCATAGCCTTTTCAAGAGAAACTTGAGTGTCTGTGCAGATGCTATTGATTGGTGTATTGATTTGTGAACAGCAGTGTTTTGCCTGTATCTGTTTGACTTCATAGTGACGGTAAAAAATCAAAAGCCATCACCATACATGCACGTTGTGTCTCATCACAAACAGGTTTTGTCAAATGTCCCCCAAGTTATAAGAACAACAAAGCAAACAAACAGAAAAAAAACATAATGTGTCACTAATTCTTACTCATGGAGTGGTTAAACTTAATGCCAAATGTCTTTGGCTGAGACACGGTGGTGCAACATGCCTTTGCCAGATGTTAATGGAATTTTTTGCCAGCAATAGTAATCTATCCATTTCCAGATGGATTTCCTCATTTCATTAGCTCTTGAATTGGTCACGAGCCACCTTCAGCAACCTCCGAATTACCAGCACAACTGATTTGTTGGTGGAAAGACATATTAGTGGTAGGAATTCAACAATGAATGCCTGCTGGCATGTAAGATTGTAAAACACTATATGTTCATTTCAGTGAAAAAAAACTTTTACGACAGCTCAACAACCTTTAACAAGCCATATCATTTATGTAGTATTATATTTAGTTCTTATCAGTGTTTGGGACCTGACCATGTGGCCTCGCCATGTGCTCTGAAACAAAGAGATTCGGCCTTCCATTTTTGCAGGGCAACCTGGAGCCTGATTTGGTTTGATAACCACCAAACCCCCCACTTGGAAGAAGTTCACATTAAGGTGTGAATTTCTTCCCCCAAATGCAACACTGCTCTTATTGGACAAGACCAGGGATGCCGAGGCAGGACTTCCGGTTTCACGGCCGGGAACAGCTCTCTTACAAAACTAAAGAGCGCGCTTGAACGCATCGCTCTTCCTCGACCACCTCGGTCGGTGCACGAAGGCACCGTTTGCTGTTTTAAAAGAAATCCTGGGTCTAACAGTTTTATATTCGCTGGACGAATCTACTGGACTGTTTGTTTGTTTTTGTTTTGTTCGCATCCTGGACAAGGAAGCGAACCAGTTTCCTGCAGAAGTGAAGAAACGGACTTCTTCAGAGAGAGAGAAGCACATTTCTCCTCTCCACCCAAGTCGACTTTGTGCTAGCGTAAGGACGGAAATTCCCTTACTGAGCCGAAGAAAGAGAGAGAGAACAGACCCGCGGCCGTGACAAAGAGCTGCCAGCTGATTTCTGTAGCTGAGATCCTCGTGCTATCCTGTGGTCTCGCGAGAGAAGTCGCCACGTTTCAGATTACGTCATACGTTGTCTGAGCTGTTCTCTCGCTCCCCCCACCCTACGCACACACACACACATTACATGCACACAAACACACACTTCCCCCTTTTACCATACCATTTAGATAGCGTGCTCATGAATGTATAGTTGTTAGTTTTAGATATTAGTTGATTAGATCATTAGTATTAGAACTTAATAAACTGTTATATATTTTAAAGAGCAGCTGTCTGTGATTACTTTATGCATGTATTGTGATAATAGCTGGATATGTGGTCTGTTGCTCGAACTTAAACCTTCACTTTCACTCTGAATGTGTAATAGTACTTCGACTATTGACATTGTGAGTAAACACTAATTATGAGACTTAGTTTATTGTTTGGTTATTGGTCCCTGTTCGCAGGGTGGTGCCCCGTTATTATTAATAATCGTTAATAATCTTACTGACATTAATAATTCTATTGATGTCAATAATTTAGTTTTCGTCAATGCTGATAACTCAAACATGCTCCTTTTCGTTCCCAACATCAGCCGTGTTGGGTTTTGTGGTCACAGACAAAGAATTTCCTTCCACCTGCAGACGAGTTAAAGCTCCTTGAAGCGATCTACAGCAGAATGATCCATGGCCTTGCCACCATCGCAGATAAGCAATCCATGTTCTTTTATTGAAGCAAGAGCTTTTGTTCCACTCTGAAGAGGTTTGACTCTATATTGCCAGTCCAAACCTTTATGAGTAATGACCTGTTACATTGGTGATCCCCCCTGCGGCTCCAATCACTCAAGTAATGGTACAGTGGGAGAGTGGGATAAACTAGCCCTGGGCAGTAATTACACAGGTCTAGTGTCCTGACTGAGCTGATATGGGCTCAGTTCAGCCTAACATTTGAAAGCAATGAAGAAGACCGAACTAAAAGAACTCCCACGTTACAAATGAAACAGTTAAATGCAAAAGGAGATCAATAAGTCGGAGAAGCTCTCCCACGGCAGACGGTCCTTCATATTTAACGCATCTGTCAGCGAAGGTTAAACTCGTGCCATTTGTTCTTGTCAGTGCTTTACTGAAATAAAGAAAGGCTCCGCTGCAATCTCTCATCTAACTGTCTGTCAAATATTTCTAACATGGAGAGCAAACATCAAAATCAGAATAGGAATCCTTAGGAAACATGAAGATGCTGGGCTCACGGTGTGCTTTATTGAAAAGAAAAAGATTTAATCACATTTCAGGTTTTACATTTTATGAGGCTCATTTCTAACTGAGAAATACCAAAAATGTATTTTGAATGCAGTCAGGTCTGAGAACTAACACAAATAAGGAAGGCACTTATTAAATATAATTCACTTAATTAGTTAAACATATTACATATTTTAATAAAAGAAAAAGGACACATTACATAATAAGCCCCCAAAAAAGCATTATTGAATTCATGAATGAAGCCCAGCCACAAAACTTGAAAAAGGAAAAATTAGTTGTTGTTGTTGTTGATGTTGTGTTTTCATCGACTATGCACGCTGTGAACACTGTAAATATGCATGTGGAGTCAAAAGGCTCATTTTCAACTGCTGTCCCTTGGCCAGATGACAAATTAGCCTTTTAAAACAAAAATAAAACACACAACTTGTGTTTAATTAACACAAGTTGTTACATTTTTTTGTTGCAACATTTGCATTTTGGCTAATGTATTTCATAAAACAGTTACCATTCATGTATTTATTAATAACTCTTGTTGTTCCACAGTAATAAGTCTCAATTCAAGCCTCAGCTACACTTCTAATTGTTATGTTAGAAACAACAAACATATTTCAGTGTAATTCATATTGTGTGAAAATATGAAAATGCCTGCAATTTATCAGGTCTCAGCCTCCTGCTAACGCCCCCCCCCCCCCCCCCCCCACACACACACACACACACCCCACACACACATCCATTTATTCTCCCTCTCTCCTGTATTCCTTTCCTTTCAGATGGATTGTTCTACTGGGGAGATTTTGGGCTCTTTTTGCCCTTGTGATATAGAAAGGATGTGGTTCACTGAACTTGCACACAGGCGTGGGTAGTCCCTGTCGGCAATAATAACTGGCTGTATTTATTGCAGCAAGAAGCACTTGTTGATTTAATTGGCTGTTTTCTGGACTATCACTAATCTTTGCAATGATTTTCATTGATGATGATTAGAATGCAGACAAATTTGTGTTGTGTTATGATAAAATTATTGACCATCAAGTTGATGATGAATTCAACAAACCTAAATTTGCCTAAATTAAAGTTGTGAACTAAACACTGCTGCTGGAGGTGATTCGTGTCGTGAATAAAGGCCACACTCTCTCTCTTTGCCTTCAGTAAGCAAATGTTTAAAATGCAGAGGAGCCATGTAAGTAGCTGTCCACTCGCTTCCTTTTTTTTTTTTTTTTTTTAACTGTCACCGCTTCTGCAAATGTGTTAGTACTGATTAAAGTGCAATCCGAGAGAGGTGTGAAACACTGAGAAGTGAATGTGGGTTGACCTAGAGCCATGAATGAGTCCAGAGCACACTCAATTCCCTGCTGACTGCAGGTTGTAGCGGCTACTAGCACAGCTTGTTACTCAGTCAGAGACTAGGTTAAATCTTAGCCCTGCTCAACCATTGAAGTAAACATTGACTGATTGGTTTATGTTCCCCTCGAGTGAAGACTGTCATTAGCAACCAAAACATGTTGGAAAAACAACAGCAATCTACTGGTAGATAAGTACATTTGTTACGTTGTTAACTTCTGTTTGTTTCACACAGGACACGAACAGCGGTCTCCTTTGTGAAAGTTTCCTTCTCCTTACACTGACTTTGCTTAACAACGGATTCGAAATACGTCAAAAACAAACGTAATCTGGGAGATAATATATTGACAATGACAATGCAGTTTCTTTGGATGGGAATGTAATTTTTAGGAGACTGGGCGGCTGAACATTATACAGGTTCACCAAACTGCCCTTTAAAGCTTACATCCTTAGATATGGAAGCTCATTAGTAGCCTCACTCGTGTAATGATCAATCCATCAATTCAGTAGTGTTACAGTTGTAGAAAGATGTTAGAAAAATTGTAGACAAGACAAGACATCGATATGATCTCTATAACCTGACAGCTCACACTCTCACTGTGCCGATCATTCATTTTCACTGCTGACAGCATCCTCAAGACCAGAGCCTTATGTGACAATACAACCGTTAAACCATTTCTGGTCATGAACAACCGACACGTGATTATTCTTTTCACTATAAATTACTTTTCTGTAAACAGATTAGACACAGCAAAGCATGCAGAAAGGCAGCATCGCACGTTATGTAGGTAAATGTCAAGACTCTCTTGGGAATACAGATCACAATTTGGATTTTGAGGAAATGCGCTGGATTTTCCTCCAGTAACTTAACTTTGTAAATAAAAGAAAGCATGATTAAGGATGAAGAGTTGAGCGTCCATCACCTTAACCTTCACCAGTTTGCTTCCTGCTGCACTATACTGTACTGAAACCTGCCAGATATAAACATAATTTGTGGGAGGCAAAGTTGCCATTATTTGACTGAGGTTTGTGAGTGCTTTTAATAAACAAATTAGCCGTCGAGATTATTAGATTAAAGCATTGTCATTTTGGGTTAAGCTTTGTTAAGCTTTGTTGCACAGTTGGAGAATGTGTTTGCTTTGGGGGATTTCTAAGATAACAAATTGTCCCTGGGCAACACTAGCATGCATTTGGATATTTACATGATTTACATGTATTTAAACACCATAGTATAACAGCTGTGCTTTGGTGCTTGTTTAGCTACAGGCCCAGGATAATGGCTCCATTTAAACAGAGACTATCTTTGGCCTTGACCGAGTCATTACGGTACAAATGCAGAGTTTATGCGTTATTCATTTCCAACAGGGTTTCACGAGCCTTATTGAATGACACTCACTGAAGTGTGGCACTGGTGTCTTAAAATGTGGTGGTTTCAGTTTAGATTGTTTTCTTTAAACTGAATACTGTTTTGAATAAGATCAAGGCCGCTGGAAACCGATCTGCACCTGAGCCCGAATCACAACGTCTTCTGTAGATTGCATCATGGCATCTCTATTCACTGTATGGATTCTGACCACGTTCAAGGTTTCATATCATTCAGAATTAGTCAGTATTTTGAAAGCACGAGACTCAAAGGAAGAAACTGCAACAAGGACAGAGTTTGCCCAGACCTGCACATTATTGGAGCAAAGCTTCTGGATTCAATGCCATGGACAGAAGGAATTTGTGTTTCTTTCAAAGTTTTGAAAGAAGATCAATTATGTTTGCTTTTGCATTCCTGGAAATAGATCAATACCAATTTATTGTGGGAGAAAAATTGGATTGCTAATCAGCACCTCAAAAGAGCATGACCAAATGTGTCAATCACAGACATTTTGTGAATTCTGAATCAAACATCCATGGCATCTCTGATTTATACTCATCCCATTAGCCAATCACTTTTTGTGTGCACCATGGAAAGATACTTTTCGTTGTGCTCTCTTCCTTTTACGTCAAACATTTAAATTTGTTTTGGTTTTGATGTATGCCTTTCATCAGTGAAGATTTCTAAAGCACATAAACAAATACATGTAGCCACATAAATAACTGGTGCATGGCAGTTGACCTGCACTTGCTCTCTCTGTGTCTACTTGAGATTTCTCTGACGCCCCGAAAAGCGGACAGAAAATAAATAAAACGCTATAAAGCCGTCATAACGCAGTAATAGATTCAGATTGGAGATCTTTAATTTATCCATCCAGATTGTTGGTTTGAGGCTCGTGTGCTAAATCATGAAAGGAGGAAGTTTGTGTTTTATTTTCTACTCTGGTCATGAGGTGGCCATGCACTCTTTATCTTTATAAATACTAGTATAAATAATACTAATGTATATGCATGCAGCTTCTATTTTCTCTCACGATTAGAAATGCTAATATAATTAGCTGTAGCATATCATTTTATTGGTTGTCCAAGACTTTTCATTGTGCAGTTCTCTTTCAATAATGACATCATTGGAAGGTGTCACAGAGGATATAAATTATGCTTTCCCTCCCTTCACATGAACTCAAAGTGACCCCACCTCTTCGCTGTTGACTTTGAGGGTAAGACGGGAATGCATATTGATGCAACTGCTCTATACCAGCACTGCAAGCGCCATAATAAGGGACACGTATTCAAGATGAGGTGGATGCATGTTGAATGTGCATTACACAGGAGAGAAAGCTCCCAGCAAGTGTGTCGATCACATCATTTACTTTAGTAGAACTATATAGTCACACATCATAAAAAGACATTATCTTGACTACATTTTGTAAGGTTACATTGCAAACACTCTCATTGCATATTAGCCCCACGTTGATATGTGTTTACGGTCAAATCCTTTTTGCCAAATGCAGACATCCGGTACAGTAGGCGCCTCAGCAGCCCATGGTAGACAAATAGCATTATCATCAATTACATGCTAATCACAAATGGGAATGCATTATCTCTGGATGATTTGTGTCAGTAATTAGATGCCAGGAGGCAGGACGGCTCTGGATGTTTGATATTGCAGACCCACGGCCTCAGTCATTGTCTTGCGTGTCCGGTAAACTGGGATATGCTTCTACTGGCTGGGACTGACAAGAATAGTATCAGGCATCCCAGTCAAGTCTTGCTCCCAGATCTTCTTCTCTGTAATGTGCCTGCGCTTTGGTCCAAGTGCTGTTATTGTCAAACGTAGTAATGGCCATTACCTCTCACTGATAAAAATAGGGTGCAGAGCTCATGAATTCTTAAAACAGAAATGCATATTTTAGTATTGTAAATGAAGCATTAGTATAAAGCAGGCGGAGCACTACACACTACACACGCCACATTATGACGCAAAGGTATATGCTTTCATTCCTTATGAACCACAACAAGTGCACATGTTATGCCAGTGTAGATAAAGCACCAAACAAAACTCATCTGCATGTTTAATTGATATTTATAAAAGCAATGTAATGTGCACCCCACTGATAGTCTAATGTTTGTGTCCAGGAGAGCTCTAGAGGAAGATGCCAAGTGGCTCTTGTGCTCTCAGCATGGGGCGCTCAGAAAGACAACAAGCCAGGCACATCATCTTGCTTCTGAGGCTTTTAGTTAGTGCTGGCAGCAAGAGAGAAAACTGCCTGGTGTCTGATCCTCGCTATCGTCAATATCTCACATCCCGAACATTTGACCATGTCACAGTCAGCTCTGTCTGAAATGCACTTACAAGCAACACAATTGACTGTACTTAGCAATGTACAACAATGTCAGGCTCAACACAGTACTGAAATCTCCCTGATGTAAAATTGCTCGATAATTGTTTTGTTGAACTGCTTTTTGTTTTAACTGAATAGACTAAATGGGAAGACATATGATGCCCATATTATAAGAGTGTATCGAGGCTTTAATGACGCATCATGGTGTTCCTTATTGAAAGTCATTATCATCATTGTAGTTTATAGGGTCAGTTACATGTTTGTTTCCGTATGGTTGAAGAGTGTGATTTAGTTAGCCCACACTGTCTGTGCTTCAAGTAAAAGTAACATACAGTAACATTATGATCATGGCAAATAAACTTTTCACTGTTGATAAGGGCAGCCATCTTGGATTTTGAGGTTGGGGTTAGCGGGGTCCGTCCAACTTTTAGAGTCGGAAATCCAACTTCAGACAGCGTTCTGGTTGAAATTTCCAACTTCCCAGTTCAAATGGAATGCAGCATGAAGCCTTGAGTCAAGCCTTAAGGTTGGGGTATAATAATTTTCATGGAAAATTATTGGAGGGTCAACTCTGAGGGCTGGTGTGAGACTGAAATTAGTCTCAGGTTTACAGGGTTAAAATAAAGAAAGACAAAAGTCACCATACTTATGAGGTGTACTCCCTCCTAAATGAACCGGAACAGAAAATGTTTTAAACCACAAAATCTAATGTTACTGCTGCATATCACATAGAGCAATATGTCTGGGTAATTACACACAGTGTATAGGGTATTATTGAATCAACTCTCACGTGTGCATGGATGTTCATTTACTGAAAATTGGCTTCCTGTATAATAGCTGTCTATTTTTTGTTCTCGTCACAAGGTGTTAAAAAGCGAAACTGCATGTGCCCACAGGCTCGTTATCAATGTGCATGTAATGTGTCTGAGTTAATCATACGAGGATGATGGAACCCTGTGGAGTGATTGACTAATTATTCTTAATCATTTGGATGTTTGCGTCAAAATGTCTCATATGTTCCCAAAAGAATAGATTTTAAGGCCCTGCTGTTTGTCAAACATTTTGAGAACAGCTTCATGATGTGAGCAGAGAACGATTTCTACATGTAATGATGCTGCTTAAACCCAGTTTTTCTTTTTGTCTTGTCTTCAGCTGCACACAGCTATTTATGTAAAACGTATCCAACAACAGCACATGAAGCCGCAATATGAAAGAAAAAAACAAGTTATTAATGTTGGATTTATTTATTTATTTAAATACCTACTTATTTGTTATCATGCTGCAACATACAGGCCTGTCTATCTGGACCAGCCAGGTGGGGTTTTTTGTGAGCAAAATTTTATATTAGGAGTGCACATGGGGTCGTGACTGCATGCCGCTGACTTGCAAGTCCAAGCCCTAATAGTGAAAGAGAATCCAAGTGAAATGGCAAAAAGTAAAATAAAATTATAAAAACTCTAAAGCTATGCAACTTATTTCTTATAATTCCTCTCCTCTGGGCAAGGATTATATAAGCTAAGTGCCAGAGGTTGGTTCAAATCATATGAAGTTTTAGTAATACTAAATTACCATGTCTTAACATTGCAGCACCAACTCACATACACTACACTGCTCATGCCTTCTTTTTTTTTTTAATGAATTTCACTTTATTTACCAACCTGCTGTTGGGGATAGGGTGTCTGCTGGAGTCGGTGGGGCTCCACTGCATTTGCAGAGAAATTCTCAATTTCCAATCTAGTATAGGGTTATTGGCACCTGCCCTTGTCGCTCATCTTCCACATGATGCACTGACTAATCTAGCGTATCCTTTCCTACCTGCAAATGTGTTTAGTGAAGGACAGATAAGACCTGTCACATATGAAATCTATTTTTCTCGCCACCTCACCTTTACCAGTAATGTCCTGACTGATGTAACAGCCACAGCTGATGTTGAGACATGAATGCGGGAAGGAAGTTAATGGAACCTTCCAATCTCATTGCATACCTTGAACCGACTGAATTGTGATGCCGACAGATACTACATAATATTTGCATACAATTACATATGGCTGATCAGCTTTTTACGTTGCTGTTCTGTTGCAATCTGATTTTGTCTTGTATGTTATTTGACAGAACCTTCAAAATGTACCTTTTTTTTTTATTTAACTTCTGGCATTGTGTGCTGTTGGAGACTGAACAATCAACACAGTCAGATCTTATTTAACTTACTTCATTCAGTAAACTGAAAAATAAACACATGCCGTCATTTGGATTGTTATTACTCAGCTGTTAATGGGTATTTTGCCAAACACTGCTAGCTTTATATGTCAGACCTGCAATTAATAAGTGTGATACTTGAGTTACTTTTATTCACAGCTAATGGCTGACCCATAACCCATTCATTATGAAAATGTCAATGATCAACATAATTAAAAAAGGTTGTGGAGGGCACAACAATGGAAATTGGGGCATAGATATTTGCTAATTCTTCTAATACACACAGAAAGAAAATCATGCTGTATTCATGTTCTCGCAAAGTTTTTGAATGTGTTTTCTGGATGCGCTACCGCATTAAAGATCAAAATATTCCAAAGTCGAAGAAATAGTTCTACTTCAATCATAATGTGAGTCAACCTGTCACGGGCCATGGTGGAGGACTCAAACGCAGACCAGGCAGAGTATCGTGAAGGTGGTATTTATTGAACACACACGAAACGTACCAGAACACAACGGGGAGTCCAAGCAACAGACAAGAGACGAGGGGGTAAATCCAGTATGAACAGGGCGGGCGGGCGGGCGGGCGGGCGGGCGGGGAACAGGACGAGCAAACCGGGCAGGTAGACATGAAACACATGGGGTAATGATCGGGCAGTGAGTGTGTGTGAGGCAGGGGTTTAAATAGAGGTGAGAACAGGTGAGGGGAGTTGTGCTGATGAGAGGGAAGTGCTTGATTAATGATCCGAGGCAGGTGAAGGGAATTTAGACTGAGGGAGTGACTGACAGGTGTACTGAATTGATTAGACGAGTGAGGAGGGTGTGGAGCTAGACAAAGACACAGAAGGCAAAGCCTAATCGTGACACAACCAGGATACTCTTGTGATTTCAGTCCAGTCCAAAAATATGTGTGACTTATTCCTCAAAGTCTGGAGGAAAAGATCCACTTTGCTAATAAACAACACTCTCCAGAGCCTCAATTGCAGCGATGTCTGTGCTGGCTTTGTGGACACTATGGCACAGAAGCCAAGCTGATTTTCCAGGGATATGGTTACATTTCCTGGTTCAGAGCTCTGAGCGCTACAATGGAATGAAACTCATTTGGGTGTTAAGCGCTCAAAAGCACAGATACACAAAGTGATAGCCATCCAATTAGTGTCTGGGTCGGAGTATTCTGAGGTTTGTTCATGTAATAAAGACATTTATTTTAAGAGAAAAGATTACTTGAACTGTATACTGCATGAATGTTTTTACTTCCGGGGTGAATTTCATACCATCAAAATTAGCAGTTTGATTTTTTCCTTCCCATGATCACAGTTGACATCAACCACAATTTCAAATGTTTCATGTTCATCTGTCAAGTGCCCAAACTGTTAACTGGAACAGCACATTTTCTCATGCTTTTTGAAATAAAATATTGAACAATACTTTCTCAGACCCCCAAGTTAGTGTGATTCAGTTTCTAAAGCTAGAGCTTGTTTAGTGCTGAATACGTAAATTCCAATAAACCCTCAAGTCAGAAAACAATGGTCACTTTTTATAGAAGCTATATTTACTACAAGGTCTTTATCTGAATCTGCCAGTTAGAAAACTAGAATGCACTAAATGCAACAGAAAACAAAACCATAAATCAGCGTTTTATTTGTATTATTTATTGGGTGGCTATGAATGGATGTGGCAAGAAAACATTTCCTCTGCTCTTTGACAGATTTCCCCTCTTTGTGTATCAGCTAACGCACAACAAAGCTCTGTAACAAACAGTCTTACAGACAAACATTTGGCACAATGATCAAACGCATATCCAGCCATTCAAAGCCTAATCATGGATAGACAAACAGAAAACCAACCTGAAACAGATGGCACGAAGGGAACACATTGTCTCTGCAAAATACACTTTTCCTATTTATATCCAAATAAACCTCTTAGAAATAAGGATTAAGGTATATGCAGGACAGATGGGCGGTGTGTTACATTGCTTAAGAATTTGCACAACTGAGGGAAACGATCACAATCTGAAGTAAAGCATGTCCGCACCAGCACTTTCTGTACATGCAGGCATTTGCAACTGAGACACATTGCAAACCACAAGTGAAAGCTCCAACGGTCACTGATTTTTATTTCAAGACATAATGCATTGTGTGAAGTTTTGCCTTGTCAATCTCATCCACTTTAACTTTTGTTGCCTGGAAAAAAGAACTGTGTGCTTCTGTGTGGTGAGGCGGTGAGGCGGCTAGCCTCTAACAGCTGAAACGAAAGTCAAGTCAGCAACAGTTGGATGCTTTGATTTCGGGTTTTGCGGCACAATTCAGCCATAAATGTCTAAAGGTGTGTTGAAATTGTAAGCACATTTTTTTGCAGCAGCTATGGTGCTAATGCATGATTGGATTTGTTTGGTAACTGTAGAAGTGTAACGGGTCAATCGCACCAACATTTAAAACTGCAGCAGTGAATGAAATCTGCGTGGTGATTTCGAGAATTTGCAGCATTGAATAATTGCAAAATGTTTCAAAAAGTACTGACCTTTGAGGGAATAGAAAAAAAAAGAGAAAAGACCAACATAGACACAGCAATGATATTACCTGTGGAGGAGCTGTGGGATTGTGTTGGTATGTCAAAGCTGCTCAGAGGCAATTTATTTTCAAAGTCATATAGTTCAGAAGATTTGTTTGGCTTAGTTTGCTCGTGGTTCAATAGTGATCTTGAGCTATCCCATGAATATTTTAAATACAATTGCATGTTTATTAAAACAACAAACTACAAAAATAATGTGCTGATTCCATGGAGTATTGTTAAAACAAACCCAATAAACTGAAATGTGTAAACCTGATAAGAAATTAAGAAATTTCACCCAATTAATACCAACTATATTTCAACCATTCATAAACCAATACATGTTCCCCAGTCCAGTGTAAGCTCTTCCAATCCTGCTTGCATACTTCCACCTCACTAAAACAAACCACTGGGGACACGTGTCCCTCTGTGGCTCCCTTGCATTCATTTGTGGATGCAACAAGAGTGAATTGCTGACCCAAACCCACAAACACTGGGGAATCTGTTCTTCAAAAAGAGCAGAAAGCAGAAATTCAGGCTTCTCTTTGCTTAATTTGTTTACGGTCCATCAACAAATCAGGGTGGCATCATTCCACTCTCTCTGGCCAGCCTGCTGCCACTGAGAGGTTCCGCGCTGCAAGCTGGTGGTCTCTTAGGGTTAGATCGGTTGGCAGTGGCAGGAATACGCTTATGCACAGGCAGCAGATCACAGCCTAAAATAAGGAAAGAGCAGAGAGCAGTGCCCACTAAACAGCTCAGTGTACATTCTTCCCTTTAATATCGAAATGACTTAACTAGACATACAGTGTTAAATGCTCCACACTTCAGAATCACAAAGCAACAGTGAAGAATAATACCATGGTAACTCCTTTTGAATATCAGCTGTTTGAAGCCAAAACTCTTTACATGACACATTAATTGGGATTTAGTGTTCAAACTGGCACTTCCTCTTATTTTATGTAGTTGTATGCAAATGTATGCTATCCATTTTGCAAAAGGAAGTACAAAGTGAATTATTCAATAAATAAAAGACATTACAAATATCCTCTGAAACATTTCTGGCAACATGTTTACTGCTGCACCAGGCAGCTTAATTAGTTGGTTGTGAAGTCTCACACTGTGGCCGTTTGAAGAGCTGAAACACACACTACACAATGTGCAACATGTGTGCTGCGCAGTGCTGTTGCAATGCCACTTAATGAGACTGAGGAGAAAGGTGTATATTTACGTGAAACATCATGTACTGTGCATTTCTTCTTTTGTTTCACAGGTGAATACGGTATTGGTGATACAAACATGATCTGAACTACTTCGTGGAGTCTTTTGCAGCCTTAGTTTTACACGGTAATATTTCTTTTCTTTTTTTCGTTGTGCGCTCTGACACTGAGAATCCACCGGCAAGTGAAGAAAATAGATCTGACCGGGCTCCAGAGCAAAAATGCCGATCATTAGCTTTAAATCTTAAGCAATTAGTAAATGCAGCTACGGCCCAGGGGATTCTATAGCCTGCAAAATGGTTGATGGGCTTTTTTTTTTTGGCACAAATGAAACGGATAATGATTGCATGAATTTAACAAAGAAGCGAGAGTACAGAATTTGCTCAATGCCGTGATAATGAGGAGGAGTTGGAAGTAGCCTCTCTGTGATTCAAGAGAAGCTTTGACACTGCAAGCTATGCACTGTGAAAACCGATGAAAGCTCACGTACATTCAAGGACCATCAGGACCATACTTTTCCTTATGGTCTTTAAAAGGATCGTACCTTCTGCAGGCTATTGTTCGGGGGACTTTTAGAACTCAAGTGCCTCTCCACTCTGAACAGAAATCCTATTATATCAGACATGAAAGATTTTTCCATCATTGTCGTGCCATTTTGACTCATTCACACATTCCTATCAAAATGCACCTCACAGAGCTTTTGAAGTAATATGTGTTTAATGCTCTCGGCATTTTATTAGTCTTAAATAAATGTGATAGAGAGATACTTCAAATGTCCCCATTGACATACATTTGGGGGGGGGGGGGTTATAGCCTACACGCACATACAGAGGGCCTTACAGTGCAGACAATGACCTCCAGATTTACCTTTAGCTGTGCTGTATTTCTGCTCCGCTATGATTTTTGTGGCTTGCCTGAATGTTTTGCCTGGAGTTAACGTCCCAGAGGGGGTTGTGCTGTCCATTAACATTGTCCAAAGTGTTGCCATAACTAAGAAGATTCATTTTATTACAAAGTGTAGCCTTTACTTCATCCCTCAAAAAAGCAATTATAGCACACATTTGATATAAAGCCACTGTGTCCTGGCTTGGTTTTAATTTCAGTGAGGACGGAAGCTGAACGCTCGGATAATCAGCGCTGTCAGTTAAAGGCAAAGATTGGCAGTTGCTTCCGGTAGTTCGCTGAAATCGTCAGACGGCAGTGTCATAATTCACTTCCAGCAGAAACCGAGGCTCTTTGAAATGGGGATTTCTCACCAAAAGAGGGAAGTAACTAATCATTATACTTCCATATCTTAGGGATGTTACCTTCTTTTCATCTATTTGGAAATATAGTCGTCACACACGCACGCCCCTAATAGAGACATAATTCGGTTTCCACTCAGGGCCAGAGTTAAAACTCAGAGTAAAAAGTCAGAGTAAAACATTTGATGTTTTTTTGACTGAGAGGCATCATGTGTTTATTGACTGCATGCTGAAATAAGGATGCTATTTAAATAAGTCAGTAACAACACTAACAATCTAAAAGGAGCTCTCCCACTATATATGATTTTGTAGATATCATGCAACAATTAAAAGTGAAACTATGGTGATCACAATATTGCTGTCTTTTCAGCCAAGAAAAAGCCTTCAATAAAATAAGTTACTTTAGTGAAAATAAAATCAGGTTTGTATATGTTTATTTGCATTATAAATCTTCAGCTCTAAAGTGTAGCATGTTTTCTGAGCTTTGCAACTGTTTTAATACATATTTGTCTTTTATTAAAATCAATATAACATTTAAACTCCAAAGACATAGACCATATAGAATGTGAACGCAGTCTCCATGACTTCACCCATTTCTGGTTTCTGTGTCTTCATTGTGAAGCTCTCAGCGGGTGGCTCCGGCCTTCGCTGCCTTGGCAGAGACGACGCAGCCCAACTCTGGGCTGATCCAAAAATAGGCAAAGAGGTGGAAAGTCAAGGCCATGCCTTGTCATGAATGTGGAAATATGCCATAGAAACCAAAAACCATTACAGGTATGATTGAATGAATTCAATGTAACTGAGGTTATTTTTGAGTGTGGTGTTTTAGAGTTGGTAGGATGAAGTTAACAGATATAAAATGTACAAACAAACACATACAGACATAAGATTTCACCCAAATGGAAACCTTTTTGAAATCCACAGTTAGATAATATAAACCGACACAAAGCTTGATTATGCCCCTTCCTCTGTGTATCGAACAACGTCAAAGAATGTGACACAATAATCTCCAAATGTGTTGACTTTTTGTGAGGCTGAGCCAGAAACACTTGTGCATCTGTTGTGTCACTGCCCTTTCTCATGTGTTGTTTCGTAAAAAAAAAATATAGAGAATCGATTATAACAATTATAAGATTTTTTTGGCAATTTTCACAGAAGGTGAGATTATCCCCAAACTGTCATGTTTTTCCAGTTGAATTCAATTTGTAAGTGGATACATTAACCGTAATGACAAACCAAAAAAGTAAACGTACAATCTTGCTAGATGTATGATGCCATTACTTATTTATTAAGTTAAGGTACTTTTTATATTTCATATGATTGTCATTACTCTTTTGTACAGTGACATTATGTAAGAATTGTGCTGTGTTTGTTCACATTCTTCATTCATTTCTGTGACCAGGCTGTTACCATGTTTGTTTCTGCTGGTTGGGTATGTTAACATGGAGGTCTATGGGGATCGAGTGGTATTTTGAGGAACTGCTGTTCACTTCCGCATTGGCTTCATTTTTCAGCGTTTCAAAACAGACACAATATTAGTTTAATAAAATGTTTAAATAAATGAATCATATTTCATGATCATTCATGAGATTTATTTATGATGACTTATGAATGGACTCGCGTGGTATGGGAGAGAAATAACATCTGCTGCTGCTCAAAACAATGTATAATGAAAAAAAGACATGCAATTACACAAGACAGAATCCAATATCATAAAAAAGAATAAACGTGTGACAAAGGGAAAGCTATCTGATCATCTCTGTGTCCTCATGCAGTGAAGGTGAGCTGGCGCTCACCAAACGCCCACAGAAAGAGCTTAGTTTGACACATGCTGGAACTTGACAGCAATAAAATAGTAGGGGAGTGTGATATCTTTGCCACCCACCTCAGTAATATTATTCCGACCCAACTGGCGAGGAGTTGAGTGAGTGTCCTACGGGCAGGCGATGTGCTGAACTAAACAGCAGGGTTTCAAGATCATATCGGCACAGAGCGTCTATAGCAACCTGTGTCGACATTTGCTCTCAGCTCCGCTCAGAGGTGGTTGGCATGTGCTGCCACGTCAATCGTGGTTTTGTGGCGAGCATATTGATTTTCCCGTGGAGTCTCACATGCATCAAATCAATTCTTCTTCCCACCTTCTTCACCCACTCCCGGCTCCGTCATTCATTTAGAGTCCACAGACGGCACAGAAATGCTTGGCTCGTGTTATTTCTTATGACCTGTGCAAAAATAAAGTCTGAGAGAGACTGATGAGTCAGTGCAAGCAACATACTGCACATTACTGCCAAGCAATTGAGTGACAGGGTTGCTAGGGCCCGTCACTAGTGTCATAAACACGAGCGTGAATACATAATGGCTGCAAATTAGCATGAAAACAACACTCTGTAATTCTGGAGAATAGAAACTAACGTCTCAAACTTTTCAACCTTATGGGAAAAGGTTTGTTTTCTGGGGGATAGGATGTTTGGATTCTATACATCTTGAAAGGTGGATGACCTTTTGGAAGAACTTTACCACAGAAGGGCCTGAGAATCACCACGTAGAGAAACAAAATCAATAACTGCAGTGCAAATATAAGACCCACAGCTCGTCAGAGGATCTGTACAGTGTGGTCGAAAAGCATGTGAGGCTGAAATCCATACAGACAGATTTGTTATATCACAAGGAAGTCATTATCATAAAAAGAGCTGATTGTAAAAATAAATAAAAAAAGCTGTAGTGACATATCATGCATTTTGGAGATGAGCTGAACACTGGTATCTAGCTATTGTCTAAACAAATTGAATTTCCTCTTGGCTTCCCGGCTGAGTAATTGTAATGTTTCAGCAACTTAGCAGTGGCTTTTACCATTTGCTTGCATACGTTGCAACAATCTAGTCTCACTCAACACATAACAAATGACAATATTAGGCCACTAAATTGTAATAACCTGCCCAGGGACTACAGATCAAAAAATAACTAACTCTGGCACATTTACATTGAGGTGGAAACTGAAATGTTGATTAATGTGCACTCTCCCTGGTAAATAAATAAAGAAAAGGCAGAATTGCCCACCTGAAAATGTGAAAAGAGGCTTTCAAAAGTCAGTGTATTTGCAAACATACGTAAACTCACAAAAACTGTGAAAAGTGCATTGAAGTATATGGAGGTTGTTACGTGTTAACGTTATGAAGATATACAGTATAGTTTCCTTTCAATAGACATTAATGAAATACCATGAGTTAGACAAGTCATCGTTCATTATTGTGTAGCTTAGTTCCATGCACATGGTATATATTTATCTTTTGAGAAGGTTCTGTTCGGACATATATACTCTCCCTCTTTCCCTTTCTGTTATATTAAAAGAGGCAAGCCGTCCCCTGGTTACTACAAATGGAATCCTCTGTCACAGTCTTAGTTTCCTAGATCAGCAGAAATATTCCAATAAACACAGTCCAGCACCATTAGCTGTGGGGAGCTCTTTCATGGGACCTCAAGCTCAAGGCTTTGTTAGTCATACATCAATTAATCACGAGGCCTGAGGCACCACGACGGTTGGATGGTTGCCAATTTGATCCAAGCAACGTGTTGACATACAGATATCTCATTGTGGTCCCGTCACCTGGGCACACCTAACCATCTGCTCATTACTGCATTCTCCCCTGGTAGCCACAGAAAAGCAACCAATGTGGTAAAATAAACAGTAAAATTAGTTTTAAATCACATATTGCTCATGAATCAATATGTAGTACAAAGAAATAATGACTATGTGTAATATGTTGACTTTTCTTCTATTCCCACCCGGTCTAACTTGTGTTGTAGCCAATCCCTTCTCATTCTGATCCTGTCACTCACAATTTATTATTTCTCGTGACGGCTTTTACAAAGCTTCTACACATGCTAAACCTGGACACAAAACATATAGGAAACACTTGTTAAATGTCAAATGTTAAACCTCTGCTTTGGACGTCCCCAGACTGAATAAAAGAAGAGGACAAAGTCACCGTCACATCACCCATTGGTTTATGGACTGACGTGTTAAAGCCTTTTTTCATTTTGGCTGTCGCCATCTTGGCTTTTAGCAACCTAAAATGAAACGAGAGGGTGGAGCTAAGTACAATTGAATGTTGACTAAGACATTTTAGGCGACTAAAACAGTTAAAACTATCTATCATGAACTGAAAACACACTGTGAAAGGGTTAAAGTTCTACGATGAGAACACAAACAACTCCCAGAGCAGACGACACCCGCCCTAAAGCATACGCTGCTTCATTGTGTATTTGACTCTAAAAGGGACCATTATTTACAAAATGAACATCATGCTGTTTTAAAAAAGACTTGAAACTAGAGATTGAGACCATCAACTCATGTTTACAATGTTTACTGAGGTAATAAATCAAGTGAGAAGTAGAGTCATTTTTTTATTAGAATTGTATACAATCAGATGTCTTTTTGCAACCGGAATGCCGTGAGACCTATAGTCTATACTCCATGCTGCCTGGACACTAAAAAGGTAGACCTAGTTCAATTCAACTGAATTCATTTTTATATTCCAATATCACAAATCCCAAAATGAATGTAATGTGAATTAATTGTGCATGCTTTAACCTAAATTCAAGTCTTTATTTACTCATTTAAAAATCATCAGTCTAACATTGCATCGCTACTCTAAGCCTACCTAGTAAATCTGCGAATTTCACAATGTTAATGTTCTCTAATCACACTCTTCTGCACTTAGCCCCCACCCTATTGACAGACTGACATCCAATTAAAACTGATATACAGGCAACTGTAGCGGGTCATCACCCAACCTTTGTCTTCTTCCTGAATATCTTGCAGCACATTACTGCCAACCACAGCGGACACACTCACAGTAACCATCCTGCAGTAGAGGGAGTTTAAATGTTTACGCAAACAAAATGGGGCTGCATGATTTTGAGATATTTATTTGTTGCTGCTTTAAGTACAGGAGTATACTCATCTGCAAGAGACATATGCAAATGATGGCTGAGTTCACAGCCATATGGTACAGACCTCTCATAATCAGGCATTCATATCAGTTACAGTGGCTCATTCCTCAGAATGATGAAACAGACTTCCACTCATTGCGTGTCCAATTGAAGTTGGGTGGAGTTTGTCCTCTTGTCACACGCTAGAAATCATTCTTCTCGTCAAACTGTCTACATTTGAAGAAAGGGTTGCACCAACAGTATTTCATTAAGTTGTTAACTGTTCCCTTGACTTGCCAAAAAGTCCAGCCGGTGAGGACTGTGCGTGGATACAGCCCCTATGGCCCAAAACGGTTGGAACCAATTTGGTCTGGTTTTGTTTTCTCAGGGTTATGAGTTTTCTCATGGTTCATGAGTTCCCTTTTATTCTCTCAGGGAGGACAAAGGGAAAACTTCTTGCTGCCTCGCACGTCGAGATATGATTCAGAAGAGCTGCGGCACCTGTTATTATTAAAACACATGCACACAAGGTGTACTACTTATCTTTTATTATTCACTGCAAACAATTTGAGCAGCGTTTACTTTGTTTTCTTTCTCCTTATGCTAAGAAAAGGAAGCAGATATCTTTTTATCCTTTACTAAAAACATCTTTTTGGTTGTTTGTTTTTGCTTGTGACTCAGCTTTAGTTCAAGCTTCTTCAGTCTCCATTTCATTTTGCTCGCAATGTTTTTCTCACAAAAAGAGCTCAGTGTTGGTAACCTGTGAACAGAAATACAGCACTGGTATTCCTCCACCTTTAAACCCTGCTGCTTTAGTCGGTATCTTGCATTGTATCTGCCTAAGAAATTGCACACTTATTGCACAGTATCCTTGAGTATGTTTGAGTGAGGCACATTTCAAGCTCTGCTGAAAATACAAATAACAAACATCATCTCTGCAATTGTATGGACCTACTTTTCTTCTGAAACCACCGCAGTCAGTCACAGTCTTCTTCCTTATAACTGCATTCCGTCTGTGATTATAGTGTTGTTAAGCACATCCTCTTTGGGACAATTAGCTCCCTCTAAAATATGAAATGCGAATATGAAAGTATTCAAACTGTGAAGAATATATATTTAAAAGTCTACAAACTCAACAGTACAGGTGTTATTCAAAAAACACCTGCAATATTCCATTCATCCATTCATAGGCTCCTTTGAGGTTGACATTGGGTGACAGGCAGAGTGCCTACGGATAGTTCAGTATAAAGAAATGCTCCATCAGTGACCAAATACGACATTTTGTACAAACCTTATTCAGCTTTCTCAAGGCTGCACATATTCAGTGGTTTCAATAAAATATCCATGGATTGTAATTCTACTCCTTCTTAATATCATCTTCCCGTGGACCTGCAATTCTTATTGGAGTTGTTGGGGGCATATAGTGCACCATCCTCCCTGCTCTTGAGCTTTCAGGCTTTGTGTATTTGTGTATCGTGTACTCGTTCACTTGACCAAGGACACCCAGCCCCCTGTGTTTGAGCTGGAAGTCTATAGGAGAGGTGTGGAAGAGCCCAAGCCCTTTCTCATTCTTAGGGCAACCAACGCTTTTGGCCCATCAGCATCTGTATGAAACGCACCGGGCTTTCAAGTAACTGACATACAAACCCATCTGAAAGGTGGATGGGTCAAACAAACACAACTTTCAACCACGAGACTGGTGTTCAAGGCTGGTGTTCTTGTCCCAAAGAGTTTGTGATCTGTTTTCTGTTTGCTACATTTTTTATATGTTACTTAGTTTGCTTAATTATTTAAGCCCAACAATGATGTTTTTCTCCAAACCTAACTAAGCGGTTTTGTTGCCAAAACCTAAGTTTACGTTTAAGCCCGACCGTGAGATTTTTCCTGGATCTTACTAATTGTTTTCGTTGCCTAAAACTACGTTTACAAACTTATTTTAAGTTCAACCATGAGTTTTGCCTAAACCTAACTAAGTGCGTTTGTTGCATAAATCTAATAATTTTTTTTGAAATTGACATTGTTAACCACGCGTTTACTGCGACAGTGCGCTGGGCTATCCAGTGCGTTGGAAAGTGACACCAAGGGGTCTGACAAAGCATCAGTATGTGACGAGTTGGAATGAGAACATGTTGAGAGGTCTATCGCTTGTGCAAGTCTATATACTGACAGAACTACCAAAAGAGCCCAATGAAACTAAAATGTAACATTTATTTCCTTTTCATACCATACTGAGCTCACACATACATCCTTTACTTACCTCGTAAAAATCATGTTCACAGATTTTTTTTCCTTTTCTTTTATTCATAAAATAGCTGCATGGAGCATACTTTGCCAGGCATTCGTGGCACCCATGAAATTGGCTTCTCTTACATCAATCACACGTTTGGTGCAATCTCACGGCTTTCTTTATCTCTTTGTGCCCACGGGCGCCTCTCCCACTGTTCATGAAATACATCAACCTGTCTTTCAGTTGCTGTGTCGGCTTTATATGTTTTGACCTTAAGATTTTTCATCTGAAGCCATTAGATGAACGTAATTTTCACCATAATGCGAGAACAGCAGGTACATTGGAAGAGGAGTTAAGGAATTGGAGTGGCACATTACATGATGCAGTGTGTTTGCCAGTCGAGTACACATGAAGCTCTAGCTTGAGTTCAGTCGGTAAGACTATACTTTTGCACGTTTTCACCTGTAGTTTATTCCTCATTCATCCTGCCATTCATCCCTCTCACGCATGTTTAATCTCCTTGCTGTCATTGTTTGAGAAATCAGCTGTTCACATCAGCTGCTAACATCTCTCCGAAAGCACTGCGACATGTCGTTATTGTCAGACTATCATCTTGCTGCTGTCTCCTTTTAAATAAGATTTGATACGTTCATGCTGCTGTTACACGCGCCCTTCCACCTCCCCATCACTGCCCAGTCTATGCAGTTTCATCAGATTCATCATTTCATCAGCCTCTACCAGTGTGAGCAGAATCATCAACCACCACCACCTCCAGTGTCTTGACTCCAATAATTAAAGACTTTCTCTCATGACTTAGCTATCACCCATCATCTGTTATAAAAAACAATTATTTTTCTTCATTCACTCGTCTCTTCTGATTGAAATGCTTGTTCAAAACGTATGTTTTGGTTCAAGTATGTTTCTGTATTTCTACTCTCCTATCAAGTGGTCAGATAAAAAGCTAGTCCTAAGAGCAGAGTTTGTATCTTTTTGTGATCTTGTCATATTTTCAGGGTGAATTGCATTTTGTATTTCATTGTCATGTTGTCATTGAAAATATATATTTTTCATTCAGGGTTTAAACTGGAATGGCAGGCTTACATTGCTGGGCTGAGTGGTAGAATTTCTTTCTCATTTATTTTTGGGTTTTAACTGAAATGTCTTCTTTCTTCCATCTTTCCTTCATTGCTTTCATAGATTGTTCTTCATAGAACATTTTCTTTTGCTGAAATGTCTTGTTTATGATGCACAGAAGATCCTAAGAATCTTGGTGATCCGACTTCTCATCTAGGGCCATGATCTGCTTGAAAGTGGTCGGCACTAGTTTACACCCGACTGCGGACCATTTGGGGTTCCATCGAGAAAGTTTTGCGTACAGAGTGTCGTACAATGCACTTTTTCAGGAACCAATATAATGATGTTACACACATGTTATATACCCAGTTAAAGAAAAAAGTCTGCGCTACAAGATCAAGTAAGCCATTTGTACACACTCCAAACACAATTCTACACAACTAAAATAAGCAACTAAAAGAATTACAACAATATCACGTATATTTCGCCATGAGTCAGCCGGCTACGCACTCCGGTCCGAGCTACCAACACAAAGCTAAAAGCTAACACGGACAACTGAGATAGCAAAGAGCAAGAGAATTCGACACAGATTCCAGAGATATCTTCAATATTTCTCTCCGTGAAACCATTACAGAGATACAAGCACCAGAACCACAAACCGCTTTATTGATAATTATCAGAAACGCTCCTCACCTTTACGCTGTTTTCATGTAGACAAAGGCATAATTTCCCGGTTCTGGAGCTAAAAAATCAGTTCTACGTATATACTGTGTGTCACTGAACTGTTTCTGTGAAGACAGGGTTTTCTTTCTAAATCAGGGGACGAGGGGGGGGATGATTTGACTTTCGGCGTATCGGATTTTACGCTTCGCGAGGGACGGCGCATTTTGGATTCTGACTGGCTGACAGTGCTTTCACTCTATTCCACGTGGGGTTGAATTCTCTAGACTCTAACGCATCGAACGAGGTGTCAATCACTTCATTCGACCAATGGGCTGCTGATTTACGTCTGCATAGACACATGCAGTCAGGAGAGAAAACTCTATGGATCACAGACACAAACAGGGCTCAGAGAGGATTCTGGCTCTCAAAATGAAGCCAAACTGCTGTATTTGGATAGATTGAACACTATTAGTGATAAAACAAGTGAAATATATAGTTATATAGTATATAAAATTACAATGGAACAGCTGGTTCCAAAATGACCATTTTGGTGACCTCGTCTGACCTCTCTGTACTAAAACCTCTCTAATTTTGTTCTGCTTCACTTTATCAAAGTCAAACTTTAAACAGAGACTGTTCACATATTGTGCTATGATTTGGGAGAGGTTTTAGACTTGCAGCTGCATCATTCCAAAGAAATAATAACAATAAAAGTGCTTTTTTTTCCAGGCGAACCTGAAACTTTTCAATTTGAGCTGTGTGCCATCTTCATTTATTCTTAACCAGTAACATATACTCTGATATTTACACATCTGAACAAATCTCACAAGTGTTACCTTTATTATAACATAAACATTATTAAAATAGAACTTGTAGTTGCAGAAATACACTCTTTTTAGTATGGGTATGCAATTTTTGAGCAGAGGCCTAAAAATATGGCTAGGGTACACACATGTTAGTTTTATGGCAAGAAAAGACATTTATTTATTGACTTTTTTTGCATATATCGTGAAATAGGTGCACAATATGACCTTCAATGTGGTCTAACAGGGTTAACTCTGTGGAGTCAACGAACGCGCCGGCGCGTTTATGCGGTGCTCACTCGATGTTTCTATTAATATCTCCGTCAAAAAACGGCACAGAAAAATGTTTCGAATATTATAGATTATCTGTAGAAATCTGTAGATTCTCCACTTCCGTGTCCGTATTCTCACGAGATTGTACGTGACTCACACAGCGAGCTATGATAGTTACAGAGACAGAGCACGTTCATCGACCTCTGTGATTCATGGCTTCGTGTGTTATGATAGCTTGTTAGCTTGTTCGTTAGCTCGTTTGAGTTGAGCTGCAGCGTTCTGATTTACTTTTTACAGAGACATGTAAACACACCGTTAGTCGAGTCTATTGAAGATAAAATGCATGGACAAGTTTTTCCAAATCCTGTTGAGACATAAATCCTCGAATCCTTGATATCAAAAACCTTGTTTACATCGTGTAGCTTGTTAGCTTGTTCGTCAGTACCTCTAATGGTGAAAGTAGACATTTATCTACTATTTTATTCATATATTGCACTACTTGTGTGAACCTAAGACTTTGGTAAACCAATTTCAAGCACCAAAACAATTCATCCACATGAGTAAAGTAGAGATTTGAAGAATTTAAAAAAATTGGACTTCCAACTTTTCAGTTTTAGGGCCAAATTATCGCTTTACACAGTGCCTTAGGACACTTGGTGCCTCATTATATAGATAGCTGAGATTGTTCTGCACATTTTGATATAAGACAGGGGTATGTATCATATATGAAAGTGCCTTAAAAGGTGAATTTAAGAAAACATGAGAAAATTACCAGGACCCCAAAGTGTTAAAAAGGCATTTTTTCAATTAATCTCTACATTTCGTATTATAGCCCTTGCTGGTTGACATTTTGAATCACTTAACACGTAGTTCGTGGTGACAATAAAAAATAAGGAACAAACTCATGAAAGATTATTGTTGGAGCATGTTGAAAATCCATTATGACCGATGCTTCTGGGGGGGGGTCTGTGTTCAAATCTCAGGCGGCTCCAGAATTCTGAGCACAGCCCGAGCACTTTCTGTTCACCTTACTTAATTAATTAACACTTTTGTCCCTTGAGTAGTCCATGTTCAAACTGTCAATTTTGAATGTGTGCTCTCCCATCGGCAACCTTGATTATCAAAGCGATCATGAAACCAAAAAGAACATTCTCTGATTAATAATGAATGCGGAGAGAGACAGAGGGAGAGACAGAGAACTGTGACACGCACTGCTGATAATACTTAAAGTGGCAAGATTTGAGCCCTTTGTTATTAGAATTTCTACTTGAGTGAAAACACTGGAATTGTGCACAGAGTTTAGCAGTGTAGAGTCTTTATGTTGATACACAACTTTAAAGCATTGTGTGCATAATTCCATTTTTGTGTGTAGACAAAGGAGAAAAGACACCCTGTTCATAATACTGCAAACATATTAATATTGCAATACTTTTATCATTGGGCTCATTCACCGTTATGTTACCTCCTCAGCGATAGATAGTGACTTAACATGTATTAAGTCATTAAGTAATTCATTAAAATCTCTGAGATTGCCCCTCGATTGTCCAATAGTTGTGTGAGAGGAGTGATTAAACATGTAGAATCTGTTGCAATATGTAACAAGGCCTCTTTTTTCCTCGTGCATTATTACCGACGCTTCTGTGATGGATGTTTTCTCTCTCTCTCTCCTTTCGATTAAGGAGTCTTGGCTGAACAAACCACAGCACGCATTGCGCTGCTGTTTGCACGGGAGTGTGGTTGGCCACTGTGCAGCTACAATGGTGCAATCTGGGATAGAGTATATTGCTCAAGGGCACCTCGGTAGTAGTGGTAGTGATCCCGAAGCCCAGTTTAATTGATGTTCCGTTTTTGTCAGCATAAATCTGGATTCCTTCCAAGGCTGTGGCATTATTCTAATGTCTACAGATATCAAGTCACATGGAAAACGCCTGTAGCCAGACAAAGAATTTTATGCTTACATGCACTCCTTGGCGCAAGAGGGAGTAAAATAAGAGAGCGCAGTGGCTGCTGCAGTATGGATGACATGTGTACTCCCTTTGAGAGAAGGTGAAAGACGTTTTTTTTTTAGTTAATGACAGTTTCTATGATAATTCCTCCAAATACCTATTCTGTAACGCAGCTGTTCCCAAACCTTTTAGGCCACGCACCCCCTTCTACATCCCGACCGGGTTCACGCACCCCCAATCCCCCACACCTTAAAAAAACAGAGCCTATTTATAGCCGCATACAAATCGGACCAATGAGAGAACAGTTTACTCGTGCGTGGCGTTTGTTTACAAGATTTAGTCCGCTGTTAAATGTTGCAGTGTTAACACAAACCGAACAAAGGGGCAACTGCAACATTGTATCATATTAATCCCTGAATCAGAACAAAGCCAACGAACTACAGGTGTGAAAACGCCCTGAAACACTGCAACAAAGTTTCAATAGATTTCAGTTACACAAGGCGTCACTTTTAAAAGAGCAATAAGGATGGCGAGGACACACGCACAGGCTCAGAGGCAGATTGCATCACATTTAATTTACAATTAACCATACATGTCTTCGGCGATGTGTGAGGTAGCCCCTTTCTTGCTATTCTGTAACTGACCAGATATGAAGCCCGTAGTGTGTTTTTTGTAGACCCAACACATGAATGAGACTGCAGTTGTTTTTGGCTGTTTTGTAACTCCTCCAATTTTGATATAAAAAATGTAAGGAGCTTTTGACTTGCACTGGCATGCTTGGTGTTCAGGTGGCGACGTAAATAAGAGGGCTTCAGACAGCTGTTAGCCAGAACCTTTTTTCATCATATTTCCTCTCTTTTTTCCCAGTCTGATGCTCACTCTTGTTTCCTCTTTTTTCACCTTGACTCCGCGATGGGCCGATGTGCTCCCGATTTGTCTGTGCTATCCCTTCCTCCTTTTCGGTCTCCTCCGTCTCATCTTTCTCTGACTCTCGCTCGATTTCTTCTCCCGGTCTCTCGCCTCCGATTCCTCACTCTCTCTCTGTCTCTCTCCTCTTTTATGACTGATAGCTTCAGATGTCCCATCTGACAGTTTCCCCAATTTCAGCCAGTTTAGCATATTTGCATTAAAGTTGCTGAATGAATGAAGTTAGCTGTTAGCTGACGTTAGCTGCACAAGCTAGGCTAGCTAGTGTGTAGGTAAAATACAGTCTGGCGGCAGGAGCTGCAGTGCATTTATTTATTAAATTGTAAGTTTTTAATTTTAAATTTAAATCTTACAAAGGGAATTTTTATAATTCATGTTTTTATTTTGTGAAAAATCCCACTTACATTTTTTTAAATTGTATTTAATATTAATTATTACACCATTAGACCACCATTACATTTTTCCTCTCGCGCACCCCTGCACCACACTTTGGGAATCCCTGCTGTAACGCATACAAACATCAACTAATGATCTAAGTACTCAACGAGTATGCTTTTAGCAGTATGGTGTAAGTGCTATAATTTTCTGATGAATCTTAAAAAGTTTGTTACAGTTTTGTTAACCGTAACATTTCCAAAAGTTGACATCCATTTCATACGTTGCTTCTGTAAGCACTCATGTGTCACTGTCACGATCCATTTGGATGTACCGACACTGACAGCACATCTACTCTCCCCTGCTGACTTGAGTGCTTTATTGAGCTATGCTCAGTATGGGCTTTGGATCTAAAATGTGAAGCAAGTATGCACAGTAAGCCAACCATGAGTGGCGTAAGCTGTCGTCCTCCAAGATCTCTGTCTCCCTTTATCTCTGTCTCTCTCTCTCTCTCATTCTCTGTTGTTGTGATGAGCCACTGCAGTGGGAAAAGGACTTTGATCCACTGGCTTGACAGCAGCCTGCCAAATTCCCTCTCCCCACGCAAAAAGGCACAGATCCTGCCTTCCAGCAGTAGGGCCCACTTATTTGTAATCTCATAGATTACTGTCCCCAGGCTTAAGTGTAATGAGCCACAAACATCCAAGAAAAACATGTTATTTTTCCCTCTAACTTGAAGTTTAGCTTGCATATAAAGAAGTCACAGTAAGCCAGGACATACAGTAGGTCTAACTTTATTTTACAAGCACACTGTAGGATACAGACAGACTCACAGCAGGAGAGAAATAATCAGTCTGCTGAACATTATGGTTGCTCTTTTCTTCTCAATTACTTTTTTTTGTATTCTTTCCCTTTCTCTCTTGAGATATATTTAAATAAATCAGTTTGGGGGAGCCAGTCGGGGAACCCATTTCCATTTGAAGACCTTGAATTATACAGGCCACTGCTATAATCAAAATGCCTTTCTCGGATGGAGTTGTTGTACATTTAATTAGAAAGTGCTTTCAACAAACAATTAACCACAAAGTCTGTGACAGGACAACAAAGAACGAACCAAGATGGAGTCAAGAGAGTGCAAATACTTTCCAAAGAATGAAAGTCACAGTTAGATCAGTCTGCAGGACCACAGTAAAATAAAATAACAATAGCACGAGGAGCTTGAGGTCCCTAATGCAGAGAAGAAAAAGAAAGGAAAGGTCCTCCCTTTCCTTTCTTTTTCTGACAAATGAAACACATTTCTCTCAACGAAAATCTGGGATTTAATACTGTTACAGAAGCCTGAACAGGACTTTATTGTTCCATGTGTTAGATTTGCATTTAAGGACATGTATAGTAGAAATAACACTGTTAAAATAATTTATTTCTTAAGAGGCAGACAGCAGAGGCAGAAGCAGTATGGCCCTGGTCTGACTCCCCTTCCGCTTTCTCCACTATCTAATTAGCAAGTGCACCGTCGAAGCACCCTGTGCTTAGCACCGCCCGAGACGATTGTGATTGGCTTAAAAAAAGAATCAAGCCAATACCAGAATGATTATGTGTGGAGCTATAGGCCTTTCCTTAGCGCTGAGAAAGCGCTATAGAGATAAGTCTGACTATGCTAGACTAGCATGGCCCTGACCTCTGTCAGTATTTTTTCCCAACCCGTAACTCACAAGGACACTGTTTCCTTTAGTTATTCATTTCACGTGAACGAAAAAACCTCATAAACTAGAATTTTGCATTTTTCATTTTCCCTTAGTCTCTCTCAAATGTGCTCAGTAGGTCCCTTGGGAAAATGTCTCAATAATAAAAGATATACAATGAAATAACATTGACAATACTTTTCCTGTGCATGCCTGGGTTCGTAAAGCAAGATGGGCTTAGAAAAAGTCTCATATTTGTTAAAGAGTATGTGGTTTTATTCCCACTGTCAGTGTCCCTGTAACCAAAACAAATGCTGACTGTTCACTGCCGTCCAGCCTCAGTCTGATTTCCCCTCCTACTCCATTAGTGCTTAAACATTTTGAGTCTAACACGACATCAAAACGTAAATAATAGTTACATGACACAGCATATGACTAAACTATAATTTAGATTTACGTGCAGTGCTGGAACTAAAAGCAGTTATTTTTTTTTAAGTTTGAACATTAACCACATGTTTGCATGACTTTTTAGGTGTTGTGTGGATGCAGAGTTGGTGCTAAAGCTTTAACTGCATGTCAGAATGACATACTGTAGGAGTTATTTTTATTTTCAAACATCTTGTTAATATATGAGAAGTTGGTAGACCATTACAATAAGAGGCCCCATTAGTCATCATCTCACACATACACCACTATACTTTTCCACACACACTACCTTACTTTGTACATTTATACATATGTGTAGTATCATACTCTCCTACACAGAGCGAGATTCAATCTAACACAGAGAAACGTATTCTCATCCACACATTGTTGTTTAAGACAATACAGTACAGTGACGGACTCAGGCTGGCTGAGGAGCCGGGGCAAAGAAAAAGGGCACCAGCTGCATAAGATGGGACACCAGCACATAGAACATTTTCTATCATTTAGGGCAGCCAATATTGCACTGCACCTAGTTTTCTCCATTGGAAGGGCACAGCAACACGTTTTGTTGCACATAGAGGAAACCTTATCATGTTTTATGCAGGAACAGCGCCAGGATTTCAATTTTGGATGGGCCAGAGTAATTTTGGCTGGGCCTTTTAATTACAGAAGTTAATATTTGCCTTCCTTTGACGGTTTCCAATTGGTAGTCTCTCTAAAACAGAAATGACCGATATGCTGGAATGCGACTATCAGGTCTGGTTGATTATGACACTTTTTGAAGTGCTTCACCACAGAAACGAAGAAAAGCAAATGTTTTTGAGGCAATGAAAAGACAATCAAGACAGGCAGGAATTATCAGCTCTACCTTCTGTCTTGCCTACATTATTCTAGCCTCAACAGGAAAATGTATTTGAGGCTATGACATTAGACCGTGACTGCATCTGCATTCGAAACCGTTGATACCCACATTCAAAACAGCTGGAAACAGAATCGTCTGGGCGAACCAATTTACAACATCAATAGCCTGTTGTGATTGGTCCAGACAAATGTAGTGTAATAAATGTTGGCTTTTAAAACTTTGTTATTTTTTTTGTCTGTATTATGTATTTAAATGTTAATTCTGAACATTTTAAAATAAAGGTTAAGATAATAAATGTTGTCCCATTCATTTAGGATGGGCCCGTTGTACAAGTGTCCGGGTCCGGGCCCCAAAACCATTCAGTCCACCAGTGGTACGGTGTAAAACAGTATGGTAGTATATGTAAGTGAGGGTAAGAAAAAAGGAACTTCTTACTGCTTCTCAGCGAACATTCAAATTAGCTGTTACTCTAACGTGTGTCATTGTTAGTGATAATGGGCAGTGAAAACATCAGAAATGAGAAGTTATCATTGCGATCGTTTTATTTGTGTTAACATTATCATTTATACAGCAACTATGTCTAGAGCGAACCGGCCCATAGCAAGGTTTTCTCCAACTTCAGGAGAAGATCTGCATTTCATCACTAGCTGAGCCATTGCTGTATAGCCTTGTTCATGGTGTTCAACACTGTCCTCCTGTCTAGTTCGTGGTAAATCGTACATAAAGCCTTTCTTGGAAGAAATTACCGATGATGACCTGTATGAGAAGGTTAAAAAGAGATCAATTGTAATGAGCCAATCTTGAGTGCATTTTACGTTTTAAGTGTGACGGCTACAGCTTAATGATTCCAAGTTATTATTGTATGGGCCCTAATAGCTTAGCCAGTACATCGCTGGTCTGCTAAATTAGCTGAGCCAATCACAGAGAAGCAACAACAGCTTGGCAAATGGAGGAACACTTCTTAAGAAAATCATATTGCTGTCTGATAGCAGAGTGGCACGATGTGAACACACAGAACCACTAATCAGCTGCAAAAGTGAGATAGTGATTTTTACAGTTACTGTCATTAGTACAACCACAATTTAAAATAACAATAGAAACATTTGTTTGCTGGAGTGATTTATCAGATCACATCAGCCCAATTCCATTTTAGTCCTGCTGGATCTGACATTGTGAATGTTAATGGCTGTGATACAGCAGTGTTGGCATCATAGTGCATTTCAAGAATAAGTAAAGCTGCGAGCAGCGATGAACGGGCCCGCGCATCCCCCTGCACGTCGGGGATGCTGGCGGGACTCCGGCCTGCACGTCCGAGAACATCCGCGACTGTCGGACAGCGCGTCCACGAGTGAGACGTTTTTAATCCCGCGTGGACCGCCTGATGCTGGAAATGATGCTTTGCAAATAGTCCAATGCTTCCTGTATCCGCTGCCTGGCACTACAGAACACGTGCAAACATGCATTATGTAGCTCTATATCAAATGTAAACCACATTGTGTAAAAGTCATGTAAATCGGATGGTGTTTATCACAAAATGCAGATTTCCTTTCGCCAGCAGGTGGCACTATGAATATTAGTGAAAATTAGCTTGTAGACATCCTCAGGCCATGAGTGTTATCAAGCATGGGAAGTGTGGGACCATTTGGAACAAGTCCAGCTGAGTTACATCAGCTTTTTTGATGGGGAATCACGTAAAGTAGCCACCCACTACGGCTAAGCCATTGCGTCAAACGTAAAGCTTTTGATAACAACGGTCTTGACATTGTACTGACAAAATTTAAAGTGGATCTGACAAAATACCTAGGAGGAGTTCATTAAAGTATAGCGACTAGAAATAGGCCAAAATCTATGGAAACAATGACACAAAAATATAAATGGCTGAATGGCGGTATGGTTTGGAGCATGGTCCCAAGATACTTTTTTTTAAGTACCCATGGGATACATGTGCCTACCAAGTTTCATACATTTACCTGAAACGTAGCACTGGGGCTGCTCTTTTGAAATATTGTAAGGGGCGCTATGGAGACAATTTACAACAACCAAGCCAAGAACCCATACAAAATATGTCTTCCCATCACTTATGACACATGTACAAAGTTCCATGACTTTTTGAGCATCCCAAGCCACTGAACCATCAGCTTCTTTTTCATGGCGAATGATGCGTTGCCACGGCAACAGCGTTCAACAAAAACTCACAATATTCATGATGATGCATCATCAATGTGTTCAGGCTTTCCTTACACAATTTGAGACTGATCTGGTCAACTGTCTAGGAGGAGTAAATACAAGTATAAAATGTGACATTTCCTTTTGTCAGTAGGTGGCACTATGAGTTATTGAAAATGTTGGCATTGATGTATGCTTAAAGTAGCATCACGCATATGTAATTTTTTGCAGATTGAATAATGTACCTTTGAGTTATAACAACTTTATTGTTAATGCCGAATGAGGCAAAATGGCCGCCACGCCACGTCAAGGTTCTTTCATGAAAACTCACGAATTTGATAACTTTTCATCACAACGGGCTGAAGAGCATCTTGACCAAATTTGGGGTTGATCCCATTAATTCTGTAGGAACAGTTTGTTAAAGTACAAAGGCTGAAAACTGCGAAAAGTGACAAAAAAGCACAACATGGCGGGTTTACTGTAGCGCCCCCTAGTGGTTGAATTAAATTAAAATGTCAGGGTATGTTACAGGATGCGATGTGCACATATGCTGCAAATTTGGGGATTTTAGGACAAATGGTTGAGAAGTTATGTGTATTGATATATAAGCCAAGGAAAATAGAGTTTAAACACAGATGTTTATTGGTCCATATCTTGTAAACGCAAAGATATCAAAACGTTTTTAATAACTTTTGATGATGTAGATCCAATAATGATTCAGAGCAAATTTGGTAACAATCAGACCCAGCGTGTAGGAGTTTGCAAAAATTAGTTTTTCACAAAATTCAAAATGGCGGAAAATCTAGGTAGGCGGAGTTTAGGGGTCTGAGGGGCTTTTTTGTAGAGCTAGCGGAGTTGGATTTCAAGTAAATCGGACATACTGGCCGAGGGGCGTCGCCGGTCCAACTGGTAGGGGGCGCTAGAGAGCCATTTTTTTACACACAAACCTATATCAGATGGCTATATTTACCAGGCCTGACAAGTGTGCAATATTTGGTGAGTTTTCGAGTATGGCAAGCCCCCCAAATATGTGCCCAATGTACTATGTGTATTCAAATTTTAATAGGGCCTTCGCGGCCCGACGTTGTCGGTTGCTCGGGCCCTAATAAAATTTCCGCTGTTGGTAAAAGAAAAAAAAAAGTTGAAAGGATGCCATGATGTACAGAATTAATGAGCCTCAGTAATCCGAAGTGTCCCTCATAAACAGGCGGAATACTGAGTTATGATCAACCAGTTTGATATGTGCAGAAGTGTGTGGTATTGTTTTGTAGCAGTGCAGCAAAGCACTTGTCAAACGAAAAGCTACAGATTCATCACACATACCGTTTCTTGTTTGCCTAACAATGTTTCGAAATATCCTGCAAATCCTGAATTTTTTTCTTTTGTTTCTACGAGTCAGAATGTATGACGTGTTACACGCCACAGAACCACTGCGAGATACCCTGGCAAATGCAGGGTTTCTCAGGTCGGGTTCAAGGGCCCTTGAGGTTCTGTATGCAATCCAAATGCATCAAGCCAGTTTCAGGGCCATGTGTCAATGTCCTCTACTTCCATATTTACCATCCGCTGGTGTTATTTCCACCTTGTGAGTCTGTGTGGGAGATGTCATGGCACAATGTGTCCATGAGACACCTACTGTCGCAGAACTACCACAGAAGAAGTTGTAAATACTTCACCAGGTCTGTCTGTGGACAGATTTTGTCACCACCATGTCACAAACATGCAAGATGCAGTCACGAAACGTTACATGTGCGTAGTTTGGATCAAAATGAAGGCCTAGTTCAAAGATGGGTGCGGTCCGAGAGCCAGACTTGAGACTTTAAACTTGACTTGGACTTGCAAAAAATGTCATTTGGACATCTCCCATACAGTGTCAGCCAGCGGTGCTCTTAGCAGGTACAGGCTTTGTTGTCAAGTCAATCAGGGAATGAGGATTTAAACAGTCTCCCTGTTCAATCAAACTTCCTATTTTAATTATACTCCCTCACACACAATATAATTCCCTCTCACATAAACCATCATAATTTCTCAAACACACAATCATCCTATTCTGTATGTGAAATGAAAATGGCTGTGTTTGACATTGTCTATTCTTTCTCAGACACACTCATTTTGTCTTACATACATCATACTGCCACACGCACACATCATTATACTAATTCACACACATTTATCTCATGCTAAATATTTGTCTGTCTTAAGCACATCGCTATCCCATATTGCATAGAGAGTATGATGGTGTCTGTGATTGAGAATGATAGTGTTTCTGAGGAAGTATAGCTGTGTGTGTGTGAATAATAATTATTTATAACCCTGACAATAGTGTGTAGCTGTGTCTGTGTGAGTGGGTGTGGGAAAGTATGAATTACAGCCCAAATTACCTTTGCCTCTGTTACATATTCGTTGGTGGGAAAACATTCATTTCTATTTTTGTGCATTTGCATTCACAGAAGAAAAAAACAGGGAGCTTAAAAAGAATGACAGAAAGAGAGAACAAAGAAAGTAGTTAGATGGATTTATGACATACAAAAATCATGGCTAAGGAATACAGTAATTAGTAGCAACAAAAAATACATTTTACATTTTTTTTCTTTTTTTAATTTATGCTATTTGGTGTACACCTTTTTATGTTTTTTATGTGTCTTTAGAAGATGACAGAGCATTTATTTTGTTAAATAGGGGCACTGAAAAGATCTAATGAAAAGAGCTAATGTTGCTTAAAAAGGGCTCCAATAAATCTACACCAACTTCTGAAGAGTCTTAGTGTACTCTCCCTGGAGGTGACACATAAGTATAATAAGTATCTGTGATAGATGCTGAAGCAACGGGAAGCATGAGAAGAACACTTATTGAATAAAACCTTGTGCATTTTTCAGCACATGCTGTCATAAAACATAATTGATCCTGTACAGAAAATCTCTACAATATCCATCTGGTTTAGCACAAAACGGGACGGACACAGTTATTGATGTTTAAAATTGCTAAGGCCAGTACCACTCTTGGGTCTGCCTCTCTATTAATCTCTCCATAATTACGACATTCTCACTATCATTATATGCAATTTTCAATTGCATATCTAAGAGGAGCTAGAGAGTTCATATGGTGGAGCCAACCATTAAATGTACCGTAAAAATAAAACGCTCCATAGCAACACTGTCCGGACCTCAGACCCACGGCACAGTTGGTGGGACTGACGGTAATGGATGCCGAGCGTCGGTGACAGAGTTTTACTGCAACAAGCCATCAGTCGGCTCTCAATCCTGCATAGGTTTCCTTTGCACCTATGTGACTGATGACTTGTGCAGCCCATGCAGAGCTGCAGTAAGGAAAGATCCCTCCTGTTCTGTTTAGGAGTGAACGCTAGCTTCTAACCACCAGAGTTTTCTGCGACCTTATGTCGCCTCTGGAAAATTCACCTCTGCAAGCTTGACAAGCACATACTGGACTCTGACCCCAGGGGTTGTAAAAGTTGTCGAGAACAAATTTAGAACTTGCTGGACGGCGGTATAGAGCATAGTTCCACAAAGTACAAACACTAAAAGCCATTAAGGTTTCCTGTTGGAGCAGATAGCTTTGAAAGGGGTACCAAGCAATCGTTGTTCCTTATTTATTATCAGGGATAAAACTATAATGCTGAAAACACAGAATTGATCTAATTTTACAGGAGCCTAAAATAAAGCAGACATTGTGATAGGTCGGTTTTTGTCATTACAGAACAAAAGCCAGTAGTCTGAGAATCTGCTAAAGTCATGAGTGAGTCATTGATATTGATCCTTTTGTGCAACAGGGAAACATCTCATTATTGTAACTTTAAATACAAAATCCAGGGCAGCAATTATAACCTCATGAGGCAGCTGCCGTTTGTGCAACATATGCAGTAGATGAGTCACAGATCGGTGGACATGGTCAAGGTGCGAGGTATTAGGGGATGTGAGGGACAGGATTTATTAGTGGAAAGCATGATGAGTGTGACCCTTCCAGCAGAGACACAAAGCGACAACAAGGACTTGGCACCAGCCCTCACACTGATTGACTCATCTCCACAGTGGGTGAGATAAGTCTCTGTCAACGTTCGGTACCTTGTGCCAACACCGGACCATTACCGTTGTTTTTTTCCACACAGCATTAAAATACAATCAGTGTGACGTATTGTGCTCAGTTGTGCATTAAGACAGGATCACCACCATTTTTTCAGACCATTTACTTGATGCTGAACTCCAATTACAATGAAGGTCATAGTAATTCCCATTTGTCCAGATGTCTGTACCTGCTGTGGACATGGCCAAGCAGAGGAGTTCAAGTCCGATCACATGTTTGTCTTTAGTCTTTATATTGACATTTTGAACTATGTTACTCAAGCTTACCAGTGTCTGTCTTTACATTTGCAACCACCAACATTGTTGAATTACCATTTTGAATATTACTACAAGGAGAATAAGATTAAAAACAAAACACAATTAACACAAACATTCATATTTTCATTGTTGTTAAAATGAATACAGCATGGCAAAGTGAGGCTATGTTAGAAGGGCTGAATTGTTAGGGGAAAAAAAAAAAATTCTGACCAAACTATTGAATATCTATGGTACTGTATTATTAGGCTTTTCACACTGCGCTTAGCCCGGGGCTAAGAAAGCTGCTAGCCCGGGGGTAAAAAAGCTGCTAGCCAGGGGCTAAGGAGGCTGTTAGCTAGGGGGTAAGAAAGCTGGAAACAAGTCTGGCACATCCCAGAGTGAGCTAACCTCGACTTTAGCCCTGGGCTTGCTGGCCCTTGTCCAGAGCAGGGTAAGCACTGCATTTTTTATTTTTTATTTATTTAAACAAACTGTTTAAATACCTTCCATTTGAACCATCACAGCACCAACCCTTAACATCAGTTCACTTCGACGTTCTGTTAATGAACGGTTCAAAAGATCATCATATCACATGCGAGTCGTCAATCAGTGCTTATTATAATTTTAGACCACAATTCTTCTCTGTAAGTTCTATGCAGTTTGATACGGCTATTGGCTGCTGCTTCACACAGACAGTGAAAAGCGACATATAGCTTCCAAGAGTCATTTCAATTTAAGTTTCATTTCAAAACTATGACTTCATAAAGGTTTAAGCACATTTTAAATTGATTCTTTTCCATCGTTATTGTCAGGCAGAAAACACATTTATGTGATTGAGTGGATCCCCAGGAAACAGGCTCTATATGATTCATGATGGAATCTGGGGGATTTATTGAGAAATGGAGTCCATTAAATTGACACAATTCAAAGTCTTCATACTCTTATTCTTACTGTATCATGAAAATCTCAAATGTGTCTTTACCCACAGAGAATAGTCTTTTTTATTGTAATTGTAAATTGCTATTGTCAAGTATGGGTAATATGTTTGCTTGTTTTCCACCAATTTTGCCTCAGGTCATATTTTACTGAATTAGGCTAGTCATTGTCATATCCTTAACAAACACCAATAATGAACAGAGAAAATGGCAAACATATTAAAATTGCACTTTATTTATAAACACAGCCTAAGGTCCATGCACTGCAACCAGTGTTTGTTTAGCATTTCTCTTTCTGTAAATTTGTAAGACAGAGGAATCTTAAGATACTCCTACACATGGAGCACATCGCCACTGTGTGTATATGAAAGACAGAGTGCTTCTATGTAGAAATACAATTGATGTTGAAAGGACATAATCAAACTTAATTATGCAAATACACTGCTTTTTTCACTACGGCTTCACAACGTGATTCATGTTTGTCCTGTCTTGTATGTTGATAATTGTTTTGCAATGTATTGTCATGAAACCTGACTTGAGTTAATTACCATAAGGATATGAGTATCAAAAGGTTCTCAGTTCCACCAGAAAATGTTGGATGAGCCGCTCTAATCAGTATATTCAGATGTCTTTAACAGGTCTCCTTGTAAGATGTGCTTGAGGGTCTCTCCAGAGATTTTGAAAAGTGCCACAGATCTGCAGAATCAATAGTACTGTGGATTATTTTCCTTGGTGGTTCAGACACATCGATTTGCCAACCAAACATGGTGGTTTAACCTTTTCCTACCTAGCCCTATTTTTAGGCTTCTGCTCGAAAATACTATACCCATACTCAAAGGGGCCTTACTCTCTAACTACATGGTCTATTTGAATAATTTCAATGGAGTAATAACACTAAGAAGGGGTTGCTCGTATGAATTGTGTAAATATTGTGTATATGTTACTGGTTAAGAGGAGAGGAAGATGGCACACAGCTCAAATTGAAAAGTGTCAAGTTCGCCTGAAGACAAAGCACTTTTTGACATAATTTCTTTGAAATAATGGCAGCTGACACTTCTAACACCTCTCCCAAATCATAGCACAACATGTCAGCAGTGCACTCTCTGCAAAGTTTGACTTTGATAAAGTGAAGCAGAACAAAATTAGAGGTTTTAGTACAGATAGTTTAGGCGAGGTTTCCAAAATGTGCATTTGGGCACCATGTGTGCCATGTGTGCCATGTGTGCCATTTGAATTTTCTCATGTACCAAACTACATATTTCACTTGTATATTACTAATGGTGTTCAATACATCCTAATACAGCAGTTTTGGGCATTTTTTTTTTTTTTTTTTTATTTTATTTTGAAAATTCAACCGGACATAAAAAAACGATAATGTGATTTGTGTTGCTGGTGTCTGTTTGCTCATATCTCAGTGATAGTATGACTTAGAGAGATGTTACAGATATGTCCCTCATCTGTGTGCTGTTGGCATGTTTACTGCAATCTCGGTTTCTTTGTTAGCATCGAGCTTCGATTGCTAGGTCCGGATATGTGGGTGTGCACACTCCTGGCGAAATATGAATATGGTACTGTAGTAATTATAATAGGCTTTGAGTGAGTTGTGTTTGGAGCATGTACAAATGGCATCAATAGTCTTTTAACCGAGGTTCTGAAGTTTCACGTGGTATGCAACATCATTTTTTTTTTTTTTTTTTTTTTTTTTTTTTATTATTTTTATCAAACCATATAGGAGCTTCCCTTAAGGGACCCTTAAGGGACCCTCTCGGTAGGAAAAGGTTAAGCCTGTTATCCCCAAAGGAACTAAACTGAAATGGATTCCTTGAAATGAAAGTTATTTCTAATTATCAGATAAAGCATTCCTGTGCTACATATATACTGTATAGGTTTTGTTTCATATGAATTATCTTGTGCGTGAATTTATGAACTGATGTTACATCAGTTAGCCACCATTTGATCCCACAAACCAGATCAGTTATCCTTGTCAATATCTAAAACGCTGATTGTTGCCATTCTCTCTGTGTATCTAATTGGTGCCCAGGTGCACTTGTGCAGACATATGTGTGCCATGAAACATAATCATAGTCATTGGTATTGTTCTGAAATGTAAGCATAGGTGAACCCAGAAGAGTTCTAATCAGTGGTAAGGGGCTTCAATTTAATTATCATAATTATGTTCTCATGTAACAGAGCAGATTGCACTGTGTTGCCATGAATGTTTCTTCTAAAGCAAATAATGTAATAGGCGGACTGCGGTATAATTGACTATCCCTGTTCTAAAGGAACAGTGTTGAAAAAAGACATTTAGCTCGCTAATACTTAAGAGCTAACATTTAGCACTACCTGTACAAACATGCCAACTTACTATTGACCTACTTTACGTACTTCTCTCATATTGTTCTGTGGCGACATCTGCCGAAATCTGTATGGCGCAAGACATGCTTACAGAAGGTTTCGTCTTTGAACAATTTAGCGTTGGGATGAGTTGGTGTCACAGCAGAACGCACATGTGTGATGTCTAAAACCATGGAGTGGATCTTCGGCACACTCTTCTGTGTTCTCTCGGTACAAGCATGGGCTGCGGTCGTGTCGCCGGACTGTGAACTTATTATATTATTATATTCATAGCAAATGTTATTTGCTGTGTGGCTAAATGGTTTTACAAATCGTTTCTTTAGTCCGGTGGTTGCTGGTTTTGGTACTTGGTCACTATAATTGGTTGGATTTGGTTGTGTGTTCTTTGGTTGCCATGGTTTCTAATGCATCAATATGATAGGAAACACAATTATTACTGCACAGAAGAACGGAAAATAATGTGAGGCAGGAACAAGCAGTCCAGTTACTTAGACTTGTTAGACCTCCGAACCATCCGTGGGGAAAGAGCTGTGACCATTCAGCTGAATTATTCTGTGTCTGTTCAATAAAACACTTAGACATTTGAGAGCTCTCTCATTACGTTTATTTCTCACAGGGAAATTAATACCACCGCACTGTTTAATACAAAATAAGGCCGGTGCTAGTCTTTGTTTATGTTATCATAGGCAAAAGACGACCAAAACCAACAATCCATTAGTGCGTCTCTTTTTGCATCTTCCCCTCCCACCCTGTGGCACTCGGCCCAAAGTCCATTCATTTAATACGTTAAAGAGGATGCATACTTTCAAGGCTCAGTAACTTCCAAAAACAGCTGGGCACTGAACTCAATGAAGGGAATAGTAATGAAGGAACACACCAACCCCTGCAACAGTGAAGCTCTATGACACAGAGGAATAAACTATGGTATTCCAGCCTTTAGATATACTGATAGTATATCTAATACTGATAGTGGAATTAATCAATTGTTGGTTTGAGGTTCTTTTTATTGGTTGTGTTGACATAAAAAAATATATAATATCACCTAACTTATTCACTTTCTTCTTCAAAACTCTGTATGAACTAGCTAAACATTAACGCACAACATTCAGAACACTATGTTCTCAAGTCGGTCTTGTCTTGAGGACTCTGGGATTTATACTGTGGGGGTATTACTAAATTTAGTTCTTTGTTTAACACCATTGCAGTGTTAAGATATAAAACGTCCTGCACGAGAAGAAGCTGTGGGCTGTCTGCGTGGAGATGTCAGACAATTCTTTACCAAAAACAAATTAACTTTATCTGCAACAGTGCCCGAAAGAAAATGCATGTAAATCTTGAAAAGCAATGCTGACTGAGAGGACTGGAACTAGACAAGCGTTTATAGGCACCGAGAAAAAGAAACGCGACATGGAAAAGGATAATTTAATTCCAACTCCTTGGTGTTTGTCTGCATTTCCTTGCTCATAGAAAACAGGCAATGCCTTTTGATTATTTTATCATTTCTCATGGTTCACTTATACATACACATATATGGCAATAACAGGAGAATGTAGATACATCTTCATTTGTTTTCTGTAGGTGTTTGTTAATAACCCTTTTGACTAATTTTCGAAAATATTTTACACATACTCAAAGGGCCCTACACTCCAACTACAAGGTCTATTTGAACCATTCCAAAGGATTATTAACACTAATAAGGGTTTGCTCATATGATTTGAGTAAATAGGATCTATATGTTACTGGTTAATGGCTGCTGAAGATGGAACACAGCCCTATGTCAAATTCGTATGGTGAGAAAGCACTATTATTCATAATACTATATTAAATTAGGCTAAGTAAAGCCTAAAACCCACCCAACATCATAGCAAATGATGGCAGTAGTCACCCACAAAAGAATTGGAGTGAATAGAGTGAAGTAGGCTAGAATTAGAGACATAAACGTGTACGAGAGGTCACGAGAGGTCGTCATGTGAGAAACAGCCTCTCCAGCTGTTCCATTGTACTTTTAGAAGCTAAATAACTATATATTTAACTTCCTTTATCCTTCTACATGCACAAGCTATCACATACAGCAGTTAGAAATCATTTTGGAGAGCTGGAACCGTCTCCAAAGCTCTCCAGGCCGGCGAACTACGGGAGGATTGCGCAATAGCGGTTGTGTATTGGGCCGTTGTAGAGCCCCTGGTTGGTCGATTTTCGTTTTTTTTCGCTCTGTGCACGTGGCTTGATGTGGCCAATCGAATGGCGTTAACAGAAAAAATCCGATCTAAGCCGAAGAGCCGGCGCGTAAACAGCCGAGACTGCCTCGCTGGAATGTTGTCCCCCCGCGTATTTGACCCCCCTTCCTTTGTTTCACAACGTTATTTACAACGGAAATGGACAGTTGTAGCCGTTTCAGCGGTCAAAATGGAGTATAAGGACACTGTTTGATGATTTTGCTTCAAAACTGTGAGTACCATCCCATAATTATTTGGCTGAGTTATCGTTGCTGTGGGCTGCTGTCCCCCCGGTCAACTTTGAAGGGTTTCCCGGAGAGAAACTCGGAGATATAGGTTCGAAGCGTGCTTGAATGCTACGGCTGCTAACTACATAGCTTTAGGCCGGCCGGTTGAGAAGCGTCTTTTGAGGGACTTTTTCTGATGCGTATCTCGGCCAAATGAACGCGAAAAAGTGACGATATTTAGCACGAGGCTAGGAATGTTGTCGTAGATCGTGTTTTATTGTGTTTTGAGTGTGTAAAGTGTTACACATGCTTCGGTTCATGAGAAATTCTTCGTTCAAACGTTATGCTACATGGTTAAGGAAATATTATATTTGCTACCGAAAATAGCTTTCTTCGGTACCGGCTCGGTTCTGTTCGGCCCACTGAGCGACCAATTGGTCGTCGCTCGGGGTTAAAGAGTTAATAGGAATTTGGATCTTTTAGATCAATTTGAGGAGTGCCCATAGTTTGTATGTTCAACAATTTATCATAAGTGTGTCATGCAGAGTGGGACTTGCACTGGTCTGGTCTTGTTCCTGACTAGGTCCCGCCCTGCCTCGGTCTTGGTCTTAGCTTAGTCTTGGTTTAGTTGGACTATAACACAGTACTTTAGCATGCTAACATGTAAGCAGTATTATTAAATACATCTAACGTGTGATAAAGAGCAGCTGAGGCTGACTGAGGCCATTGGATGTTCAGCTGAACTTTTCAGAGTAGTGCTGAGCATATGTTCTCATATTTGCTAAAAGGCTAGTTTCTACTCAGTCTTTCTTATCAGTGAGGGTCTACAGAGAAGAAATGCATCGAGGAGACTTTTGGTACAACCAAGGCAAATCTTAGTTCTGTATTTATTTACATATTTTCAAATCACAGTCAATGTTAGTGCTACTTCAACTAAAGGTTTTTATCCAAAGGTAGGTTTTTACATTTTTTCACAATGCTCAGAATAATCATTATTCATATACAAATATTTTGGAGCCCTCACACTATTTATTTTTTATTTCCAAGGGATGAGAGTTCGTCTACAGAAACTTTTCAATAGTGTTCTCTGAAGTAATTTGCTACTGCCACTGCACTGCTTTGCCATTACGTTCCACACAAAGTATTCCCAACTGTTTTCTTTCCTTAATGGGATGCCTCACACACACGCCTTGTCTTAGATGACACGGCATGCTGCTCTCCCCTCCCTGCCTACGCCGTTGATTCATTGGCTGGTGGATTGAGAGGCTTCACTTGCAATTTGGGAAAATAATGTAATCTCAGGATGGGCAGAATTGTTGAACCCTCTCTGAGATTACTCTGTCCTGTCTGCCTCAGTGATTACTGATCACAGACAGAAGAAAGTCTTTCCTCTATTGTATGCTTCTATTTTCATTCTCACCTCATCCGTCTGGCGAGAGTAATTTTCGATGGGTTTTGAGAATTGGCACTCTCTCTACTACTCCCCTTCCTTATTGTCATTGCTTGCTGTGTGGCAGAGTTTTAAAGTCCAGCAGCATAGGTTTTGTTCTCTCTTGAATTTGCTCTGGCTGATTTGCAATTAACTAATTTGTAATATGTTTTGCAAATACAGAGAGAGATCAAATTGTTTCAGCAATTGTATTGATCATACAAGGTGTACTGAGTTTAACAGTTTTTGCTGGTTATTAAATTAAAACTTCATTCATGAAAACATTGCATGCACCACAATAGAGTTAGGTGGTATGGCATAACATGTATATCATGTTATGTGTCAATAATATATACAGAAATGTAAGGTAAGTTGCTTTATACCTTGTAGTATGTTGTGCATTACAACAATTTTGAAATTGGACAAAGAATATTATTAGAACGTTGTTCAGACGTGAAAACTGACTTACTTGTCTGCCTACTTGCAGATACGTTTTGGTAAAAATACCGTGACATTACATTATTATACGATGGTCTCTATATTGGTCAAATGTTTGCATATTGCTCTAAAAATATTTTTTGTTTTTTATGAATGTTTAGCTTATCTATAACTCATTTAAATCCTCCATTGGCAAGCTAACAACATATTTAGTTTTTGAAAAGGCTAAAGAGACTATTTGTCCAGGACATTGAAACTCACCAGTACACGTGGACCAGCACACTCACACACATATTTTGCTATGATTGGCCCCAAAAATCGTGATCGTAGCACACTAACTTTTTTTTTTTTTTTTACTCAACATCTGACATCTATGTTCACGACAGAATTTCCAAAAGCTTCGAGACTGTACAATGGGATCGGAACTGTCATTGTAAGAATGAGCATTATCCACTTTTCACAATAATCTCCACCAATCTTTTCCTCTCCCTTGTATTGAGCCACAAGGGCTGAAACGGGGGCATTGTGTAATGCACATGGGAGAAAAAGTCTCAGACAGTAAGAGGTTGAAATGGTGTGTATGAAGATGTTATCAGGGGTGTGTGTAAAGTACTGAGTTTGAGTTTTGGATAGGGAAAAAAAAACAAACCCGGTTCATCAAGTTAACTGGAAGAATCTTTCCAAAAGTTAACGGTCCAATTAAAATGTCCGTCTCAGTGACAAATTCCTTGGAAGCCAAGCTCTGGACTTCAAATCGCAGAGGCCCTACTCTGACAGAAGGAGAGAGTGCACATCACTATTCACGCCCACTGTTAAACGATCTCGTCTGCTGAGACTTCCTGTGATGAATGATAAGAGTAAAGGAAGGATGAGAGGGGAGTGGAGGCTGAATAGCTGTCTTGCATCAATGTAGACCAAAGAGAGAAGAGAAAGTGTGGCCATTACTATTTCTGACATGGTGAGATGGATGTCACCCTTATTTGCCATCAGATTAGGGAAGCCATGCGAGGTGTAGCTCTGAGCCAGTACATCACATGGACGTAATTAAATGAGTGAGACCGCTGACTGCTCCTTTGAGCCCAATGTTGGAGCCAGGACAGACCTGTAACACATAGGTAAAACAATGTGCACTGATAGATGTTCTCACATGAGGAAGGAGACAAATCTAGTGACATAAACTGAACCAGGAAGAAGTCAGTGAGTTTTACCACTGCCAAGGCTGCACAATCCTCAAAACAGGTGTTATTTTGATCAAAGAAAATGTAATGCAATACATGTAGTACTGTAATTTCTGGACTATAGAGCGCACCTATATATAGGCCGCACCTGCTAATTTTTAAAAGAAAAAAGAAATTGTACATAAATAAGCCCCACTTGTCTATAAGCCGCAGGTGTCCCCGGCACGTCATCGTGCGGGACCACCCCCCAGCTGCTCTGCAGGCGCGCCCCCGTCTGAAGCTCGAACATCTTCCTGAACTCCACCCGGCCCTTCTTGTGGTACTCGGCGTCGAGCAGTTTCCCGGGCTCTCCCCGGGGAGAGCGGGCGACACGCTCGTCTCCGCGGCCGCGTCTAATGCGCGCGGGGTCTCGGAGTCGTCATCCTCCTCAGGGGTTGCCCCGTGATCCTCCTCTTGCGTGCCCGACACCCGGATGTTCGCGTCTTCTTCCATCAATTAGCCGCATCGTTGTAAAAGCCGCAGTCTCAAAACGTGTGAAAAAAAGTAGCGGCTTATATGCCGGAATTTACGGTACTTAGAAAAGTAGAGTATCTGCATTCACACAACACATTATTTGTTGTATTGCCCATGGTGTAACTTTTCACAAAAATCTGTTGGCATGTTTTTGAGATCCTGAGGTGACTTGGCCTCATGGTGCCTGTGTTTGACTTTGGAGCTGTCCGACTTCCCCGTGATGCTCTGCTCGCTTCATTTATCAAGGCTTTTCTTGCTGCTCTGGTGCATTATCGCCAGACTCTACTATGGTGGATGACATTGGTCCAAATCCATGAGATGGTGTTCTTTAATCCCTGTTTACCCTTTTCATTGCCAGCCTCCAGTAATCCCAACAGTGGTCTGCACCAAAGGCCCTGCACGGGCTGGAGAAAGAGGAAGAGGAAGAGAAAGGCTGGAGTCCAGGTAAAACTGAGATCACTCATAGATTAATTCTTTGGAAAATGAACCTGTCTAGTGAACCGTAGCCTGGCTTTTCATGGAATTAATTTACTTTCCTTTGTGGCAGTTCATGGTTAACGGTGCCAGAATGCCTCTGACATATCCTCCCCGATATTCCCCCTAGGTTTGCTGATCTGCTTTTGGTGAGTAGTTTACTTCTGTGCTACGGTAACTCATTTAGAATTTCACCAGTTTGAAACAATCTGTTTCTGTGCAGGAAACTTTTTATTTCTGTTTTGCTTCCATTACAAGTGGAGGATGGTGCTAGCTGTGCTGTCCTAAGCATTTGGGGATTCAATCAGATTGCCTAACCTCAGAGGACACATTCTGGCTGTATGTAGGCCAGTCACAATAACTGCTCTGGTTGATCCCCCAAAAAATATTATGATAAAACAATGTGATTTTATTACTTACTTTTCAAACTCCTCATGAAGCACTCTTCACAGCCGCATAAATTACACCTAATGCACAGCACTTATTTAAAAAGAAAATGTGTCACCTTTAATTAAAGCTGTTCACCTCATACCATTATTTAAATCTTCCAAAACATGGGGTAAAAAACATTCGGAGCAAATGCCAGCAGTTGAGTTTTCATTAAAATAAAAAAAATGACTGATTTATTTGGCATGCAGTTAATACATCAGAGTACACAGAGTCAAATTGCCTCCAAAGTTACTATATGACCAGTTGCTGACAAGCAATGTGACATTTAAACAGCTATTTTTCAAATGGGGTCTCTGCATGAAGCGCCTTGGGGCTACATTTATTCCAGCAAACTTTACAGAGAACAATAAGGGCAAAACAGTATCACCGATAGGTTTTCACCAAATATTCTCTGGTCTAGCTCAGCTAAAAACACAAAAAACACCAAAGCTGTCATCATGCACCAAGCCTGTGTGTAACGACAGCGTTATCTTAATGTCTCTCCTCTGCTCCGTAGCGGTGGCGGTCATAATTTGTCAGCGGCATAATATAGAGAAAACACTGCAAGTCAATTTATTATTATTTATCTTCACTTCACTGTTACTGCGTGTGTGGGTGTAGTAGCGCCCTGAAAAATGTTATTTCATATTTCTTGCTGATTTAATATCAGCGTGTCTATTTAAAATCATTTGCTTTAAATACGAGTTTAAGTTAATTCATATTTGTATTATTTCAATGGTTAAAAACATCACCTACCTGTATACTTACTAAGTGTGAAGTGTAGAAATGTATTGTACGGACCCTTTAGAAGAGAGCGCTGTCGCTTTAAGGAAGAGTTAAAAAGTATGTAGGCTGAAGGCAAAAATGTGCTTGTGCTTAACCGTGGGATTTGGGTGCAACATGTGTGAAGGAGTTGCCTAAACGGTAAAACTCCGACACAAAGAGCAGACGAGGGGACAGACACAGCACGACCAGAAATGACGGCTAAACGTGCCTCTGAATATTTTTTTCCACTTCTTTTGACGAAGGCACTGTGAAAAAACGCTTGCGCCCAGGTCTCATATTGGTAGGGAAAAAACCCTGATGTTTATTCTGATATCATGTTGGTTAAAATGTTGGAGACATTCTCATGTAAACAAACAACGGGCAATATTGAGGTCAGCAAAAAGGATCTGCGTCATTTCCATTCAGCGTATGATACGTCATTGTCCTCCATATGAATCATCCTTTAGCTGGAAAGGCTTTTCATTTACATTAAAAGCAAAGGAAAGGGCTAACTCAGTGAGTCCAGGTGGTGGACTACAGCTTTTTATTAAAATCTGTGTGAGAGATTTGGGAGAGTCATGCCAACTCTTTACAGCCCAGTGTAACAGAGTCTGTTTTGGCTGAAGTTGTCACACTTGGTGGCTGATTAAGCTTTACCCAGGCCAGTGTGAGGGTATATAGACCCCTGTCCCCTCGGGTTTCTTTGGGCAGCAAAGGATTGCTGCTCTCATTTGTGCACAATGTGCACAGTGAGTGTCTCGCATATCTGCCAGGATCAGCAGGCTTTATCTTATGTCTATTTTTAGTGTTTTCAACTCCCAATAACAAGGTTTGTCAGTTTCCGAAACATTCATACAGTTGCTTAGTCGTGCTTGACTTCCTCTTTTGAGAAAGACTTCCATGTTAAGGACTTGAGAGTTCACGTCACGTCACGTTTGTATGATTACACAGTTGGTCGTGTGAGGATTAAAATATTGTTGATTAATAATATAACGGCCATTAGGTTTAGGTTCCATTACATTGAATGTCGGTATTTGCCTGTTCTAAGATATACATGCAATAACTAAATTATTAAAGGTAGGTTATTAAAATGAAGCATCTGGCTTGTGTTGTGGTAAATGTCAACTATATATTCACAATACCAAATCCACTTAACCTGAGATCCCAGATGTGTACCCAAATCAAACTGTGTTCTGTCTGCCTTTGTCCAAGCTGGGTATTAGTAAAAAGTAATTTTCTCTGCTCACTCATGGCTGCACAGCGCCTGGAAGGTATTTTTTTTATTTTTTTTCAACAGCTGTCAAACTGTATTCAGGCTTTTTCTACCAGTCGACTGAAGAGCATGACCTTAAACCCTGAGGCAGTTATACAACACACAACAGCAAATGTGAAGTTATTTTGTTACTAACAATATCCACGTATTGGCTCCGGTATTCATTGTGTGGCTTAGCGCTTAACCAAGGAGTTAGTTTTTTTACCATTGCAATACTTATACCAATAAAAAATATACACATTGATTGTGATGGCACAGAATAAAACACAGTGCCCATTTACAGTATTCAAACTATATGTTGCATGACCATACACTGCTTATATATAATATTATTTTCTCTTAGTTTCAACATTACTACCCCATCAACAGATATACAGTACAGTATTTCACTGACACGTGATATTCACTTGAAATCAGGCATAAATAAATTGAAATGTGATCCCAGGGCCAAAAAATGTGAGGTTGGCTTTCCAGAAATGTACAAGTGACCACCGTATATACCAAAATGCTGCAGCAGTTCAGTTAAATATCCTATTTAAATGCATGGGCTGCAGTAGATGGAGCTGGTATAGAGTTGAGTTGAGGTGTGCAGAAATGAGAGGATCTTGGGTGAGCTAAGAATCTGAATACTGGCTTGACTTATGGATAACTTCACGTTGGATAACTTCATTTTCTGTGACAATTGCTCCTCTTTTGCCAACTGTTGGTGAATTTCAAGTGAAACAACTGCTCTGTCGTGTAAGGTCACTATCACATAGGAGGAAAAGATCTACGAATACATGTTCCGCTGGTTTCCTCTGCAAGTTGAAGTAAATAAACTGCTAAATGTTACCAGTGGAAACACTGTTGCTCCTATTCATTTTAAAGAGCAATGGCCAATGGGGAAACTTCAACACTCGACCGACGAATGCTGTAACTTTATTACTCAGCAACTTCATCACTCAGTCAGTCAGTCAGGAACTGAGCAACAGGTCATCCGAGGACTTTAACCCATGTTCCTCACGGGCCAACAGCTGGGTAGTGAGGCCAGCCAACTGTCTGCCACGGTTGTCCTATGACGGAACCAGTCTAATGGCTGCCATTAAAAAGCAGACAGAAGGGAAATCGCAGGCTGGAAGGAGCACCTGCCAGTGAGGGCCGTCCGATGAGCTTCTACCGCTCCTACCCTTCCCCAGGTCAAACACAATTTTGTGCCTCTAGTACTCTGTGCTAAACTACATTAGTTTAAAAGTGCTCCTCGATTACTTGTAAAGTTGTTTTTTTTTAAAAGCAGTATCCCTCAAATGGCCACGTGTTGTTGGTGCATCCTCACTTATGCCCCAAAGGTTTTTGTTGCTTCACACGATACAGCAGTAATGTCCTTCAGCTGTGCAACCACATTGATTCTGTTGACAAAATAAAACGTAATTAAATTTTGTATGATAACAAAATGTAACTAAGTTTTATTTTGAACACATGTTGCAGAGCTCTTACTTAATGCAGCATTCACATGTGAGCTGACCTAGAGCATCTATAATGTTAAAACAACGTTTTTAACTGTGCTGTGCTGTTCACACAGGGGGGCCCATGAGGGCTTTCTGTGGGCCAACTTCATCGGGGACCTCAAAGGGAAAAATTGCTCTGGAGCCAACCCCCCCGAGGGCACACACATAGGATTAGTGTGGGTTTGCCCCTGACCACAGTAAACCCACACCTACCCACAGGAACAGGCATATTTGCAGGGAAATCATGAAGGCTTCAAGTTGATCAAAACCTGAAATGAAGGGACATAAGAGAAAACTGCAAGTGTAATTAGATTTGAATGCTAGATTGATGTCCCCACTGCTGGCAAAATTACCAACAAAATGCTGATTACACTCCCACGTATTCAGCCTCGGTGCAATTCATTGACCTGGCTGTGTCTCTGCAGTCCTGTTGCTTCTTTATCACATTGTTTGATGTTAAATAGCTACAGAGCTACGTTAGAGAGACGGTCGATAGCATTAAAAGCATTAAACGACTAATTAAACCAATAAAGTCTCGCTGGCTTTTTGCACTGAGCAGCTCTGAGCATGATTTTAGTTAATATGCGTTTGACCTACTTGTCTAAATGGCCTTAACAGATTGCTTATAGCCTTGAGGCTGTGAATGACTTCCCTATATCAGCTGTACATATTATAGTATATAAAACAGCCATCCCGATTTTTTTAATTTTCCTAAATCCTCTTCGGTTGTGTTGCAACACCTGCATCATCTTAGCTTTTGTTTGTGTCAGACGAGTGAAATTCTTTTCTTTAACCAGGTCACAAGAATCACACAATAGCTACTCTGTACCAGTGCTCTCACACAATAACTGCTTTGTTGAGGCATTTTCATATTCATGAATATGCTCACTCACTGTGGCATTACAATTATAATTACATATGTATAATCCTTATTAGCTATTGCTTAAAGTCTCTGTCTATGGGTTCCTTTTGATATAGCCTTGAACTAAGCCTCACAGTGCGTTACCAAAGGTGAATAATGAAGCAGGTGTTTGTGATGATGCATATTTGCATTTCAACTTTCTCAAACAGCACAAAGTATATGTATAACGGTGGATGTTTTGGGAGCTAGGAGAGGTAGTGTGATTGTATGTTACATTTAATCTATTTATTAAACTGTGTAATGTTCGAAAACACAGCTTTTCTAAAATGATAAAATTGTGGCACAAGGAGTCGTATGTAAAAGACAATCCTATAAGGATGTTTTATTGCCTTTATTCCTTTTTTTCTCAGTTTTTTTCTTTTTCTAGTACAAAGCAATTACAAACAGCATGTATCGTTTGTAGTTATCTCTTGACTGAATCTACTGTGCTACTCTACCTATAGGCAAATATTTAAAAAAAAGTCTCCCAGAAAACGCCATGAGTTTTCTGTTGCACCACCCACAGGTCAAATTGTTTGTTTTCAAGTTTTTTTTGTCCGTCTGTCAGCAGAATAAAAGAAAAACTACCGTTTTTCATTGTCATGAAACTTGGCGGAAGGGTGAAACATGGACCAAAGAAGAACAAATACAATTTTGGAGCAGATCGATGCATTATTCATTGTTCACTTTCATTAAATTGGGCTGAGTCTGGCCCGGGATTGCCTGCCCACGGCTCTAAATGGCGAGAAGGATCTATCTGCACTCGAAATACCCACTTTACTACAAGACATGCCCAGTTCCCAACAGGATACTCCCCCTGGGACAACTTCCGGGATTTAAATACTTATTTTAATCAAAACCATGATCTTTTCCTAAACTTAACCAAGTACTTTTGGTTCCTAAACGTAACCACACTGCAACCGGTTCGACGGCGTGTCCTGTAGTACTGTGCACCTGCTGGAAATGGCGGTTGGCTAGCAGTCCTAAAAGTGCCGCCAGTGCTAACAACAGCAACAGTGCTGCCGGAGCTAACATTGCCAACATGAGGGGAGGTAGACAGTACAATTCTGCGACGATGACCACCACAGTGGTTTGTAACGGCGCTATCACTGGTAACCGCTGTAAGTGCAGAGCGGCTGCGATAAGCTTTCCATTGGGACATGAAGGGAGGGCCAACCCGGCTACCAAAACAGAGAATCTTGGATTACAACGCACACAAACAGAGTGTGACTTTATTCTCTGCTCAAGACGCCATTACCCCACTTTATCTTTACATGGCAAATTGTTTTTTGCTGCTATATTAATGCTCTGAATGTCGTATATAGGACCTTTAACATTGCAAGATAAGACATTTGGCCTTGGCGGAGGTCTGTGCTCTGAGAGTGCCCTTCTAGTTATGATTGTTTCCGAATGTGAATTTCAGAGATGTTACATTGAAACAAGACCCCGGCCATCAGATGTAGAATGATTTCACTGACTGCATGAGGTGAAACACGCATGCTGTATTAGGCTTTTTTTTTAAACAGATGGACAAGTAGTAGGCTACTCTTTGTACTACTGTGAAAATGTTGATAACTTCGGAAGACCCCTTAGTCTTTCGCATGTTTCAGGATGAATTCACAGATCCCCAAATGTGAAATAATCTGGCCTTCAGAGTTATGATGGCAAAATTATGTTGTTATCTTTAAGCTTCTTGCTGTGCAAATACATACTGCAATATTGCCTAATGCATGAATAAATACAGAAATTACATGCACACCTGGGACTTTCAGGAATAAGAAATGTTTTGGAGGTCAACCCACTGTATTCACGTGTTTCTTTCTAATTGGAGGTTTGTTTGTTCAGATTTGATAAACAGTGTAAATAAATATGGTTAGGTTATGGCCCCTAAATAACTCCACAGTTTCCAGTGAGTCATCCAACCAAGGTCAGATTTCTTGTGTTTGTCTTACTATCTTATGGATCAGGACGCTGAGGGCTCCGGTGACTATTGTACCCTGGAGTAAAATATGCCGCTAATCCAGGATGCCCGAGGAGTTTGCATCTCTCTGCAACCTACACCGACTCCAAAGCAGATGCTCATCATTTGTTTTAGTCAAGCACCTCTGCTGGAGAAGGTCAAGGAGGGGGAGCAGACCGTGCTTTGCACAAAGTCTGTCACCACACTATTAAATCCCGCACTGTAGTGATTAATAACCACAACCACAGTACACAGTGTGTCATATCTGCACCGCCTCATTTTGTCACTCCCCACATTACACAAAGAACCCTTACATCTGTCAGACTCTGGCACTGTGACAGTGAATGTCGGGGACTTTATTCTCGTTTGGGATTTAGCGAGTTTCTTGATGTCCCCCAGGGGGAGGGAGGCTTATCAAATGTCTTTAGTTTAATGAGATCCTTAATTGAGGAACACTTGTATCACTCACTAATAGGACATGTCTGTGCTCCAATGTCATTTGATGCGAGGATAGGTGAGAGGAGTCACGCAAGCTGAAAACAAGCTGCTCTGATGCGCAAATACGGCAGAATTAATCCATTGGTGGGAGGTCCGTGTAAAGCATGATAAACAGAACAATATGACATGCTGTAATTAAAAGTGATCATAGATCGTCAACCTCTGTCAATGACAATAGCAACAACATTTACAGGTCTCCGACACCACTTACAGTAATTGACAGAAGCAAAAGGTACATTTTCACGACTGAGACGAAGCAAGTGAGCTCATGTTAGCAGAAATCGAACGGAAACCTCTGCTTGTACACCAGCACCAGCAGAGATGGGCCGGCATTGAAGGTTCCTTCCACAACTGGCTAAAAAAGCAAGTTTCGAACAAAGCGAAGGGTGGAAAAGTGAGTTTTTGAAATCCTTAGACCTCAGTAACCAGCAGAGCAATCATTGTGTCATTGCTATTGATCAACAGCCCAATCAAACTGCCAGAGATGTTTTAGGATCATTTTGTGCTGTGGAGCTGTAAAAACCTTATTTATTGCACCTGTAACAGCTTCTTATCAGCACCTGCACCAGGCGTTACCATCTCCACATGTCTGTATAGGATGGACTGTAAGATGTATGCTTTCGATATCTGTATTTGTGCTTTACAGGTGTAAGGAGGACTGGGACAGGATGACCTCTTTCCACCTTCCACAGAGTAAAGCGCAGTGAACAACTTTACTTGAATGAACCTCTTCAAATGGAGTCAAAAATGAAATACTGGAATATATAGCAGTATTTCGTAGTTTCTAAGGGCTGGGGAACTGTCATTTAAATGTTTGTGTAGCTTGTGGTTTTGGTGCACTTGTGTTCTCTGCGTCTTGTGTCTCAGTGTTCCCCCTGGATGCAGATGATCAGTCTGCAGCAACACGCAGAGAGGCCTCGGGAGACACGAGACGGTCATCGGTAGAAGTGCAAGAAATGAAAATCAGTTTACAAAAGAAATAATACGGTTGGCGCTGGGTGTGGAGCGTTGTTTACCTGCTCGAAATGATATTATTTACAGAGCCATCACCATAGAGAGAGGCTGCTCTGATGTGACTGATACTGGCATGCGAGAAAGGGAGAGACTGCTTGTGCAAGCAAAACATCGACAGGACGGAAAGTAAAGGCGATCTGTGAAGAGCGACCTCACTTTTGAGGTATTTTTTCAGTTGGCTGCCACGAAAAACCATTGCATCAATCACACATGGCACAGATGTGTTCTCTGGCGAATAGGCTCCTGACAAGATGCGGCCATGAAAATAAGCTTGACAAAGAATTTGAAAGATCGTGACAACGGAAAGGAAAAAAAACAAAAACCTTCTTTCCAGGTGCAGTCTGAATGCCCTCGTTCCTCAGAGGAACGTTATCTTACATGCTTTACGGTTCGTATATTCTGTATTTAGCGGTGAAGGCAGAGCTACAAGCAAATCAACATTGCTCTCTTTGTCTTAATATTTATCATCATTTGCATAATGCCATTTGGATTTCAGATTATTTCACACTGCAAAACCAATTTCAATGGCTCAGTCATGTCGCTCGCCTATGTAGTCATAATGGTCATCCAACTGTGTAATTGGACATTCTAAACTGTTAAGGAAGTTAGTAAGGAGCCACACAGTGGAGTAGACCAGTGCATTAAAGTTGAATGACAGTTGAATACCGTAGGAATATGGCCGTCACTGTCCACCACTTAACTGCGGCGTCCGTTTAAAATCCCTGGTTAATGCAGATTATGTCAACATATCCATTAAACACTGCACGGAATGATGAATAATATTACTGCCATGAGCCTTAACCCTTCAGAGATGAACTACAATGACTGTCAAATGACCTAAATGGGAATTTGTTAACAAAATCATTCCACAAGATTCTTTTTTTTTTTTTTTTTTTTATCACTGTGTCCTTTTGGAATATCTGCTAAGGAGATTAGTGGCTGAGAATCAGTTAGAGTTAACTATGACAAGAGAATGACAGTTCATTTAGATGGTGAAAATTGCTGGTGGGATTTCTGCAGGAGTGCCACCAAGCTGGGTTAATACTGTTTGTGATGGCAGCTGACAGCACGCCTTTTGGGAAAGAGAATTTGGGATTCTGACCTTTCCTTTTGACAGAGGTCAGTGTATTTTTTTTTTTTTTTTGCGTCGATACATAACAGCTCCAGCTCGGCTGTTGTCACAGTGGGAAGAGTTTCAAAAGCCCAAAGGGAGGAATAACAAGTTGTGTTTACAAAATCAGATATATTATAAGATGTGGGCTTTAAATACTCAGCATGGCATGACTGGCAGAACCTAATGACTGAAAACTGCATTGAAAGGTGATGGGTTACAAACAAGTCACGTGACTAACGACACAAACGACCCACATGAGTAACTAGTCAGGCAAGTAGCGGGTGACGAACGAGTCAAGTGACCATCGACACAAACGACCCATGGGGCTATAGACTCACTTTACCAGCATGTGACTCACGTGAGTCTGGTGACTAACCACTCGCAGTACTAACGACTTGCCAACGTTTCCTTTTGGCTTCGAATGGGATGCAAATAGCGGTTTTCTGGATGAACGTCCTGTGTTTGTTTGAAAACATGGATTTGCATTAGATTCAGTTGAAAGCACAGTGCGGGGGTGGCATCAGACTGACTAACCGTCGAGTTCGGAGAAAGACCCGGTTGTCCAAAGAACACTCTTCCAGCACTCTGGAAGAGTGTTCTGATGGTTCATAACCATCTCGACTGCAGACATAACACCATTACTGTAAGTAAATTACAGCACTTCCCGAGCATGGCTCATACGTCTGGTCTTACATCTTATGGTTTACAGTGGTCAATACTTTGCAGCACAGCTTCTTTGTGCTCGCCCATAACATTCAAATAGCCTCGTTTTGGAAGGACCTCACTGTGTCAGAGCAAAGGAGAACAATACCACCCCCACATCCTGCTTCAGTGAGCTGAAGACATGCCTCAAACGAACAATTGCAAGGTGGAAGGTCGGGTTATTTAAATAAACAAGAATTTTGGAAAAACTCTCAATCACATGCCAAATATAATCGAAATGGGATTTATTTATTTAAAGTATAATAAACTATTTTCCGGTGCTGCTGCACACACTGACACCTTCATCCTGTACCCTCCATCTATTGTTACTTCTCTCCTCGGTCTCTTTCAATCCTCTGACGGTCTTTACTACCATACAGAGTATAATCAGTGCTGGTGAAGATGAAAGCCTAATCAGTCATCCGTGTTCCAGTCTCATTCACTGAGCAGAATGCATTATATAAATCATATACATTTGAATTATTCCCATTTCAGTGGTTCAATATTTAATTTTGGGGGTACTTGGCAGGAGGTTGGTTTATCCCTTGACAGTGCTTTGCGATGGAGGACATGCACATACTTTGAAATCATTGTTTCACAGTCACACAACGTACGAGATACAAATTCTAAAAAGGGAAGAAATGATTACATGACCCATGAACTTTGACTTCATATGGTCTAAAGAAAGATGAATGTGTTGCAGTCTGTTTCACTACACTTTCTAAGACGCCACAGAATAATTGCTACTAGATGGTAGCCCCAGCTTATGTTTCTCTTCATTTCAAGAGCATGTCCGCAATTAGACTTTATTTAAAATTAGCTCCAGTCTGTCCATTTAAATGGGCTAACAGAGCAGAGTATGATTCAAGCTTTCTCTGTGCCCTGGCAAAGCAGCTGTTTGAGCAGATATTAGCTCCTTTTAGTACGCTGACCACTTCACCAAGCCCAATAATATAAGTCTGAAAATTGGATATGGTCACTGAGGGACAAGGGGATGGAGGAAATCAGAATTACTCCTCATTTGTATGTGATTTACATTTTTTCAATTGGTCTTTTCAAAAGGCCAGCGTTGGACTCAATAAGAAGATTAAAAGCAAATATAGTTTTGTCAAACCAGGGGCTTGGGTGAGAGCTATTCAGTTTCACGTCAGCTTTAAGTCGAAGATTTGCTGTCAGGCCTGGTTGCTACTGTAGCTTATTGGGGGATTTAAGTGGATTTTTGGCCCAGGATCTTTTAACCAAATGCGCTGTGTGTTATTTCAAATCAACATTAAAGTGGGAGTTGTGGGTAAAAGAAAGTAAGATTGCAAGAAAGTTGTGAACTCTATTCTGTAGCTACTATAAAACCAGATATAGTTGACACTGCTATATAGGGCTGGGCAAAATAGAGAAAATCAAATATTTCACAATATGTTTTACGAAAAACATCAATATCGATATTGTGTCAATTACGTAGGGTTGACTATTTGCTATTTTTGATAAATAATCTAAATCAATGTGGATATAATGACTCGTTGCGTAAAGGCAACAAACGGTCTGAGGTAAGTTAAGAAAATTACATCACTTTACTGTAATAAAGCCTTTAAAACAGGAAAAGACGAATCTAATATGATATTTAGTCCCTTATCACAATAGATATAACCAATATTTTCCCCAACTCTATGACGATATTTAGACCAACCAGTGTTTTCACTGGGAAAGGCAGCTTAAAATGTGTTAAATAATTCAGCCAGAAAAAGACAATATAAAGGATAGACAAGTTAAATGTTATTTTGTTTTATTTCACTAGTTGTGATTTTAAGTGGAATACAAGCCCATTAGAGGTCAATGGTGATTTACTTTTTTCATCTCAATGGATAAGAGTAATACATTGTGAACTCAGGCTGTATTGCCTGCTGTGTCCATGCATCTGGCCAGTTGCAGTGCTGTCTTTATCAATCTTAAAGTGTGAACAATGTCAGGGCTTTGGACTTTTCGTCGGGAAGTGACTGCGACCGGGTTAAAAAGTTGAGAAAGATGTCACAACAGGCCGCTGGATGGATCCCAATATAAGCCACAACAGCTTAGGACGGCTGTGCTACACTTTCTCTTGGCAGGGAAGCGTGTGCCACTGAGACGTACGCCCTGGGAGGCAGTCAAGGATCGGACTACCCTGTCATTTGGTTGTCAACTGACCCACGTCCCTCAAGTCCCCTGCAATCTCTGCAATGACAATTTCACGCCATGAGCTTCCTGTCCTACCTGGCTCGCAGAATTCCAATGAGTTGACAAATACCAAAAGACTGACCTCTGTAAAACGCTGTGGCATGTGAGCATTAACAGTTTCTCATGCAAACAAAATAGCCCTGCTTGTATGAAGTTATATTACTCTGGTATCATGACGCATCATATGTCCCTGAATATTCGCACTTTGATGATGCGGCCTGTGTTTCTGAAAGGTACCTCCTTTTCATTTTACTTTGTTTAGTATGTCAGTGCTCACTGGGGGTGTGAAGAAAAAACCCATCAGTCTTTTGCCTTAAGTCAGGACATTTGTCTTATAAACAACAAACAGATATTCTATGTTTTTTAAAGGGCTTTGGTGAAGAGGAGAAAAATACAAAAGCTCTGAGTAAATAAAGTGTAGTCAAACGATAAGTACAGGACTGGATATGAGAGTCTTACAAGGAGTTCTACCAAGGTATATCAAAAACAAACTTTGGTAACACTTTATAATAACTACACACTATGAAGCATTAGTTAAGTATGAGTAAACACTTAATTCATCATTTATAAAGCATTGTTCCTACATTAATAATTCATTAGTATGCAGTTCATAACAGTTATAAATGTTTTCTTGATTAATAAGCTTGTCTATTATGTGTTTCATTGTTGTGTTTTCACACTTTATAAATGATGGATTCCCCATTTGTAAATGAAGTATTATATATTTTACAAACCAATTAAGGAGTTGTAGATGATTAATAAGATAATTTATAAAGTGTTAGTAAATTATTAATAACTTATTTAGATGTACATTATTCATGCATTTATATATAGAATGATTTAGATATGCACTAATGGTTAGGGACTATGTTAATATATGCTTTATAAACACGTATTAATACTGCAATTCATGATTTATTAAGGTAGTTACTACTCGTTAGTAAAGTGTTTTGTGTGACCTCATCTAAAGTGAGGACTATTTATGCCTTATAAAGCATTTATAAATGACATTGAAAGGCCATCAGTGTCTCAAAACCCATAGTTTTTGAACAGAAAAGGCAAATAGACACAACACAAAGTGATCAAGAACATATCAATATTAATTGCAAGATGCAAACAATATACTGTTAAATACAAACCTCTCAGGCATTCATTCATGTAAGAAACAAACAAACAAAGACATTCTCCTTCAGGAGAACATGGCTGGATATAACACATTGGTAAATATACGACTAGAGCTAACCAGGAGCTTTGCATATTAGTTTACATTTACTTATTTAATTATTAATTTCATACCAAGCATATCGATCTCATTCACATCCACTCCACATATAACAGCTAGTTAGTCATCTGTCACCTGGATTGCTCTATTTACAACGGAGGTGACGCGTTAGCGTGCGCCTGTCTCAGGACCTCTAGTGCTAGCTGGAAGGCTAGCTGGATACTCATCGTCCATAATGTGTAACGTTACGTGCCAGCAAACTAAGAAACACAGACGGGCATTGGAGGCCCGTCAGCAGTCATTCTTTCTGGCGGAGGTCCGCGCGCCCTTTCAACTTAGGTCGGAGTTTTCCATCGTGTAAGTGCACTTCTGTACCAGTTCCTGAGCGAAACGTTTGTCCCACGTTGATGACGTATGAAGCGGTCTTTTCCTTTGTCCGTCCCACATTGATGACGTGTTGAAAGCGGGATTTCGCTCGATTTCACTTATTTTGCTTATTGCAAACAATGAGCAGATTCGGCCGGCTGTCATCGGGACATGCAACTGAAGAAAAGTGCGAACAGTGGAGATCGATATGCTTGGTTAAAATTAATAGTTAAATAAGTAAATGTAAAGTAATATGCAAAGCTCCTGGTTCCAGTTGTATATTTACCAATGTGTTATATCCAGCCATGTTCTCCTGAAGGAGAATGTCTGTTTGTTTCTTACATGAATGAATGGCTGAGAGGTTTGCATTTAATAGTATATTGTTTGCATCGTGCAATAAATATTGATATGTTCTTGATCACTTTGTGTTGTGTCTATTTGCCTTTTCTGTTAAAGAACTATGGGTTTTGAGGCACTGCTGGCCTTTCATGTCAAGGTTCAGGGCTGAGCTAAGACTCATGAGCAGAGACAGACACTGGAGACGAGGTGAAGTTGGAAATGAGAATCTTTACTGGTCACCAAAAAGAGAACTAAACAAAAACTTAAAGCGACTCCAAAACGGGAGCGATCAAAAACAAACCAAAAGGCAAAGTCAAAAATCATTAAATCCACACGAGGGAACATAAGGAGCACAAGGGGAAGAACAATGACAATCTGACAACCTGAGCGGGGATAGCAGGGGACTATATATGAGTGGGGTGATTAGAAGATTGGAGGCAGCTGGGTGGACCGGGCAGGTGAGTAGGATGAGTGCAATCAGGGGAACACACACGCACACGCGCACACACACACACACACACACACACACACACACACACACACACAGACGGACACAGAGACAGGATGAAACTAACGGGATGTTACATTTCAATGTCATTTATAAATACTTTGTAAGGCATAAATAGTCCTCACTTTAGATGAGGTCACACAAAATACTTTACTAAGGACTAGTAACTATCTTAATAAATTATGAATTAATCATGAATTGCAGTATTAATACGCGTTTATAAAGCATATATTAGCATAGTCCCTAACCATTAGTGCATATCTAAATCATTATATATATAAATGCATGAATAATGTACATCTAAATAAGTTATTAATCATTTACTAACACTTTATTAATGATCTTATTAATCATCTACAACTCCTTAATAATTGGTTTGTAAAATATATAATACTTAATTTACAAATGGGGAATCCATCATTTATGAAGTATGAAAACACAATAATGAAACACATAATAGACGAGCTTATTAATCAAGAATAAAACATTTATAACTGTTGTTATGAACTGCATACTAATGAATTATTAATGGAGGAACAATGCTTTATAAATGATGAATTAAGTGTTTACTCATACTTAACTAATGCTTCATAGTGTGTAGTTATTATAAAGTGTTACCCAAACGGTATTCCTTGAGGTGAAATCCTTTCACTCTATCCACTGCGTCATGATGGCAAAGCTCTGATAGCCGGTGGAAATCACCTCCACAGTTTCAGCCGTGATATGCATCCACAACACAGTCACCAGAAGACATGCTGGCGTCGTACGTTTCTGCAAACCAGGGAATACATCCACTGTCGAGAAATATGTTACATGAACACTTTTGTCATCAGCCTCATATCAGGCGTGCAGAAACGCATGTCAAGTGGTTAATGTTGTGACATGATAGGTTTAGGAAACACAGCTTCTGGGTTTTGGTTGGAAAACAGATCTTAGTTTATGTTTGAATAATTCTTGTTGTGCCACAACATTGTCCCACTTCGCTTTGCATGTTAAGGGAAGGAAGGTAGGTCTTCCTGTATGAACAGTTCTAAAGAGTGGTAGAAAACAGCACGTTATTGACATCACATGGTCTGTGTTTCCTCTGTCAGCCTCAACAGGGCTTAATTGGCCACACTTCAGAGGGACAATGATCCTAAGCCAAAGTTGCCTCAGAAGATTATAAACTGTGAGCTTGCAATCCAGCAGACGTAATTGGGTGCTTAAAAAGTTAATAACTTTTGAATAAAAGTGCTCGTCAGCTTTCTAGCACATCACATGTAATCTGTGACCAGGGCTCCACCAGCATGCATGCTAATGACGACCATAGGGATTTAATTAAACGATTTTCCTCCCCTTACAGTTTATTTGACTTCAAGTTTCAAATGCATTCCAACTTAATTTCACAGACGGTATGATTTGAATAATGCCTGCGCATAAGCCACTTTGAATTTAATTAAGATGCCTGTTTGTCTTCCCAAATCAACAGATGCCCCGGTCTTAGTTCAAAATGTGTTTTGCCAGCCTGAAAGAGCAAACAAAAAGAGCCTGGCCTTGGATTACAAAGTTTGTAGCTAAGAAGGTGTCAGAACGCTACATGGAATATGAATCTTTAATCTTTTTTTCTCCTCTGCAATAAATACATAATTGCATATTTTAGTACATTCTGAAAACAAATGTTTTGGCTCAACAAAAAGGAAAACCTTTCTGAGTTTTAACAACTTTGAACTACACTGAGTTAGGGGAAAAAGCTTTTCTTCTACAAGCAGAGGTATTTTTAATTACCGTTTCCTTTTTTTTCATATTTGTGTTCATGTACTAGCTTTTAGGAAGTGAATGCATTCAACAACAAAATAGTTTCTTATTTTGAGCTGACATGTTGAAGAATTTGAACACCATATTTAAAACTATAGAGAAAAAAAAGATTGCCCCACAAACTACAAGTTATTATAAATAAACGTATTACACTGCTAAATATGACTAGTGTTAGCTACGTGTAGTAGTAGTACAGCATATTCCATCAACTGCAGTAGCAGGTGTAGCCCAACCTCCGTACACAAGTACACCTTTTCATTTCCAGCGTTCTTTTTAAAAGTAACTTATAACATTACACCGTTACTACCAATAAAAAGTGTGCATGTTGGTTATATCGTCCAGGTGGCGCGTAGTAATTATTTGTACTTTTAGTATGTATCCATTTATTGTGCACTTCATGCACAATAAATCCCCTGTTTATTTATTTTGTAATATTTATGTTGTTGTCCTTTTGTTCTATTTGCTATTTAAGCTGTATGTTTCTCCACAGCTTAACCGCCCAATGGCAACTCAAACAGATGTAACCAAGTTTACAACTGATGATGTACATGCATTGAAAACAATAAACAGATGTTGGATCATAATAGGTCCCCAGAATTACTTTTTAGAGTGTACCTGGGATGAGGGAAATCCAATGGCTCGGAGTGTATCGAGTAGTGCCCATATCTGATGACAAACTGCCCTTAGGTGAAGTGCTAGTGGAGAATAATTGAGTAATGAAAACCTAAATCAGATTTCTCAAAAATGAAAAATTGATTTTTCCACTGTGCGTGTACAGTGTTGTGGGAGCTGTAAGTATATCAAGCCAATTCAAGACCATACAAATGTATTAGTAAAGGTGCATTTAACAACCAGTCATTATAAAACTCTTTACAGAGCAACAAAGCACATGAATATAAATCAACAACAAAAACTCAAAAAATATTCAGAAGCGTGCATTTATGTAATGCTGGACCAATCCGCAGGGGAATACAAGATCAACCGCAGAGCAGGAAGCTTCAGGAAAGCAGTGACTCACGTAGCGGGGATAAAAGGTAGAACAGTAAGCTGCACTAAATCTAGGGGTGTTTAGGATTCCACTTCCTGCTCAGCGTCCAATGGAAGCATTCTCCCCCTGAAGGCTTGTTAGCATGCACATGATAGGCCTCCTTGTCCCCGCCATGACAAAGCCGTGAACCGACGCACACAAAACCCAGAACAAAGCTACTCCTGAACAAAACAGGCCAACGCTTTGTTCTGCATTCATCGGCCTGATAAACAGTAATAATCAGAGTAATGATGTCTGTTCAAGGGCGCTGGGGAGCTATAGGGAGATGGATAAGGGGCATGTGCAGGAGGGTGCAGGGAGGAAAAGGGTGTTGTTAATCTGAGAGGCTTGTGTGGAGTTTAGAGGGACACGGAGGGGAGCCGTGGCTGCTCACACCGAGATAAGGCTGCCTCCCTGCCACTGGTTACCACCGCCTCAGCCCCTTTCCCAGTAAGACCTGGCCTCACTGCTCCCTTCCTAGGCCAGGGGGTTTTGCCTGCATGCGATAAGATGCTCCCGAGCATTGCAAAATAGCACAGGTATTAGCCTGCCCTCGTCTTCACAAAGGAATGCCATTGGGTGGCGTGAGGGGACGGAGAGGATGAACCTAGACAGAAGCCAGCCACTATTCTGGGCGAACAGATAAGTGGTGCTCTGACAAGGGGTTCAGAGAACAGGAAGGACCACCAGCGGCACCCCTGCTGGGCCAGATGAAGACTAGCTCACCATGTGGTCACAGCATCCACAGCCCACTCTCTACCCGGAAAGCAGCAGATTTATGTTATGTGTTTATCTGGTGGCTTAAGCATTCATGTATAGAATAATCACGGTGTTATTCCTCAATTAGACTCACCCTTTGTTAAGCTTTACAAAGCATTTTACATTTAGCACATGCGCTGATGTTTCCTCGATGCTCACTAGACATAATCGCTGAATAGTCATTTAAGGTCAGGATATTTCATTTGCATATTGTAAATGTGCGTTATTACGCACACAATCAATCATTTATTTAGATTATCCCTATCTGAGTCTTTTAAAGGATAAAAGCTCAGCATGTGAGCAGAGTAGATGAATTGCAAGACACCTAAAAAGACAAGCAATGAACAAAATGTATTGGCTTTTCCCACACATATAGTTGCATGCATAATCGCTTTGCTGTGTTAATAAGCATTTGTTCTGTGAAATTTCACAGAATAAAATATGCTCTAATTTCCTCTTGCTTTCCTCTGGGAGATGAAACATCAATTAGCAACCACAGAAAGAATAATTGGCATTGTCAGTTTCCCCTCCAAAATGTCTACCATATGATTGTACATTGATTATGTATGCTGCATTAATCAGTTTTCGTTATAACATGACCATTTCACTGGAGGTTCCTGCACCTGATACTACTCTACAGTGAGTCCAGGCAGAGTGTAATTATAAGGTGCACAGTAGCACAAGTGAACTCGCCTCATTGAAGTAAACAGTGTGTGATTGGCAGCACATTTGTGTTTAATTAAGGACTGCGGTGCTTGTGTTTGGAAGATTTGCTCCACGCGAGACAGCGTCGCTGTCTGTTAAGTGAGCCGCGACACAACGCCGGACACTTTTCAGACAGCGGAGTGAGAATGTTTCATTTAAGAATGTACTTTCAGGGTGACCACTTTAAGTGTCCTTGTCAATGGCAGCCAAGGCGGGGGGGGGGGGGGGGGGGACAACTCATTGCACCACTGAAAGAGAAGAAATAAAACAGCTGCTGGTGAAGAAGCAGAGGGAATCACTTCCTTTAGGCAGCGAGGGCGCTTTCGGGTGTGCGACAGAGTACACACATGTAGTACAAATCACGTTTGCTAAACGAATACAATTATATTTTATGACATATATACCTATATAACGACGAGATTGTGGCCAAAAAAACATAGAATCATTTTACTCACTCAAAAAACAGTTATACACGAAGTAATTAAATATATCAGAAGTACTACTACAATATTACGTATTTTTCGCCAGGAAACGGCGAGCTACGCACTTCGTTTTCAGATACCAAGACAAAACTAACGGCGATCATGGCCGACCCGTAGATCAGGAAGCACGAGGACTCGACAGCGAATCCACTCGTATCTTTCATATTCCTCTCCTTCAAACCATTAAAAACGGTTCGTACCTTGAGGTGATTTTCTTGAAGAAAAACGCTGGAAACTGACGGTAATCCATTTCAGACGTGTTCTCTCGTCTGTGTGTGTGTGTGTGTGTGTGTGTGTGTCTCTGTGACGAAATGGCGTACATTTAGCACTGCATGTATGACGAGATGGTCCGCCTTTTACTGTTGAGCCAATGATTTTACGCTCGGGGAAGGGGCGGCTTTGGAATTTTAGTGGCTAAAAAGTCTGTGAATCACCTCAAGGAACTTCCTGGCGCATTCATTTCATTCACGCGGTTCGAACAAGTGGTCACATGACGAAAATCCGCCAATCACAGGCCTTAGGAAGACCCACATACACACGATAAAATTCCATGGAAGAGAATTATGAGAGCCCCAGAGAGCTCAAATTGGCTCAAAATGATGCCAAACTGCTGTATGATGATGTAATATATAGTTATATAGTATATCAAATTGAAATAGAACAGCTGCAACAGCTGGTTCCAAAATGAGAATTTTGGCTTGACCTCGCTTGATCTCGCGTGATTTCTCCGTACTGAAGCCTTATAACGTGGGCCTGCTTCACTCAATCGAAGTAAAATCTGTTTTGTGGAGACTTCAAACATGTTGTGCTATGATTGTTGAGTATTTTAGGCTTCAATCTGCATTATTTCAAATAAATCAATCAATATCAATCAGGCGAACCTGAAATTTGCTATTAACCAGTAACATATACACAATATTTACACCTCTCACCAAAGCTAACCCCTTGAGTGTTATTAATAAATTGAAATTATTCAAATAGACCTTGTTAGAGAGTAAGGCCCCTTTTGAGTATGGGTATAGTATTTTCGAGCAGAAGCCAAAAAAAGGCCTAGGGTTAAAAGGGTTTTAATGTAAGGCCTGTAATTATTCCCCTCGATTTATAAGCTGGAGATGCTAAAATGCAATACCTTTCCCACTCCTGTGAGATGTTTTTGTTCTTTTTCCTTGATATCACCAAATACCACCTGCCATGAAAATGTGCTTGAAGCTTGAGGGTGAAACTGCCAAAACACTTCGGTCAAGTCGTTGCAAATGCGGATGGCTGTTTTTGTGGCGAGCACAAACTCCAAAGTGTTTCCCGTCACGTCGTAAACTCGGCCAGCCCTCGGTGATTTCTACTTACCTTGCTGTTCTTATCTGGACTGTCAAAAATAAAAGTCCCTTTAGCTGAGTGGATTATTATGTTTGGGCATTTCCATTACCAGAGATGTTTTCGGGAGCAGGTGAGCAAGTGGGGGAAGTTGTTTATAACTGCCTGCATTAATCATCTCCCCATTTGAACACCGTTCAGGTTGTATTTCATTTAGAAGATCGATATGTGAGATAGAGTAGTCTATTAAAATTATTGTCCTGCTACAGAGGGCCTACAGAAAACTAGCAAATAAACAAAAAGCCTTGGGAACATCCGCCGTCTGATTAATTAAGAGTTAGCAAGCAATGGTGATAATTAATCCACTGCTGCTCCACACACACACACACAGACATGCTGTAACAATGTGCCAATCAAAAGTCGAAGATGTTATCTTTTAGAGCACGCTTATTGTTGTGCGACTGTTCATAAGTAATTATTTTGCAACTTTCTGGTTATCAAAACAGCAGAAACATGTTGATGACCGTTTTGGACAATCGGTGAGACATCCTTAATTTCAGTTATTTGTGAAAAACAAAACCCACTCACAGATTACACAAATGCCTAAAATGTTGTGGACATTTCTCCCAGGAAGGAGAAAGAATTGTTCTGTTTTTTTTGTTGTGGTCAGAAACAACACGGTGTCTGACTTCAGCCAGTCAGAATAATGTGTCAAGCACCAACTGCATATTTTATCACACTGAGCCAGAGTGTGGTGATCAGATGTAGTGCCGTTGACTCAGAATGCCTCAAGCACCTGGTTTTTAATCCTCACTGTTTTGGCAATATGAAGCTTATTTTATTGCTGTCATACAATATTAATTACGTGGTGTCTCAGCAAAATTGAAAAATATAAAATATGCTAGGCCATGAACAGAAATTAATTTTGTAACTGCTTTTTTTTTCATCAGGAGATTAATGAAAATGTGTGATTATTTTCTTATAGGTTCAAAGTAAAAGTATGCATAAAGATCTGGGATGAAAAAAAAATGTCTAGAGTTTGTTTAGCACCGACAAAGATCTAAATCTGATTTATCAGTGGAGTTAATGTGACAGCTTTTTGATCAACTGCCTTCACGTCATCGGTGGAGAATCTGGCAAACTGAGGCTGTTTGACTTGAAAGTATAGCAACATACATAATGTCTTGAGGTGCAGAAGGTTTGTGCATGGTTAACACTGCCAGGCGATCGCAGTTAGGTTTAGGCTACAAAACTTCTTGGTTAGGGTTAAAAGAATTTGAGCAGTCGTTGACTAAAGAAATCGACTAACATTTGATTTTCTCAACTAATTGATCAGTTGATTTAATCTGTGAAACTGAGTTTTTCCACAAAGAATCACACAAAAGCAGCACTTTAAATCTTGTTTACCAGACATGTCCTCATAAATTCCTCTGAAATATGAATCAGAATGAAAAAAGCATTAAAAAAACCAAATTGATTAAAGAAATCTTTGACTGAGATCAAAATGACCTCATAGTCGACTAACCAACTAAGAGGGGGAAGCCCTAAAAAAAACCTCATGGTTTGACTGAAAATAAGTACACTTGTTATGGAACTAGAGCTACAAGCATAACGTCATGGACTAAGAATGAATAAAAATCAATTAACTTTTGGTTGAGACTTTTTCTCTCCTACTACTACGTCCGTTGCTTTTAACATCTAATCATGACACAGATGGGTTTACATCGGAGTCAGTTGATACAGGCGCTAAGCGGTGCATTGTGCATAGGTATCAGGACGCCGAGGGTCACTTCCTCCTGACGCCCTGGGAGTGAGACCAGGCTGGTCACTGTATCACATCTGATACTAATACTGTACACTCACACAAAACAAACAAAAAAAAACATAATGGAACAAATCTCCAGCTAATAAAATACTGATTAGTAAAGAGCAGGCATGATCTGTCTAAAATGTTAAAACCTTTACAAAATAGCACCAAACTTCCAACATGTGGCAACACTGCAACTTTGCGTCGATATTTAACAGCATTAAAAAAAATCGTTAGTGACGTTTGTCATTTCACAGAAGCAACAAGAATTCGGCAAAAGCTCATGGCGATGTGAACTACTTGCTCATCTTCTCCGAACATGTCTGAAGATCACAGCGGTGCTCAAACAGTACACATCCCCGCCTCCCTTTATATTTCTTAACAACATGTTGAATATGACACCTGACAAGCAGGAGAAACTTTCTGAGCAGCCACAGTAGCTTTTATTGGAAAATACTTGGCAACACAGCATGGGGTTGTTCTGTTATATTAAACTGGACTCTGCAACAAGTGGGGAGACAAGCTGAACAAGCCATAAATATGTTAAACTGCAATTTCTTTCATGCAGAGTATTGAATGTAATTTATCTGCGGCTGCAATTGTTGCAAGATGGAGAAGAAAAATATTGTCAACCCCTCTGATCTCTCCAGGAAAAAGGTACAGGGACTCTGTGGTTCACCACAAGGCAATTTATTTACAGCCCTCCACTTGTGGCTGTGTAAATATTCTTCATGAGAGAAGGAGGCTGTCAGCAAAGAACTGCACTTCATCAAAAGCCAAACCCTTTCTTGTCAGGGGCTAATGTGAAGGTGTATATCACAGCCGGCGTACACCCTCTGAGTGGTGAAACGCTCAGATTGTGGCATTGTCACGAGTAATGGGGCTCCCAGAGGAACTCTACACCCCCACTGAGTCTCTTTCTATTCTGAAGTAATGCCTGGTCTTCACAGGAAGCAGTGGGGTTGTTGTCGTAGAATAGCCTCCAATAAGTATTTATTGGGGAAGAATTGAGGATTCTTGCTGCTTATTACATCATACAGATTGTTAATGTCAGAAGATCCCCCCCAAAGGCTGGTCATGCTGCTTCTAGAAATTACATTTCTCACCAGTTATGGAATGAAACATCTGCCTCACTATTACACTAGTCAGAACTATACCGGTGAATGAGGGGACATAAGCGTCCATAATTTGTCTGTGTTGCGTGCGACTAGCCCGAAGTTTTCAGTGTGACCTCCTTAAGGAGCTGTTATTGGATTAGACCGTTGTGCCACCGGACGGATGCGTCATCAAACACTTTTATTCTCCTCAGCCGTCTTTATTACACACGATCTTTTCGCGGGCTGACTCATAAAGAGCTGTTATGAATCACTTACGGATGGATGCTTAGCCTGCGGTTCAAAACGGACAGTACAATATGAGAAGGAGGCCTCTAATTTGATTTCATTATGTGACTATTGTCCCATTATCAGGTTGCTTTCATCAGGTTGTGAACCATTAGAATGACGCTTTTTTCCTTCAACAGTCTCTAAATGGAGGCCTAGATGAGGCCTGTGGTCTATTTAGAGGGCCCTCCTGGGGGCTAATGGGAACACCACTCAAGGATGCATAATTCAGCCATATGCCTCATTCCATGACTCTACATGCTACAATATTTGAAATATTTATAGGTTGTTTAAGCTGGTACACTTATAGATCAGTCTACATCTATAGGTTAAAGCAGTTCAACGAATGTAAACACTCAACGTAGTGTTTTGTATCTCAAAGTCTGTGGTGGTAACCAATGCTTCATAAAAGCATAATGCTTCATAAAAGCATAATGCTTATCGGCTCAGGCAGCTGTACACACACACTGGTAATTGACATTAGACAATATCTTAAGTGAGTTGTGCATGACTTCTCACTGGAGTAAAGCTGAAAATACTAATTTGTGCCTCCGGTGATGATGTGTTTATAAGCTCCCAACTTACACTGCAGAATCAATAATCACCCCTCACACTTTACCAGCCCACTTTGCCATCCCCCTCGTTCTATATTTACAAGTACAGTATTGTGTTTTCAGCTCATTAATGAACACCATGAGGATTACTTTCTTGACGTCTTGTATAATTATGTGAAGCACATTTTCATCGGGCTGTTTAGAAGAAGAAACCACCATTTTGACAAAACAATGCATGGTAAAGAGGGACAATATCTCTCATCAGCCAGCCCACTCCTTAGCAGCAACTTTGAGAGGATAATAGTACCCTTGTAGCTGATGGTGCAAATGTAAGACAACTTGAGAACAAAGCTATAATTGCCTCATGAAATGTAAGTATTATCCCAAACATCAGAAGACTCTTTTGTGTACATTAATAAAGACAATTCATGTGAGGCAATGACTCAGAATTGTTGTTGATGTGATGAACACAGGAAGCAGAAATCACAAAGACACTGGCTGTAATTGAAATGATTTAGCTCATACTTGTAGCAGACGTTCTGAAGAACACAGCACCTGATAGTGGTCAGTTTAAGAGACAGCACTTTAACTCTCATCCTACTAACATATTTAACATACAAGGACTAGAGGGACAATAATATACTACTGTAGCATTATTAGTTATATGTAATTAATGTAATTAAAGAAAAAGAAAACCAGTATTATTATTTTAGGAAAGCATATTGTGTGAAACAAAAATAGACTTGACTAAATATGAGTCTGCTGCGTCTGTCTTTCCCCTTCACATGACAGACAGTCTCCCTAACCCGCTGATAGGTTGTGACACGTTAAATGAGGCCCAATGTCAAACATGGACTCAATAAATATATCATCTTTTAAAAGTTCATACGATGCAATTGGATGCTTTGACTGGGGTCCCTCCACGACCCCAATATATTTGTATCTTAAAAGCAATAATTATGACAGAAACATAAAATACTGATGAATACTTGGGAACAAAAAATTAAACATTGGATCAATGAAAAAATGGATATTCCCAGGCTAAATAAAGGTTAAATAAAAACAGATTGATAAATTAAAGTATATGTAAGATATGCAAACCTGCTGAGAGTAGAAGTCACTGACACTGAACAGCATGCAGATAATATTGATATATGATTTATTACTCCATCAATCCTCCAAATGCTGGGCCAGTTTGAGAAGAGAAATGACAGGTTCGGCCAAACTTAACCAATTTATTCCTACCATTCCCTTCCTGGTGACTTACAGATTTATTTATAGATGCACACACACACACACACACACACACACACACACACACACACACACACACACTCCTGTTGATTCCCATCTGACTGGGATTCCAACTGCTAACAGCTGCTTGGATACTGTGTCAGCCCCAGTGTTTCTTTGCCCAGGGCAATACTACATATCAATATCCAATGCCGCTAGCTGGGCAACCTAGTGATGGTCAAATGGCAGTTCAGGTATCCAATAGAATCTTTTCAAAAAACAAGTCAATTTGAGCCCAAAGAGTTCAAGTTTCCAATTTCTTTGTACTGCTCAGTCTGCTGCCATGCTGTTTGCTATGTTTCTTAACCTCCTTACAGCTGGTAGAGGATAGCATCTAAATCTAGGCTGCTGTCACATGTCTCTGCAATAAAGGAAGAGACAAATCAGTACTGTTCTGCACCAAAGCACTTTTTTCAGTTGGTAAAAAGATTGCTGGTATTCAGATGTCCATATGCCATCAGGATTCTGCAGCTGGGGATGTTTGATGCATGCTTTGATGGCATTGTGTAATAGACCTGCCAGCTGAGAGAAACTCTGCAGGATCTGCAGAATCCTAAGATTGTCTTTAAAGTAGTGGCTGACACAAGCCACTGGCTCCCTGCAGTTATCTAGGTCTGTCCTTGTGCTCTCAACTGTGATCAGGACCAATGGTGTTTCTACCTTGACCTTCAACACTTGTCTATAGTCTCTGCTAGACTGCTTGTTGCCATACAAGGACTCTAGATTTAGCCTTAAGCTACTGTCTGCCTCGCTAGTGCAATCCTTGACACATGCTCTTTGATGACACTCTTCTTTTTGAGACATTGTGCTAACTTCTTTGTACCCTTTGGGAGGTGTTGGTCAGTAAGGCTGAGTAATTGAGGCATTGTCAACTACACGTCATGTTTTACCTTATCTGTATATTCTACATCCTCCTCTTCGAAAGCTAATTAATTTGCATAATGGGCAAAAACTCAGCCGTTTTTTTTCTGCTCAGCCACTAATGTCAAAGTGCTTTAAGCACAGGCGGAGATTTGTTTTTTTCACATGGCTACACCAGTGTTTTCCACAGGACTTTTTGAGACTGGTGGGTGGACCTCGGACCATAGAGGGGTCTGTTCAATTTAAAATTAAATGCATCAGTCTGGTGCACTTTGAGAAAAGAATTAAGAGGCTAGATCGACATGAATCATGAACAAAGCTGGGTCCGTGTTTCAAGATGAGTTGGGTAGCTTGCTGACATCGCTGCGGACCATCACCTGCGGCGGGATCAGGAGGACTACGACACTATGGTGCTTTAAAGCCACAGCCAGAGCCACAATCCACCTTCACCCTATAGGCATTTCCAAACAGACCTTCAGCCGGTTGCGGTGGAGGAAATGCGCCCAACGAGGGCCAGCCTGCACCGGTAAGATGTCAGGGGATCCTCCCACACCAAGTGGCCGTCACTGAATTTGTTTCATTATGAAACTTTGGTGGGACATATGATTAATTGTATTCACGGGGCCGCGCCATACCAGCACAGTGTTGAGGGGCCAGTATCCACATACACATTGACCACAACATAACATATAGTAGAACAATTTCAATTGGATAATGTGATTCGTAATAACACGTTCACCAATGATAGTAAGCCAAATAGTAGAATAAATAGAAGCATTTTTTTAAAAGATGTGGTTTTGTTATCGATCTATCATATCTATCTATGTTTATGGTGTCTAGCACCATAGCAAGAGGGGCCGGGGTTCAATCCCGGGCTGAACGGCCCGGCCTGTGTGGAGCTTGCATGTTGTCTTCGTGTCAGCGTGGGCTTTCTCCGGGTTCTCGGGCTTCCTCCCACAGTCTGAAGACATGCAGCTTAGGTTAATTGATGACTCTATATTGCCCTTAGGTGTGAAGGTGAGTCTGGTGGTTGTATGTCATATGTGTCATCCTAGCGATAGTCTGGCAATCTGTCCATGGTCTACCCTGCCTTCACCCATTGTCAGCTTGGATCGGCTCCAGCCCTCTGCGAACCTGAATAGGATAAGCGGTTACGGAAATGAATAAATTAGTGTATTAATTAGTTTTTTGATTCACATCCATCTTGATGACACATCCATCTTGCTTCGGTGTCTGCTTCTGCAGTATCCTCCTCCTCACCTGTGGCTGCTGGAGACGCTCACACTGCCTGTGGTCCCTCTGCTCTGCTTGACAAGCGGTCCCAGTCCTCATCCTCTTCCTCCAGGAGAAAGCTTCTAAAAGAGGCAGTCTTGCGACGGTCCGGTTGTGTCCATTGTTTGACGGCAGAGAAGGCACCCTGTGGGTCAAGCCCCACTTCCCGGGTCCAAGCCAAATGCCGCCCTGACTGAAGCACCGCAAACCGGGCCACCAATACAGCATAGGTCGCCATTTATTTTGTTCCCCCTTCACCTCGGCCCTCAGTTACCATCCATTTGCCCGCTCTTCCCTCCTGCAACCCTCATCGTTGGTGACTCCATGGTTAGAGGCGTTCGCTTTTTTAACTGCAGACACTTCTGCCAATGCTCCCCTCTTCAGCAAACTGACTCATCGTGCACGTTGGAACTAATGACACAGCCAAGACAACACTCTTAACTGACAAAAAAGGACTTCAACCATCTTCTAGAGTTTCTTAAAAAATCAGGAAAGGAAGTGTTTTTATCTGGCCCCATTCCGACTCTTAGCCGCGGGTCCGTTCGTTTTAGTAGGATCCGCACACTCAACACCTGGCTCAAGTCCGCTTGCAGGGCTCACAATGTGGGTTTAATTGATAACTAACTTGTTTTGGAATCGTCCCAGCCTCTAGGCAAGAGACGGTTTACACCCGAACAAAGCTGGCGCTGAAGTACTATCAGCCAATATTCAGTACACTGGTCACTCCTATCCACATGATTGACTTTTTACACCTGACACATGCGATCCTGGATCCCCGGTCCTCTGTCACTCTTCCTCTACGTTCATTCATCAGCCGCATGACCCCAGCAGCTCCCCCTATGGGCTCAGTGATCCGCCATCTGCAGCAGCTGAGTTTCCCATACAGATGGTTACATCAGTGAGGCCACCACCTAGGTCCCTTCGTCAACACGGTGGAGTGAACTTTTCCAACCTCCGTTCATTCAGACTTTTTAAACCGGATTGACTCTTTTAATCTTGAGCAGCTAGTCTCTGGTCCCACTCATGAACATGGTCATACATTGGACCTTGTTTTATCTTTTGGTATTTCTGCAAGCATCAGTGAAATTTGTTAAGCAACGTTCTCGGATCACAAGCCTGTCATCTTTGAAGCGGTTACTGCTGGCTCAGACACTCCCCCACCTGTCCCTGTTCGCTGCTCTCGTTTTATCACCTCCAGCATCGCACAATGGTTTTTAAATGCTTTTAGAGACACGCCACTGTTTTTAACTAATGATACTACCCAATCGCACTTTCCTCCAGAGGAATTCAACTCCACCTGCTCTGCAGTTCTTGACAGTGTCGCCCCCCTGAGGTCATACTGCCCAAAACTGAAGCCTCAACCCTGGTTAAATGAAGCCACTCGGGCGCTCAGGCAAAAGTGCAGGAGGGCTGAGAGAAAATGGAAGAAGGGCAAGCTCCATGTGTCCTTTGAAATCTTAAGGAACTCTCTCATTATCTACCAGAATGCAGTTAAGTCAGCTAGAAATAGCTACTTCTCTGACTTAATTGCAAATCACTGCCACAGGCCAACAATTCTCTTCAACACCATTAACTCTGTTATCAACCCCCCGATCCCGACGTGTTTAAGTATGTGTTGGGAACGTAAAGGGTGTTTGAGTTATCAGCATTTAAGAAAACTAAATTATTGACATCAATAGAATTAATAATGTCAGTAAAATTATTAATAAGAACGGGGCACCACCCTGCGAACAGGGACCAATAACCAAACGATAAACTAAGTCTCATAATTAGTGTTCACTCACAATGTCAATAGTCTGAGTATATTACACATTCAGAATGAAAGTGAAGGTTTAAGTTAGAGCACAGACCACATATACAGCTATTATCATAATACATGCACAAAATAATCACAGACAGCTGCTCTTTAAAATAAAACAGAGTTTATTAAGTTCTAATAATAATGATCTAGTCAACTAATATCTAAACTAACTACAACTATACATTCATGAGCACGCTATCTAAAATCAACAGACTATTGAAAAGAGGGGGGGGATCGTGTGTTACGGTCGGTTTGTTCTGGACCCAAACGCAGACACCAGGACGGCAGAGTAGGTGAGAAAAAGGGTTTTATTTGGTTTTGTCTGTGGAGCCGGAGGAACATGCAGGTGGAGCAGCGAGGCGGTGTGAGCGGCTAGTGGCGACGTGGCACGGGAATCGCTGAGGCAGAGGAAAAACACAAGTTAGCTGAAAAGTCATTAAGGTTAACTTGCTCTAGGAAAAATGGTTTAGCTCAACAGGAGCCGAGGTTATAGCTACCACTGAGCTGAAGAAACAATCTGGCGATGAGACTGCAGGAAGCCGGGGTATTTGAGCTGACGGTGATGAGGTCTAATTGATGGCAGGTGAGGAGATGAGCCCAGGTGCCAGATGATTGCAGCCACGCTCAAGCCACACACACACACACACAGACAGAGAACAGAGGGGAGATGAGCTGAGGTCACAGCGGAGCCGTGACAGTACCCCCCCCCCCCCTCGACGGGCGCCTCCAGGCACCCCACCGGGCTTGGTAGGATGATCCCGATGGAAATCCTTGACAAGGGAAACATCTGTGAAGGAACCACAAGGAACCACAAGGAAGCCAAGAGCGTTCCTCCCGTCCATAACCTTCCCAGTCCACAAGATACTGGAATCCCCGGCGGCGGACATCCAGGATCTGCCGGACCTCGAAGTGTGGTCATCGACGACCCGGGAGGTGGTGGGGGGGGGGGGGGTCGGCCGGAGGGCACTGGAGGAAACTGGCTTGAGTAGTGAAACATGGAATGTAGGATGGACCTTTAAGGAGGCTGGGAGCTTGAGCCGGACCGCAGAGGGATTGATTACTTTATCCACCTCGAAGGGTCCGACAAAATGGGGTGCCAACTTGCGGGACTCCACTTGAAGGGGTAAGTCCCGAGATGACAACCATACCTTCTGGCACGGAAGATAGGTGGGTGCAGGGGCTCTGTGACGGTCAGCGATGCATTTGTTCCAGGTGGCTGACCTCTGGAGCGCCGACAAGGCCTCCCTCCATACCTGTCGGCACCTACGGAGGTTGGCCTGGACAGATGGCACTGCTATCTCCCTTTCTTGGGCCGGAAACAGGGGCGGCTGATACCCCAAGGAGGCCATGAAGGGGGACATGCCAGTGGCGGTGCTAGTGAGGGAGTTGTGCGCATACTCGACCCACGGCAAGTGTACGGACCAGGAGGACGGGCGGTGAGCAGTGACACAACGCAGAGCCGACTCCAGATCTTGGTTGGCCCGTTCCGTCTGCAGATGGTAACCAGAGGAGAGACTGGCAGTGGCACCCAGCGCCCGACAGAAAGCTCTCCAGACCTGTGACGAGAACTGCGGCCCTCGGTCAGACACAATATCCAGGGGAATGCTGTGAAGTCGGAAAACATGGAGAACCAAGAGGTCAGCGGTCTCCATGGCCGAAGGCAACTTGGGGAGGGGAATGAAATGCACCGCCTTGGAAATGCAATACGGGACTTACCTGGGGCGTAGGTGGCTGGCTGCTGCTGGAATACCAGGGAACATTGCAGGAGGAACCGCCCACAGGCTCCTAGATCTCCGGCGTAGCGTTCCGGTGTCGGAATGAACGGCTCACGGGCAGGCGGCGCTGGAATGGGGGGAGCCGTGGGAGCAGCGGAAGCGCCGGGGGCAGAGAGGTGAGTCGTGACCTGATCCATTTGGCCGCTGAGTTGAGACACGCTGGTGGAAAGGGTTCGTAGAGTCTCCACTACTTCCCGGAGAAGTGTCTCATGCTGGCCGATCAGATTGCCCTGGGAGGCTGGCGCCAGACGGAGGAAGTTCGGGTCCGCTGGGTCCATGATGGCCAGATTGTTCTGTTACGGTCGGTTTGTTCTGGACCCAAACGCAGACACCAGGACGGCAGAGTAGGTGAGAAAAAGGGTTTTATTTGGTTTTGTCTGTGGAGCCGGAGGAACATGCAGGTAGAGCAGCGAGGCGGTGTGAGCGGCTGGCTGCGACGTGGCACGGGAATCGCTGAGGCAGAGGAAAAACACAAGTTAGCTGAAAAGTCATTAAGGTTAACTTGCTCTAGGAAAAATGGTTTAGCTCAACAGGAGCCGAGGTTATAGCTACCACTGAGCTGAAGAAACAATCTGGCGATGAGACTGCAGGAAGCCGGGGTATTTGAGCTGACGGTGATGAAGGTCTAATTGATGGCAGGTGAGGAGATGAGCCCAGGTGCCAGATGATTGCAGCCGCGCTCAAGCCACACACACAGACAGAGAACAGAGGGGAGACGAGCTGAGGTCACAGCGGAGCATCGTGACATCGTGTGTGTACATGTAGTGTGTGTGCGTAAGGGGAGGAGCGAGGGAACAGCTCAGCGACGTATGACGTAGTCTGGAACGTGGTGACGTCTCTCATGTGCGAGACTCACAATGGCGGATAGCCAACAAGAGACCCGGTGTCAACCGTAGCTACATTAGCTTAAAGCTATATATGTGTGTGGGTTAGTAAAAAGGGAGGGAAAGAAAACAGAATAAAACAAAAGATAAAACCTCTAAAAACAAAAGATTAAGATTACCTGGAGTACGAAAGATTGCTCTCTCAGCCAGGGGAGAGAATCCGCGACTCTTTGATACAGTCGGCGGTTCTGACCTCCTGAACTAATAAGAAGCAACTTCGACCTCACGAGCGGGGCATGGTCTCAACACAATTCAGCAGCATGAAATAGACAGTAACTTCCACACAATCCTAACGATCTGAGCGACCGTACTTTAAGTACACAAACAAGATAAATAAACACAATTAACTCTAACTCTGCCCAGAATCTCTGCCTTACTCATAAGTTGAAATCGTGGCGATGAAAGGGTCCTTCTAAGCTTGTTTGCAACAACTCAGGTAGCGCGGCTCCGTGCTTCGGCTCAATAAGGGAATTTTGCGTCCTTACAGCTAGAACAAAGGGCCGCTTGGTGGAGAGTGGAAATGCGCTTCTCTCTCTCTCTGTCTGAAGAAAATCAAGCTTCTTCAGCTTCTGCATGGAAGAATGGTCCGTCCTCGTGGATGCGAACACAATACAAAATGATGAACAGTGGTGGATTATTCGTCCGGCGAATATAACTGTTAAACCTAGGTTTTTCTGGTAAAACTCAGCAACGTTACGATGTGCCTTTGTGCACCGACCGGGATGGTCAAGGAAGAGCTTAGAGGTGAGGGAACTGGTTGGTTTTGTAGAAGTTGAGGCTGAACCACAGGGGTCCTGGGGTGCCACTCTGACATCATCCCCTCAGGTCTCTTTAAGCAGGTTTTTGTTGAAATTGGACCATATATACTGTCAATTATAAATAGTTGTCTGTTTTCTGGTTCAGTCCCAGTCTATTTCAAACATGCAACAGTAATTCTTCTCATCAAGAAACCTAATCTGGAACCCTCTGACCCATCAAATTACAGACCAATATCCACCTCGCCTTTTCTGTCAAAGATCTTTGAGAAATTTGTATTCAAACAGCTTCAATCTTTTATCAGCTTGAATATCATCTGTGATGTTTTTCAATCTGGTTTTAGAACTTCTCACAGCACTGAATCTGCCCTTTTAAAAGTTTTTAACGACCTTTTACTCATTGCTGATGCTGGAGATCCCGCCATTTTGCTTTTACTTGATCTCTCTGCTGCTTTTGACACTGTGGACCACGACATTTTAATCTCCCGCCTTGAGCACTCTGTCGGCATCAAAGGTACTGCCCGACAATGTTTTAAGTCCTACCTGACCGACAGATCATTCTCTGTCAACATGGGCAACTGCTCCTCTCAACCGGCACCCCTGACCTGTGGGGTACCGCAGGGGTCCATTTTGGGTCCACTCCTGTTCTCACTGTACATGCTGCCTCTTGGATGCATTTTCCAGAAACATAACATTTCTTATCAACTCTATGCCGACGACATTCAAATATACCTTCCCCTCAAACCTGGAACTGCCTCAATAAATTCTTTAATGTGCTGCCTGGCTTTTGTCAAAAGCTGGCTCTTGCTAAATGTTCTATGCCTCAACGAAGGTAAAACAGAGATCATGCTTATCAATTCCTCTCGCATTTCAGCTGCTATACCGGACAGTCCCTCATTGTGTCTTGGCCCCATGGCAACCCACTACAAATTCGATGTCAAAAATCTGGGAGTGATTTTGGACCTCCAAGTTGCGTCCGTGGTCAAAGTCAGCTTCTTTCAGCTAAGACTCTTGGCTAAGGTCAAATCCTTTCTCTCCTCAAAAGACCTGGAGAAAGTTATTCATGCTTTTATCACCTCTAAACTGGACTACTGTAATTCCTTGTATGCTGGAATCGGCCAAGAACTTCTATCACGCCTTCAGTTGGTGCAGAACTCTGCAGCGAGACTTTTAAATGGTACACGCAAGCGTGAACACATTTCACCGATCTTAAAATCCCGTCATTGGCGACCAGTAGAGTACAGAATTAATTTTATGTAGTTTTATAAACTTTGTTCAGGAACAGGGCCACGCCCAGAACACAGCTCATTTCCTCTGCACAGAGTATTTAAGCACAACGAACCCGTTCACTTCCTCTTCGACTCTTGTCTTCACACGACGTACGACAGACGCTCTCTAACTCAGCAGACGCTCCATCCCTACCCTACATCCCTCTACCTCGACCCCTACCCCACATCCAGACGAGCAACGCTCTCTGACTTGGCTTTCATACGATTTAAGACAGACGAGCAACGCTCTCTGACTTGGCTTTCATACGACTTAAGACAGACGAGCAACGCTCTCTGACTTAGCTTTCATACGACTTAAGACAGACGAGCAACGCTCTCTGACTTAGCTTTCATACGACTTAAGACAGACGAGCAACGCTCTCTGACTTAGCTTTCATACGCCTTAAGACAGACGAGCAACGCTCTCTGACTTAGCTTTCATACGACTTAAGACAGACGAGCAACGCTCTCTGGCTTAGCTTTCATACGCTTCAACACGAGGCACGACAGACAAGCAACATCTTAAAACCGCTTACCTTTTACAAAGGCTCTTCCTCAACCTTTCCGGACGACCAGCCATATCCCGTAGCTCCCTCCTTCTCTCACCACGCTTCGTCGCTAGCAACTTCGGCTGCGTTTAGCCATCCACATTTCCCGCAGCTCTCGATAACTATTCTCCATCAACTCCAAGCCGTCCACTCCCGCCTTCCAACAGCCCGTGGGGAGATCCCGATTCGTCATCGCATCCTTCGACCCTAATCCTCTCACTCTTCACCCCACGCCGCTCTCCCGACCGCCGGAAGCCAGGCGCTCGAACGACCAGTGAAACCACCGCGACCCTCATTCTCCATTCTGAGGCTCCGACAGTCTCTGCGTCTTTCAAATGAAGAAAGCATCCAACGCAACATTCCTTTACATCAGTCCGTTAAAAAGCGAAACTCTCCAAACCAAACGAGCACCCGTAGCGAAACAGCTCTCTCTCTCTCTCGCTCTCCGAGCCCCCAGAGCACTTCCGGGTTCCCGGCATCACGTCAGGCGCGCGCCGATGACGTCATGACGTATCACATGGCGGAAGAAGCCATCCATCCACATCAGTCCCTCCAGAGGGCCAGGTCGTATACTCTGATCGTGAATCTTTAACCTGATCTTAAAACGGCCAATAAGTACCCGATTAGGTTTACGAGCCTGGTACCAAGGCTACGAATTGATCCTCTTCAAGACGAGTCACGATTAAATATCTGTTTAAACTGCACGCAGGAGTCAGAGATACGGCTTTCAGTAGGAGAAAGTGTAGTAGCGTAAATTAAGCTGCTGCTTCCAGTCTGCCGTTGGCCTCGATTTAAACGTGTTTAGAGAAGGGCAGTTGACTGTGTCCCGCCTTAAGTTGTACCATGCCATACTGACTCTGGCTGCCAAGCGCCCTCCGTGCCAGAGGCATCTCCTCGTAATGTTTTTCCCCCCTAACTTCACGATTAACCCAGGCACATTCATCCCTCCATCCTGGCATCCTTTCATGTTTTCTTACTTCTACCTTCCATGTTCCACCCACTTCGGCTAACTCCTCCCACCTCCACTGGCTACCCCAGCTGCACAGACCGCTCCAACAACAGGGAACAGGTAGGTATATGGCACAGCTATGGGAGCAGCTTGGGATTGGTTATCTTGCCCAGGGACGCAACAGTTGTTTCTTCCCACCTATGCCGCCCCCCCTCTCTCTCTTCCTCCACCCCTACCCCCACTAGCGTTGCCATCCCGTCATAAACGCGCCTCCTCATTTCCACAGCTGACGTCCTCCGATCTCCCCCCCCACCACTACCAGTTTCACTCTTAGCCACAGCTAACCCTATACTCTGACAATTCCGAAGTTGTCGGTCCTTCGCCTTCCAACCCGAGGGACATCGTCCCTCCACAACGCCGCTCTTCCACCCCCTCGAGATCCTGCCGCTCTAACGGCCAAAACCACAGCGACCCTTCTCCACGCCAACACTCCGATGGCCCCCATACATCCCGCATTTCCGAGTGGACAGTCTCTCGACTGAAGCATGCACTCACCCAGCTCAACATCCATTTCCACCAGTCCGACAGAAAAGCGAAGCTCTTCAAAACAGCTCACGGACGCTCGGCACTACACGTCCCTCGATCGCAGAGCCAGCGTTAGGCGCTACGTCGACGACGTCACAACGCACAACACGCCCAGACAAGCCCAGTCACTCACACCAACCCCCCTAGAGGGCCAGTTCGTATCGCATTCTACTGTCACCCACTAGCACGGAAGAGTATTTAATTACGTAGCCAGCTATGTTGCAGGCCCAGACGCTCAACCATGGCAAATTATTCAAAGCAACCAATTAATATATATTATTTCCGGACCGATTTAAGCCAATCCGGATATTTTCCCACGGCCTACTTGACGATCTCTCACGGCACACCAGCGAGCTACGGCTCAGTGGTGAAAATCACCGACCTAGACGACTTCCTCACCGTCACGCTACCCAGCACACGGTCTAAAAAACTCGGCTGTCCTCCACCAGATAAAATAAATAAATAGAATCAATAGATTAAACAATCCTCCTTGCCACACATCCCGTTAGTCGCCGCCGCCGTTACAAACCTCCTTGACCACGCCACACCAGTTCCTCTCCTCATGGAACGGCATCTCCTTCCACGACGAACAAATCACCAAGCCGGAAGACATCCAGCTTTTCACAGACGCAGCACCCTCGATCAGCTTCAACGGCTTCTACAGTGACAATCTGTCCTTGGCCACTTGAATTCTCATCCCCCACACCTTCCTCCGTGATCCACGAAACGCATCCCATAGTCATAGTAGCCATTATTTTGGGGCATGAACGGTCCTTATAGACCATTGCCATCCACTCAGAATATAGCGCAGATGGCATCCTCAACAAACGTCGCCCCCCCAAGCACTCATCGTACCTCACCGGACAGAACCGATTCGAAGCTTTCGTGACTCCTTCAGCCTTCCATTCCTATCACTCGAGATCCTTACCCCCACGAACTTCAGTCACTTATCCATTTCCCTCCTTTAGGTCAAGCCTCCACCGTACAGGTTTTACGTAAGTGGAATTAACTTCTACACAACTGTCCTCAGGGGCTCCGTGCCCAGCCTACCCACTCACACGTCGCCATGCTACTCGAAGGTCCGTAAAGCCAAACTACGCCTAAACAGCTGCCCCTCACTTCGGACCTCCTCACCTTCGGCATCTTCACCATCAGCTCAGGTCATCCGTCTCCCTTCATGGACAAAGCATTAAAGTCCACGTTCTTGCCAGCTTCGTTCGCTGCTCCGAGTTCACCGCCTTGAACTCCAACCATCATCCGTCCCGACACCGCGTCAGACATCACATCCATCCTCCCGACACAGTCGTCTATCACCTCAAATGCCGTAAGACCAACCAATACGGTCCGCCTCAACCCATCTACCTTTTCCGACCAGACTCGTACTCAAGTCCGTACGAACCATCCGGGACTACTTAAGCTCAAGTTCCGCCAGCCAAACTCCCCTGCAAGATCCCCTGTTGCGGTCTCCGGCTCACCTTTCGCCATATCTTGGCCCGATCCAGAATACTCCGAGTTACTTACCGCTTCAAGCCAAGGATTTCCGACCACATCCTCAAGATACTTGGTTGTCGGTCTTCACCTGTGTACCTCTCATAACTTCGTTCCGACCCGAACGACACCAGAAACGCCCATCGGCATCCGTCTTTATGGAGCTATCTTTGGGGACTCTGCACCGCCACAGCTTCCGAAGAGACAGCCCCCACCCTTCCGTCTCCAGTTCCCTCCAGCCACCGGACATCAACGGTCCCCCATCGATCGCCTAACCTCCTTTCTACAAACCCTCCTCTCTTCTTCCTTACATCCCTTCATGTCTTTATCCCTACGCTACATCCCTTCATCCCTCTACCCCTACCCTACATCCCTCTACCCCTACCCTACATCCCTCTACCTTGACCCTACCCCACATCCCTTCATCTCCTCATCCCTACCCCACATCCCATCATCCCTCTACCCTACTCCCCTTCATCCCTCGACCCCTTCCGCTTCTTGAATCTAACAATCATTCCACTATGCAATAAACCTCTCGAAACTCATACTGTTATTGGCATGGTCCTTGTTAGTGAAATGTAGTTTTATAAACTTTGTTCAGGAACAGGGCCACGCCCAGAACACAGCTCATTTCCTCTGCACAGAGTATTTAAGCACAACGAACCCGTTCACTTCCTCTTCGATTCTTGTCTTCACATCCCTCCCCCCAACCCCGTTTTTGTCATCCTCTCTCTCGCTCTCTCTCTCTCCCGCAGGATTTCAGGAACAACAGGGGACTCTGCACTGCCAGAGCTTCCGAAGAGACAGCCCCCACCCTTCCGTCTCCAGTTCCCTCCAGCCACCGGACATCAACGGTCCCCCATCGATCGCCTAACCTCCTTTCTACAAACCCTCCTCTCTTCTTCCTTACATCCCTTCATCTCTTTATCCCTACCCTACATCCCTTCATCCCTCTACCTTGACCCTACCCCATATCCCTTCATCTCCTCATCCCTACCCCACATCCCATCATCCCTCTACCCTACTCTCCTTCATCCCTCGACCCCTTCCGCTTCTTGAATCTAACAATCATTCCACTATGCAATAAACCTCTCGAAACTCATACTGTTATTGGCGTGGTCCTTGTTAGTGAACATTTTTTGTTATTAGGTGTTTAAATGGCACCGCTGTCTGACCTGCTGCAGCCATATACCCCACCTCGCTCACCGGTCCTTCTCTGTTGCTGCCCCTAAGCTCTGGAACAACCTTCCCCTTCATATTCGGTTGTCATCCACCTTACCAATGTTTATAAGCCGTTTAAAAACCTATTTCTTTTCCCTGGCCTATCGCCTTTGATCGTAACATGGCACTTGTGTGTGATTTGTGTCAGTTTGTCTTGATTTTAATGTCACTTACAGTTATTTTATTGTATCACTGCTTATGTACTGTATGTGCAGCACTTTGGGCAACCTTTGTTGTATTTTAAAATGTGCTATACAAATAATGATTGATTGATCTAATTATACCTGCATTTTTATCTGAAGTCATCTCTGTCACTTCATTTGTTTGGTTTTGCTGAAAAGCTTCGCTCCAAATTGAGTTTAGCTTTCAGCTAAACTGCGTGGATGGATGAGTCAAACACAGGACTTTCACCCAGGAGACTGGTGTCTGTGTACCGCGTAAAACCAAAAGCAACTTACTCCTTTTAGCCCAAACCATGATCTTTTATTAAACCCAACCAAGTTTTGTTGCCCAAATGTAATCTAGAAACAAAAACACTACAACATTGATATACACGTATGTAGAAATGTTGATGTGAAACATATTTTTTGATTAAAAAACGTCAATTCAACGTATCCGTGGTTTGCATAAAACATACTACGCCAACATTTTCCTCTGGCCACTGGGTTGTCTTTATTAGCACTATATGTCAATGTGTTGGTAAGCATCAATTTCAATATATTTTGTATGATGATATTCTTACAATTGTAAGAATTGTAAGAATCGACACTATCGACACTATCGACACCAAACATCAGTGTTGCAAGGAACAAAATAACTCCCCATTTTCTACCTCTATGCTGTTCCCAATCTTGCAGTCAGAGATAACACAAAAGACACAGTTCCTTCTGATGGTGTTAGCAGGAACTACAATGATTTCCCACCAGTTTAAACATTTAAGATGCCATCTTTTCACATGACAACTGCAATATGGTATGTGAATCCTTAGGCCAACTCTGTATTTTCGTTGAGCAGCTGGCCAAACCAGGAAGCAGCGTACATTTGTTTGAGCATCTGTTGTGCCGTCTCTGTGTCCTTTTACATGCACCAAATTTACATTGTGGATTCAATTGCAAATTCAGGGAAAGAAACCTAAATGAAACGGATTGTGTGCTGCTGTACCTGGCAATGCTGTCTCAACTCAGCCCATATGTGAATCACAGACTCTTTGTAATAGCCTGCCTCTGTCAAGAGAGAGGATGTACCTGTCAAATAATTTAAATTACTACAACCACTGTGGAGATGGAAGTGCTTGGATCAAGTGCTTTGACGTTGCGGAACTTCCAAGGCCCTGAAACGTACGCCTCGCTGAGTTTTGGTGTCTCTGCAAAAACAGAATTATGCTTTGAGAAATGTTTCTGTCCAAACTCATGGAATTAAATCAAAATCAACAAAGTTGAGCCTGGCTGTATTTCATAAACACTCACAGACTGTGCCACACACACACACACACACACACAAACCTGCTTTATATTCTCTGCCTCTAAACCACCAACACCCACTAGTATAATCAGTGCACATACAGTAGATTAACCTACTGGATGCTGCATGACAGACTGTTGCCATCAATACACAATGACTATTTTGAATGTAGGTTACATTATAAATGTCTTACAGAATAATTACTTTTTTGTTATATACCCTGCAATTTAGGTTCCTTCAAGCCTTGAGTATTTCTCATAACCAGTGAACCTAGATATTACAGAGAGTTATAATCTTGGGTTTTAACTTAATTTATATACATCTCACTCCTTCATGTTCGCTATACTTAATGGCCTCTTGTAGACCCTTGACGGTTCATAAATCAGAAGTTCAGCTCTGGCGCTGTTACAAATTGAGTGATCTAGCAAAAGCTGCTGTATCCATGAATCTTCTGAGCTGAGTGTAGGAGGAGAGAGGGGGCAACACAAACAGGAGAGCCTACAGTATTTCCGTTTAATTATTACACGTCACATTCACAGAGATGGGATAAAGCAGGTCGGATTCTTGGTTTAAAACCAGAACACAGAGAGGCTTTCTGCAAAGTCTCCTACCAACTGGTCTCTTAATGGTTTTCAGGAGGCAAGAGCTAGGATGTCCAATATTTGAGCCTGAGACACTGGGTGTCCATATTTTGTACATGCACATTAATAATGAATTATGTGAAGACTAAACAGATGTAACATGCTGTGATCCTTTTTCAATGTAATGCTACTTTAAACTTATACTCCACTACATTTCAAATATTGTACTTTGTACTGCATTCATCTGATAACTTTACTTAGTCGATTTACATATTTAGATAAATAATACATAACATAATCAACAAATAAATCCAGATGCATTAAGATAAGACCTGATCCCTGGGGGGAAACAAACAAGCTACCCAGCAGTATAAAGTTATTCAAATTAGCTCCACCAATACCAGCTGCAGCAATAGAACGATTTAACATTAATGCATCAATATTTATAATCCAGTAATTTCTTTTTTTCTGAAATGTGCCATTCTGCAAAATGAATACTTTTACTTTTAGATACTTAACATTTGTGCTTATATATAAAGCTACTTCAAGGAACTTTCATTTTGTCCTGATTTTGCCGGTCCCTGTGGACAAGAGCGCTAGTGTGTCCAGAGTCCATTTAGAAAACCTCTCGTTTTAATGCAGTGGGGACTGACAGTACCTCCTACTTAGTCTTGGTTCTGGTTCTCCCATGCCTTCCTTCCCTCCAGCTGCCCAACAATACGGCCTGGGCCTCCAGCAGCATGGTGATGGTGTTGGTTCCCACCGGGGACTGGTGGAGCAGCGAGACAACGTTGTGGAGGGGAGGACTCAGCTGCAGGTTGACGGTGGCAGCGATGGCGGATCTCGGTCTGTCAGCGGTGGTCTGGTTGTTGCCAGAGGCCCCACTGGAGTCTGAACTGAAAGAGTTTCTAGTGAACCTGCATGATTTTGTGCGGAATCCCACACAGATTACAAGCTTTAAAAAGTGAATGGGACAGACAACCAATCTTCATCAGAAACCTGTGCCTCATTACAGTTTCGGGGTTATGAATGTGTGGTTACTTCTTTCGGCTTCGCTTGGAGTTTTGTGTACCAATTGCAGAAACCTCTATGACTTTTAGGATTATAGTGAGTGTGTGGGATTGTAAAGTTTCAATTAGCATTGTTCTCAAATAAATTCCTATTCCATAATTACAATCCTGCACGATTATCAGACGTTGTTCAAAACAAAAGTTTAGGGCTCACTTTGTGAAAGTTGATTTCTTGTTGGAAAGATTCACGGCTGTATCGTGGTTTGACACAGAGTAGTGTCTTTGTTACCTCTGTTTCACACAGTCAAGGAATACATTTTAATGATTGTTGTAACAGAAAGGCATATCTAGCTTCAGTGATGCTGTGGTGTCTCTGAAATGTTTTCATATTCTTTGGGAAGTACACCGTTGTTATGCACTGGATTCCCGAAGTAATTTCTGAGCAAAGCCCCCGCAGTGAAAACCTATTGCACCTTTTAAAGAAGTGCCCGTGCCAATGCTGCGAAAGAGACATAGTATGAGTCTGTGGACATCCAATTGATTTTCAGTCAACACATCCCTCACGGGAGTCTTTTATGTGTTAAATTATTTAAGCGCCGCAGCTTGAGGGAAGTGAGTTTATATCCTCCCAGAGGAACGGGTAAATTACCTTTATCACTAAGTGTTTCGCATCAGGTATATTCACACAGATTCTACTGTTTTAGTTAAATGAGTTTTCTGTATTGGCCTTCTCACCCATGGGTGGAAAAGGTCTTAGGCAGGTGCCTCAGGGCACTGCACATCATCATCATAGGGAAGGTCCCTCTCCTTACCATGTATTAGTAAATGGTCCGTTCCAGCTTACCTCTCCAAGCATCGTTTCATCATCACACAATGGACTTCCCCCCGCAGCGTTCTTTGGTAAATCACCGTATTCATTATTCATCAAGGATTAGTGTCATAATCGATTTTGTCCAAGCGGTCTGCATTCCACAATGTGTTCTTAATCCTACCCCCAAGAGATGCTGAACTTTGTCACATCTAATTAGGTTGCACGAGTCGGCTACACTGAGACAGCTTTTACAACTTCTCCATTACACGCCTGATAATTGGTGGCCCATTCTCGGATTTAATCAAGGTCTCTATACATTTGCAGCATTGGCGCGCGGTTGGCGTTACAGCACGTGTGTGAAACCAAACTGGTGCGGGTTTGTTTAGCATGCAACGTATGAAACATGATTTTCATTTAAAAAAAAAAAAAAAAATGTTAAGGGTTTGATTGAATTATGGTCCACTTGGTGATTCAAAAAAAGGTTGAGTGTTTATCTGCCTTTTCAAGTCACTGAGTTGTCCCTATCTTTTTCTTGTGAGGCTGCCTTGCGTCTCCCGCAGGCCCCCGGTGATGACCATCCCGTTCCTCCATTCTCAGCTGCAAGATGGACCTGTGCTGCATGTGACATCTGTATCTGCCAATGGACGCGCTAAGCCTGTCAGCTCCATAGCGCCCGACCTGTCAGTCAGCCTTGCCACGAACAGCCTGGGACCACAGCTGTCATAATGATCCAACAGTAGAAAAGAACAATCTGCTGATCCTCTCCTAGCCTGACTGAAACTATGGGTGTTCTTGAAACAGTCGCCAGCTTGTCTTTTGCAACTGATATGGATACAACCAGATACAAAACATGGCTTCTATCCACGTACAGCTTTGCTGTTGTTCCAATTCATCGTCACCGTCTTTTACTTACTATGATGTTAATGATCACACAACAAACACTGTAAGGGATTGAACAGAACCCTGACGTTCAAGAGTATGAATCAACACGTCTGCAAATACAGTTTTAAACTATTCTTAAACCATTCCTTAAGGGTTGTCTTTTGCACTGTATAGTGCCCGTTTTGCTTAGTCATAGCTCTGGTCCTGCTCCACATGCTCCTGATCTCAAGCCGTCCCCTTTTTTTGCCTATTTTGGAATTTACTTTGACACAAATATATTCCTCACAGTCCTGTAACAGCACTTTTCTCAACATTTACAAAGTGCTGTCAAACAAAAAGGGAACAAAAACATCACAAGCTGTTTGCCATAATAAATTGAGGACTTGCACTGCTAAAACCATTAACACCCATACTTCCCTAAGGTGGGTCTTTGACAGTTAGTCATTACAAGCAATCTGGGTCTATCACCTTTATTTTCAGTTACAATAGTTCCCTTGTAATTAAATGCAGCATTTAGTCATTTGGTTCTATTTTAAAGAGACATTTTGCACCCTGGGTATTAAGAGTTCCGGATATAGCACAGCCTAAGAGGGATTTATTGACTACAGGCATCTATTTGGTACAAGAATCTCAGACACAGAGAGAGACTTCTCGGTGACTCCTTCATTTTTATGATCTTTTGCCATTTAGAGACAACTATGAAAAGGTTAGTGTTTCAGGCATCCTGGGAGGGCGGCTGGTATTGTGGTGGTATGAGCAAGTGTGTGAATAGAGCTTACAAAAAGAGCCAATTATATTTTAACAAGACTGCTCGAGACTGCGGATACTTCACTGATGTATACGGGTCTAAAGCCTTGAATCCCCTGGGAAGACTGGAAAGGTATAACGAGCCAGTTATTCAGAGAAGATAAGTTCTGCCAGCCACTCGTTACACACACCGTCACTACTGATAAAACTTGATGACTTGACTCATAGCTTTAACTTGTATATGATATGATTGTGCTGTTGATAAAGATCAGACTAGGAGAGCCTGCAGGTCGCATTTCCAAATTCTAAACCTTGAAGGCCTCTAAAACTTCTGATTATTGCAGACAAGGATGGCATTAGAACTACTTTCTTAACCTTGAGCACCACAAAAGCTACTATGATTGTGTTGCAATTGTTCATTACTGCCATTACACATCTAATAGTTCTTCAAGTTTAAATTCATGTCGGCAGAATATTCTGAAGGAAGATATTATCTCACGATTATAAACATAGGGGCTTTAAGTCAAATCCAAGTAAAACACATGTGATAATTCATTTGGAATCAGACTGATTGCAGATTACTGAATAATATGATTTTAGAAAATTACAATGAAAAGCTTAAAAAGAGGAATTGGCTCAAAATATCACCAAATCTTCAGACAAAAAAAAACTTTTGAGAAAGCATTTCTTGTCAAACATGAAGGCCTATACACCTGTCTTAGAAACGCAATGATGCTGTGTGTTTTGCAACACAATATGTGAACAATGGGACAAAAGGGCCTGAGGTGGCAGCTTTTACAGTGGCTTGGAGGATTGAGTTCAGGTGCCCCCCATTCAGTGATCAGCCCTGCAGAAACACCCAAGCAGCATTCGACTTCCACAGAGGAGAAGGAGCATTAACGACAAGTTAGCACACCTGTGGAGGATTTTTTTTTTTCCTGTTTAGCTCTGTACACACACACACACACACACGCACAGGTGTGTTCTGTTATTCTGGTTGATTAGACCTCATTAGTGCTCAGGTTACACATATATTTATATAAAAACAACAACAAATAATTTCCTGAGCCCTGCTTGATGTGTTTTTATCTCCATGGCCCTTTTGTGACGTAAGCACAGTTTTGATCTTCTTCATTTTGAGGATGCCTTTTTGTTTTATAAATATTGATAATGTGTGCGCATATTTGTAAGTATTATTGATGTATGCTCACATTTTAGTTTTTTACATAAAGGCTGTCCTAAACAGTGTTGACGGCATTTAACGTCATCTTTTATCCCATCAGCTGTGACTTACTGATATATACAGAGTATGTGGTGAAGTAACAACTGGAATTATTTTATTATTATTTTGACTCAATACAAATTCTACTTTAGTTTGCCGATATTACTTTTTACATACTTACCGGCCTGATCTTACAAATATACGTGAAATGATCCTTTAAAGTGACAGTTCACACCAAAATCAAAAATACATATTTTTCCTTTTACCTGCAGCGCTATTTATCAATCTAGATTGTTTTGGTGTGAGTTGCCTGTTTTTGGAGTTATCAGCTGTGGAGATCTGGCTTCTCTCCAATATAATGGGACTCGTGGTGCTTAAAAGGGCCAAAAACATTTGAAAAACTCAACAGCAATGTCTCTTCCCATTAATCATGACCTCATGAGATAATCCACAGAGATGTTACTGTTTATTTGTTGGGGGGCATTACATGGTGTTAGCATAATTTGTTAAACATTCTGGCAATAGGAAAATCAATGAGGAATCGTGTGTCGTGGTGGACGCACAAATGAAATGCATCCATGTGAATATGCAATATTCAGAGCTACTGACGTAGCATGAGACTGGCACATATTTGTACACATTATGAGCCACCATGTAATTCTCTTTTAAAGGGACCGTTCACCCAAAATCCAAAATAAATATATTTTTCTTGTACTGTAGAGCTATTTATCAATACAGATTGTTCCGCTGTGCGTTGCCTGGTCTCGGTCGAGGTCATTTCACGTATTATCTATGAGATCACATTGCTTATTGCAGTAGATCATGTTTCCATTGAACCAAAGCAGGTTAAGTCGTAGTTTCCTGTGGCTGGCATTATTTGACGTAAACGAAGGAGAAACTCTTACATTAATTTGATCGGTCCCATTTTTCTCCACTCTTAGCGTTCAACAAATGCAGCAAGGACTGTAATGAGGCTTCGGGTCGTCTTTGCTTTTAACAAGGGCATGGTGAAGACAATGCTGTCATACTGTACGGCTCTGACTGTGAACATAACGCGGTCTGCATTCAGATCGCGGTCTGACTCTCCCTGCTCAATGAATAATGCAAAGCTATCTAGTCAGGTGATAAATTCTCGAGTGTAAATCCACAAAGCACATCATTGAAGTGACTGTATTTTGACAGAACATCGTCAGATGGAGAGGCTTCATACCAATCTGTAGAGAGCTGAGGAGAGAGCAAACACTTCAGTGTTAACAGCTCTGCTGAAAAGGCTTGACGTTCTGAAAGGATAAATGATCCGGGATGCTTTGTTTCCAATTTGGTAGTCATTCTCCGAGCGATCAGATCAAAATATTATAACATTTTCATCCACTGATAATGCCATCTCAATGAGACAGGGAAATTGTACTGGTGGCTTTGGATCATGGTCTACCAACCACCATTTACAGTGATGCCCAATTATCTCAGCTGCTGGCTTCAAGCGTAAATGGCTTCAAGCGTAAACCACTGGCAGTCGCTCAGGAGGTGATGAGCGCAAGACAAAAGTACATAACATAAAAGAATAACATTAACAATGCAGTGAGTAACCTCTGTCCATCAACTACATTTAAAAAGCTGTTCAAAGCTGTACTCCATTATACTATTTTCATACCAGACTTAAAACTGCTTCATGTAGCTCTGCAGATTGCAGCTTCTTAATCCTATTATTACAGTGTAAGCACTGTGCTTTACAGTGTATTCCCAAAGTTGACAGAGGTGCTTTGTTAAGTCTTCATTTGCCTCACCCTTACATTTACATTTACCACACTTGCAGGCTGGTTTGTTTGGGAGCTGAAAAAAAAGTCCAGAAAGGAAAAGTCAGTTTCCACAGACATTTCAAATACACAAAGTGTACAGTATGTGTCTGATAAATGATGAAATAAAATAAACAACGCATGCTTTTGACTTTCCTCCCCTCTCCCACGGAGTTTCAGTTCCCCCGATTCCATGGTTTTTAAATTACAGTCTTTCTCACATTTCTGTCAGTTGTGTCTAAAAAAGAAAGCAAGCACGACGAATAGACACACGTATAAACACAGACCCACAAGCAGACAGACAGAAAGAGATGAGCTCTGTAGAAAACTGAAGAGGAACAGAATTGCTTTTTGAACAAAGCGGAGAAAGGCGCTTCTGGTGTCAACAGCCAGGCTACTGCTTGTCGATTGATATCCAGTGACATCCAGTGTGATCCCGGTGTTTTAAAACTTGTTCTTGTAGTAGTATGGATTTTATACACACACACATATACAATATTGGAAAACACTGTTTAATACTGGAATATTCTCCCTTAATTTTGTAGCATACTTTTAAAAGTTAAATCTGGTTGGTACACTTTGAGAGCAAAATGAAGAGGCGAGATAAACACTTTTCTGCTCTCGTAAACAATCTAACCATAAACACATCGGTTGAATGCCAAAAGAGTCACACCCACAAAGCATGGTTAACAACACAGGCTCTGTCTTTGAAGATGGGACAGGTTCAAATCCCCCTTCCTCAGATTTAACAAAATAGATCAGAAAATGCATTTCCCTTTTAGTACTTTGAATACAAATCATGCTCTCCTAAATACAACATGACACAACATTAAAATAATAAAGGGAATAGATTAGTGTAAATATATGATAATTACCTGGAAGTATTTCAGAGGCAATTTGAAAGACAACTAGCAGTGTCAGACACTTTCTGGACTGCTTTGTGGACCCCACCACCCTGCTATTCCAAATGGGTGGAAACATAAAAATTATTGCAAATGCTTGACCATGAAGACCATTTATGAGAGTCTTGTCAACTTTTGTACGTGATAATTTATCAACCCAGTCAGCAGAAAATGTTTGCATTGTATGTCTCTCCAAACCATGTGAAACGTTGAATGTGCACGTTTTTGAAACAAAAATATGTTTCATGAAAACATATCGGGCTTGTATCACGCTTCCACTTGGTTAACGTTCTGAAATTAGATTAGTTAGGTATAAAGGCAACAAAACTACTTGGTTAACTGGTTATGAAACAGTTTATTTAATACTTCCATATGATCGACATAAGTAAGACCATCCGCGAGAATATTGGCTAATTGTATAGTTTTTCTTATTGCTTGGTTTTATGCCACTGGGTCTGATTCCTCGTGCAATCAGAGGAAATCATGCAAGTTCACCGGAAACTCTTTCAGCTCAGACTCCCTACTGGGACCCAACACCATCACCACACTGATGGACACCCAGGCCGTATTACTGGGCCCGTTGGAGGGAAGGGAGGCACGCGAGAACCAGAACCAGGACTGAGTGGGGAAACTGTCAGATCTTGCTGCAGTAAATTGAGTGGTTTTCTAAAAGGAGTCTGGTGCTCGGAAACACGACCACTTCTGTCCACAGGGACCGCCAAAACCAACGCAAAATAAAAGTTCCTTGTAGTAGCTTTAACTTAAACTGCCTCTAAATAAGTTATTTGAAGATATCTATGATTTAACTTGTTACCATGAGGTCAGTGCAATTTAGCTCTGTGTCTACAGTAGGACCCACAAATGATTAACTCGTGGATAAGGCTAACTCGTGCCAAAGGAAAAGAAGATAGGCTTTTACCCCGCAGGCTTTTCTGACTCAAAGACCTCTGGTTTCTAAAGACAATAAATTGATGCTAGATATCTAATCACATACTCACTGGAGGCTGTTGACCTCTAACATTAATAGCCTGTGAAGTGTGAATTCACCATGAAAAATGTGGAGAATCCAGAAATGCCTTTGCACTGAATGTGTCAACCGGTGATGTGTCAGATCACATGCCGTATGACGCTAATATGCACATTACACATCACTTAAGTGGTCTTTATTACAATAATACGCTTGACCTTTAATTACTGCATGCATGAGTGTCAAACACTTTATCTGCTGTTAGTCACAGTGGAAGAAAAGTTAATTTAAGGGTTCTGTTTGATGGCTTTTAAAAAACCCTCACTTCACTGAAAAATAACGTGTAGCTGTTGGGTCTGCTACTGATAAACCATTGCAGTCGTTTTATGTTTTAAAATGTCGTTTTTTCACACTTCTAAGACAACTTAATATAGCGGCTGTACATATCTTCATCTCTTTATAACTGGAAAGAATTCAGCGTTTATGTCAAAGGCAAACTATTGTCGCTGTTTCCAAGAGAAACTGCAGCCTTTTCATTTTAAACCGTTTACAATAACCTTGTGATAATCTATCTTTCAATCTAAATAAAACACATTGCAATATGCATACAATTTCTAGGATATTACTTGTCAGCAATCTGACATTGATCACAGACATTCACACAACAGACACAAAACCAGCGGCGTTGTCAGAGTTTGTTGTGTCGTGAGTACAGACAGCATAGCTTAGGGTTAACTACATTTTTCCACATCATTTTGACAATATGGATGCGGCGAGAGATTTGAGAACGAGAATTGTCGGAGCCAGACACACAATAAAAAACATACCGGATCAAGCAAAATGTAAAAAAAAAAAGTTTCAATTCTCTGCAGGGTTCTTTCCGTAATGTTGTCAGACAGACGCTTATAATTGCAATCAGAGCCTGTCATTGGTAGTTAAGGAGTTGTCCCGAGCTATTACATCACAGCCCATTTAGCGGCCTGCAGTGTTTTCCCTTAATACCGTAACAACTTCAAAATGAGTCCTTCCCATTAAGTCTCTTAGACACCACAACATGGGAAAATTATGTCCGGGTTTAAAAATACTGAAGTTACCCTTTGAGTACGTTATGTAAGATAACTTAAAATAAAAAGTCATTGTTGAGTTTTGGTTTCACACGGGACACGGACATCAGTTTCCTGGGTCAAAGTGCTGTTTGTTTGACCCCCGGGTACCTTTGTGCTTCTTATACAGACGTCTGTACCAAGATGTCGAGTGCCGTGATAAAGTGACATTATTTGACGACCTGGGAATGATACCAGGCTGCCTCACCACCTATGGTGTACGCCTGTTGTCCTGTTTTCCTGCACCACCCTGTATAACCATGATATGCATTATTGCAGAAACATGATTGCAGGGCTACACTTATCTTACTCTGTCTGTCAGCATAGGCTTTTGCACGCTATCACGCTTTCCAGACCCAGGAAATTACGTCCATTTTCTCCAATCTACTTAATCTGTTTCTCATTTTGCTCAATATTACCACATCACGGTAAACTGTCTGGTTGACTACACACTATTTCACAGCGGTCGCAATATTTACTGAGCAGTGACTGTTCAGAGGATAATATATATATATATATAGTACTGCCAACTATATATGCCTTGCATTGCTCCTTTCACTAAGTAGATGTGTTGTCCGTCCTGTCATGTGTAAGCATGTCTGTTTATTTACAGTACATTCCCCTGCAACTGTGATACAACCCACATCTAAACAGGGTGACAGGCCCTTCACTGAAAACTGTTGCCCTTTGATGATTCACAGTATCCTAGAAAGGCAAATAATATTAAAATATACTGGAATTATCATAGCAGGTACTGTAACCTTGTTTTTAGCATCAAAGTGCCAAATGATACATCACTTGGTTCTTTGCTTTTTCTGAAGCTTCTGAGGTGAAACCGGTGGAGGTTGGAAGATTTATCTGTTATTTTGTAAATTCCCTTCATCTCAAGGTTCAGACTTTGTACGCGCTAATAATTCTTCACTGACCTTGCCTTGCACTACGTTTGTTGATCTTATAATTTCAATTTTTTCAAATGATTGCTATCCAACTTGACACAAACAATTTTTTCCCGTTTGATGTCAGGCAATCCCACAAAGAGAATCTGCATACATGGAGGATTGATTTCCACGCCCCGTCACACAACCACGATGAATTATCAATTCATGTTCTTGTGCTCGCGCCCTTGATGTCATTATCATTAAGAGAATATCTGTTCGGTAATTAAAAACATGGTAGGCCGATACATTTCACATGCATTAGGGTCACATCTCTGATGAATCTCTGTAAAGGCTATGCATAGCAAGTAAGTCAGAAGTAAAAATGCCCAGTGAGTGCATCATTTATAGAGTTAGAAAAAGTGTATCCCAGTTGTTGTTGCCAAAGAGGGCTCCAGCTCCGTTCTAATAAAGAGTTCCATTTATGAGTACCATTTCTTATTTACCAAAAAAAAAACAGAGACAGGCACAGCGTTGGGTTTGGGGAATGTACTGTAAATGGGGGACAGAGGGGACGCTGGGATACAAGCTGTTCAGAACTATAGATGAGAATGGGGGGGAGACGTGATAATGGGAACCAGAGCTGGAGGCAAATTGGAAACAGGAGTTTGTTTTACCGGTTGTGGGGGGGTGAGATTAAGATGTGGACCTGGATTTATACCTGACTATTGATTTGGATTTAGCAGACTCGTCACTCTTCGACTCCACATCCGTTGAAATAGTGGTCATTTTGATCAAAAACCACTGACGTAAAGTAGGTTATTGTTGCCCCTAAAGTCAGCAGTGGTTGTCCTATAAGTGCATACGTCTTTTGAGTTATGAGAAAATAGCTAAGAGAGATGAAAGAGATGGCTGTGAATATTCAGGTCTCTTCTTTCAGACTGCTGCGAACATATTGTCATGGTGGAAATTACATACAGGAATCCACTCACTGTAAAAGTACTCAAACCTATCAGACATGTTCTAATAGATATTATAGGAATAGTATCAAAGGAGTAAAATACATACACGTGAACTGTGTTTGTATGTTTTAGTACTTGTTAATCCTGCTTTTGTTGTTCATGCAGTCCCACTGAATAATATAACACATCTCTCTTGCTGATTTATTCATTATATTTGGCATTATTATGAACAAATTTCTCACTTAGACTTATATTTATTCACACAGAGCTGAATCTGGGTAAGTAAGGCACTTAATGAGATGTTATTTTAGGATGATGAAGCTGTAGGTAAATATGTGTTCGTCCTTAGGGTTAAGTAAAAAGAGTCTCTTGAATTTGCACACAAAATGCTGTAAAAATTTTAATTTATAATTGCCACACAACAAAAAAACCTTGCAAAAAAGGTCTACCCCAAATCACAGAGATTCTGATTTGCACTGGACTAATATTATCACATGACCTCTGTGTTTGGCAAAATATGGAAGGGTATTTGCGGAATTTGAATTTATATAATATGAACTGGCGTTTTGACCAGGATTAACATCACAGGAGACCTCTGCACTTTTTACAAATGATCAGAGGTCTCCAGGTAACACTAGTCCAATGCGAATAGGGCTTTAGTGTTTGTCTGACATGCTTTACAGTCTGTGAGTACTTTTGTAACACCACATCTTTTGTTGTGTTGTGTCAGACTTTAAAAATAGCTTCAACCTAAAGTTTAGTTTTAAAAGGTGCGCAGCTGACACTCAATACCCTAATGGCACATTAGACAGTAGGCGGATTTTTAAATTTCATGGCAGAAAGTAGCTTTTTTTTGTCTGCACCTGTTCTGAAACTGTGCGAGCAATCAAAGCACATTCAAACATCCTTTTGATATACGACATGGCTCCGAGGACTTGGGAGTCAGTTCCCACAGGCTGACTGAAGCACCTTTGAGCCCTAATGAGGTAAACTGGTGGGAAAGAGTACAGCCTGCACTCTGCAGTGGCATCAAGACTTAATTGCTCTTTCAACGATGCTGCGTGCAAAGCCGCTCTCCTGCTGCAGGACTTAATGAGAGCTATACGAACGCGCTGCAGTCAACTCACCTCTTCACGTGTTACGGTGATGATGATTAGAAATCACTTGGGTGGGTGCTGGTTTGGAGAAGGCCCAAATCAAACCAACAGATCAACGTCTGTGCCGGCGATGTTTGTGGTTATAGTTGTTCCAGCAATGAGGCATGACGAGAGGAGAGCCTGTGGTGAAGTAGGCAAAACATCAATTGCACTTGCTTCCACAACATATGTACACATCCGCTTGCATGCACCTGGGCACCACTGATGTTTTTCTCTGAATCTCTCCCCCTCTTACCCTCTACACCAGTGGTGGGCCGTCAGGGCCTGCAAAGCCTTCTTTGCTGGTCTAAACAGAATCAAAAAGTTAATAAATAATTTTTCTTAAATACACTACATGTATTATTTATAAAAATATTTTCCCCATTATCTTATTTTCTCATAGCACAGCTACTGTCTTCCTCAGTTGCTCTGCTTCCAGTGCAGCTTGTTTTAAGTAGAGCTTTTATCCAATCAGATTTCTCCTCTGTGTCTTTAGGTAAGAGAGGCCCGAGGCCTGCAGACTCACAAGTGAATACCTTTGCAGTTTAAGTGAATGGGGACGATATAGTTGATTGTCATAGTGTTCAACCAATCAGATCTTTAGTTTGACATGTTGGGCGTATTCTTTGACGTGCCAGAGCCTGCTAGCTGGTCTACCCATACGTGATTGGTCAGTGGGCTAGCCTGACATGTTGGGCGGTGACAATCCCAATATCTGCTGCCTCTGTCGAGCGGACATTTTCAGCCCTCAAACGCATTAAAACGTATTCAAGAAATACAACTGGGGAGAGTCGACTGTCTTCACTGGCGTGCATGAATCGAGAAGGACTTCTTACTGGACCTAAAACGCACGGATGTACTGAACAACCGTGGGATTAAACTCTTTATTAACAAAGAAAGGAGGATGGACTTTGTCTTTAAATAGTGAACAGCAGCTCTGGTAAGTTAAATGCGTTTGTTTTTACATCTGCAGTAGCTTTAATATGCTTGTTTGTATATTATTATTTGGACAAGTTATGAAGATGGATTTTTGTTTTGTTTTATATGTGATAGGAACCATTGTTACGGCCTATGTTGCTCTGGGGACATATTTAGCGGTGCCAATGTTGCCAACTTGTCGACTTTCTCGCTAAATCTGGAGACTTTCCAAACCCTCATGGCGACTTTTTTTGTCAAAAGCTACTAGCGACAATTCTAGCGACTTTTTCTGGTGTTATTGGAGACTTTGCTCGATAACGTTAAAGCACGTACGTTCTGCAGTTACTGCCGTGAACGAGCAGCGGGTGCTGCCGTGAGCCGCCCCAAAGCACACACAGGCGGGTACTCTCACAGAAGCCTCGCGCTGCAGTCAGAGCAGAGAGGAGACGCACTCGGTATTAAGTATCACAATCATCCACTTGTTACTCTTTCTCTTTCAGTGCAGTAGAAATTAATAAATTCAGGAAAAAATATTAGAATTGTCTGTTTCTGCAAACCACAGGATATCTTAAAGTGTGACTCCACTAAAGGTGTGCTGAAAGGGTTGTGGGCAGGTCCAACAAACACAGGACTTTCACTCAGGAGACTGGTATCCGTGTCCCGTGTAACGCCAAAGCTAAATATTGTCTTTGCGCTTGTTACGCAACTTGTTAGGTAAGAAAGTCCGCTCAGGGCAGTTGTTATTTATTAACGCTTTTTTTAGGTTATTATTTTAACACAAATCATGATGTTTTTTAAGCTAACCTTAAAAATTCCTCAAAGTAATTGTAAATAAATATGGATACTGGATGCAAGGAAACATAAAAATATTGAGCAGCCAGTGAAAACTTTTTACTTGACACCACATCTGCCACTTAATGGACAAAAACTGACCAGTGAAGAGGATGCATCGCATTTCATGAGTGCTTCTCCTATTAAATTGCATGACAGAGAAGACCTTAGTTTAACTGAATTTAAATTGCTATACGTTTGTGTCTGCTCCAGCAGAGGCTACATATGTGCTCTGTAAATCACTTGTCCTGTGTTCTCCTTTGAGAAAAAAATCTGAAAAATAAAAGCTGGCCCTTTTTGTTTTTTGGGATTTACTCTTGTGCTGTGTATACACAGCTACGGACTCTGAACAGCAGCCCACTTTAGCTTTCTGGCTTAAAGAGGAACAACACCTAAATTAAGAATGCCTTCATGTTATTTCCATTGTGAGCAAAGTTCAATCAACATTTGTGAAAAATTAGCTGTTGTAGACCTTAGAAATAACATGTATGAATTTTGAATCTATTCTAATATGATCTACTAGCTGTCTCCAGTCAAGCCCAATTCATGCTTATGTTTTCAAGACAATATTAAAATCCACCATTTTAGAATTGGCAGAAAAAGAACACATTTATACTACAATGAAAACACTGCATGATGTTTGCCTCAAACTGCATTGGATTAGCACAATGTGGGCATGTTTATAAAGGGGAGAATCGTGGGTTGTCATAGAAACCATTGTCATTCACACATCTTGAGGTGAGAGGTCCAGGGACCAACCTGGTTTCCCCTCGCCAAAATGTTGCCCAATTTAGGAGTGTAATTTACACTCCTTCCTGACAAGCTGGAATGACTCGGGTGGTACTAATAGATTCCTATCGCTTTCTAGTTTTCTATGATTCCAGATACCCGCACTAGCTTTAAAACTGAACCTGTTACAGCCTCTGAAAGAGTGTAAAGTCGGCAGAGGCAGCTGGTGGCTGCAAAGAGTGGAAAAGGTTTTAAACAATGTAAATGTTTAAATGTAGACGCACCTTTGGTACAGTTAGATGCTGGTGTGGTTCAATATCTCTAACAACACGCTGTCTCTCCACGACATGTTGCTTATGCTACGGCAACACTCTGGCAGTCAAGTGGTCCAAGCTGTTGTCAATCAAATGTGATGATTAAATGTGATTTCAGTTACACTTCAAGAGGTCAACTGCTAAATAGACTACTAACGCCAACATGCTGATAATGAAAATGTTTACATGCTTGAATGCGATTAGTTTTTGTCATTAACCAAAGTTCTTGACAAATTAAAATTTTGACCCAGTTATGGAGTTGGAGAAAGAGCCAGGCGATCACCAAAGTTGTTAGAAATCATCAAGTAGACATTGATACCCGTACCAAATTGCATGACAATCCATGTGTCATGAGTTTTTAAGACGTTTCACCCTGAACCACAGATGTCTGAGGAGAAGTCAGGGGATCGCCAAAGTCATTCGGATTAATCGTCCGGAAACCATTAATGTCTGCACCAATTCTTCTGCTAATTTAAGCAGAAAATGTTGAGATATTTTACTGGATAAGTCAAAAATGAATTGTCAGGGGATCACCAGTGCATTAGTGCTGAGATATGTCAGTCTGGACCAAAGCAGTGAACCGACAAACCGACATTGAGCTGTGCCTCTGTAGCATCGCTATATTTGATTTGTAACCCTGCTCTGCTAAACAAGCATGTTGCTGTTGTTGTAACTTTATAAACAAGAGCATAGGCTATCCTATCATTTCCAACAAAAATGCTAATCAAGCCCTCCTTCTTAACGCTAATCCCACCCTCAGAGGAAACCTTTTAACTTTAATAACAACTGATGGAAAATAAAGATGTTCTCATTCAAGCTTGTTCAGCATGTGGAATACCCATCCACACTATTGGCTTCCTGTCCATGGAGAGCCTTAAGTAATGTTTTTGAAATGCTTTAACTGTCACTGAGCGTTTCATCTTGTATCAGCATAAAACCAGGTTAAAGACACGCATCAACCATTTTCAAGAGTATACGAATTATTTCTCCGGCATTCACATGTGTAGGATTACCTTCTTCCTTCTGCCACCTGGTTTGTTGAGATCACAATAAAAATCATTCTATTTGCCACCTAATTTCTTGAATGTGGTGGATCTTAGTTGTTAGGCACCAGCACAGTAAACTGTTTAGTTAAACTTGCTACACATGCCAACGGGGTAATCCCGTAATAGTGACGAGACCAAAAAGAAAGCCACGCAGAGTCTGGCAAGTACAGACGCACTTCAGACTGTGACAGCAACATAATGGCTTCAGTAACCACTGGTTTATGTGTCTGCATGGGCTGCTTTGATGGCGACTATGACAACTACCCCAAGCGATGACGAAGAGCCAGCCAGTACCATCTGTCTCGAAACAAGGTTATCAAATAATGTTTGCTCGCTCTTTGCATTTATTGTGTGAAAAAGAAACCAATGGGCTATATGTATTTTGCCGACAGCTGGCCTGAGCTAAATACTTTTTTAACTTATCCCGTTATGCAAAGTGTCCAAATGAAGGGCACGTCTTTAAACTGGCATTATGAGCATACGTTTGTACTTTGGCAACAAATTACTGTTAGTTGACTGAATTTCTGCTTGTATGTTCTGAGCTGAGCGTGACCTTCTCTTCCAAGTGTCCTCGTAGTACAATGGGTGAGGAGTGTCCTTCATAGATGAGGCAGAGTGGGAGTGTATTTGTGTAATGCTTCCGCTGGCTGAGCTCACTGACCTGATAGATGCCACTCTGAACCATTCATAAGCTGATCTTTTCATGTGACGTGCTTACGTACGAATTACTTATCAAGGGAAACTTTTTTGTTGTGGTTTTGCTTTTGACGTATGCCCAAATGAGGCCGCGGAAGTCGGTCAGAGTGGTGAACGGGTCAAAAAAAAAAAGAAGTACTAAATACAGTACTTTGTCTCAACCTAACCAGGTACTTTTGTTGCATTTTTGGTTTGTTTAAATTTCTTGGTCATTTTAAGCCAAACCATGTTTTATTTTCTAAACCTTTTGTTGCAGAATTGATTTGTTTTATTCTGTTTTAATTTACAGCGTTAACCACGTGTTTCAAACTGTGACAGTAATCCGGGGGGGGAAACACGTTTCCCTCCAAACCGAGCTGAGAGTGCAGTTCAGCTGTATGGGAACGTCCTGTTGTAGGAGACAGGGTTACCACAACGTGTAATCAGTGTTTTGGAATTTGCACTTTTTGCAACATATTTTAATGTGATTCTATGTTTCACTTCGTAAACATAAACAACTGAACATTTTGTAAAGCACTCATTACTTCTCTTTTGTTTGCTCAAGACAAATACTCGTATCACATCCCAAATGTTACCCGAAGAGTTTGTGGTGCCTTGTCATGTTTCCCCAGCACGTATATGTCCTAGAAATAAACCACCCTGCTGATAGTTTGAGAACACTTTGCATATTTACTTATGGGCACTAAAGAACATTAACAGATAATTAAGAGTTACTATTAATGTCCGAGTCAAATGTTTCTCCCATCCTATCATTTTACACAGGAATCCTCCCTGCGCCAGCCGACTGCTGTGAGAATGTTGGATTTCAGGATCTCTCTCTGAGGAGTGAGGGGTATAAAAATAGAAACTGTCACCGTTGGTTACTGTCCACCCTATAAAACAGACAGCGTCTAAGCTGCCAAGCTCCCTGCAAAGCCAAACCTCCTCCTCTCCTCTTTTTATCAAGCGACAGAATGAGGGGGCATTTTGAATACATATCTTACCTGCCACCACTGATATTGATTTTCTAAACCTTCGAAGAATCTGAACTGCTCCGTGTGTGTGTGTGTGTGTGTGTGTGTGTGTGTGTGTGTGTGTGTGTGTGTGTGTGTGTGTGTGTGTGTGTGTGTGGTTGTTAGTCCATAACTCAGGCACACTCCCTTTTCGTGAGGCATGGAAATCAGGCTTGATGAGCTGGTGGCGGGGCTTTTTATTTTTTATTTTTTGACACTTCACTCTGGACCGACACATGCAATCAAACAACAATGAACACGCTGCAGCTCAGTGAAAACCATCGGTCACTAAATCACAGATATAGTACACTCTACATGCGCAGTAAACCCATGACAAGATGGCTATTCAACTTCCTCTTGCATCCTAGCACCGTCTTGCGAGCAGCAATATTTCATTAAACACGGCTGCGTTATTTACCAATAAGACAATGAAAATGTGTTTTAATAGCCTCCATCTGTCACACGGAGGAAACCAGCACTAAAAGGTACTGTACTTTACGACTCTTCCCCCGGGAGGGGAAGAGAGGCCGGAGTGAGGAAAGAGAGAGAAAGAGATGGAGATGTCGAAGAAAGTGAACGAATGAGAGCAAGTCAGAGAAGTAGTGAGTAAAAAACTGGACCGAACTGCGGTGAGTCAAAACACTGAAGACTATCATTAATACAACAGGCTTGGAATGAATGTTGTTCAGCATTCCTGTGAATCCTCATTCTGCAGGTGATGAAAGTATTGCATCAGCACGTCAAACAGACAGAAGGGGTAAGCCGAGATGAGACGTTGGAGTTGATGCCAAAAAATGGTTCGAGCCGTATTTTGATCCACCGGTGAAATGCGGCCGCATTCAGCGCGTTATTTACCTCCGAAACGATGCAAAAGAGGAGAAAAAGACTGGACCTGAATGCTAATATTCTCATTTTGTTTGAGCAGTCGGAGAAATGTTGGCACAAAGTGACTTGATTCACTGCGAAACATAAAAATACATTTTATCTTCTCCACAGAGGTCCCACTGAGATAGTAGCAGAGAGTTATAGCAATAGATATATGAATTGAAGGTCACCCTTCAAAGGACCAAACAGTCTGAGAAAATAAAACATGGCGGGACAGAGGGAAGTGCCGAGCATGTGAAAGTGGTATGTTTATACATATAACAGTAAATAAGAGAGAGAATGGGAGTATCGGCTCCGAGACATTGTATAAATGTGTTTTGAGGAAATTGCCTATAAAACTCCTCAGCTGCAGTTCACCTATTATGATTTTACAGACTGAAAAAAAATAAAAGATAACGTCTTTGCCAAAAGGAAGGCGCAGAATCAGAAAGCATTACAGAGATGCCACTACATTTATTTTTCAGTACCTCTATAGATGGACAAAGGGATAAATATTGTGTGAGATTGTAACTATTCAATACACGCACGGTGTCATGCCGTTATGAAGACCCCTCTCCCCGGGGGGGGCAGGTTGAATAATGTACGGTGATCAAATTTTCATTAATCTCTTGCATCATTAAAAAGGTAAGTAAATAAAACATATCTGTGAGGGGCAGTGAGAGCATTCGAAAAAGAGAAAGCAATGTGTGAGACTGAGCACTGAGGGGGGAGGAGTTTGGAGGAAGTGGGGGAGTTTAGTCCCCAGATCTGGAAGTTAGGGGAACTAGAACACAGTATCCTCTATTAAAATATAGATTTGTTAGTTTTTTGGGTTCAGCTACATCGGACACCAAGATGTGACCCAGCCCCCCCCCCCCCCCTCTCTGTAGGTGCTGAGCACTGGATGCTGACAGGCATCAGCTCCGAGCGTTGATGGAGGGCGATAATAACACCCGAGGCAGCCCCGTGTGGGCCTTATCCATCGCATTCTCCGTATGCAAATCATTAGCTACCGCTTCCTTTGTGAAGCAAGGTTTGTACAGTGTGCTCTTCCTCCTTTATCATCCGAGCCGCCAAGCCTTGCGGAAATGAAAAGCAATGCAAATATGCCCCGGCTTTTAGGAGTCGGGCAGATAAAGCAGAGAGACCTTCAAACCGAGACGCTTCATCCGCTTCAGTTTAGACTTGACCGAGGCATGCAAATTATACCTGAGACGTTGGGAGAGTGACGCCGCGAGCCGCACAGGCGCAAAGCTGGGGCTGGAGATAGGCAAATCTCTCCTGAGGCAGGGTTAATTGGCAGAAAATATCCATAGAAAGGTTTAGAAAAAGCTTCTTTTTTTCCCCCCACCTGAAAAAGCACACATATTTGTACCCGATGCTGTGTGAGTCTTGACCGTGAAACGCTAGCGCAGCATTCCGGCCTCTCGTTTTTTTGTTGTCGTTTCGCTTCCAGGCCAGGATGTGTTCTACTGCTGACCCGAGTACAAGGCGCAATTCAGCACTGCTTTATCAGATCAGTGGCACACTCTCAATCCTCGCCGGAGTTCTTTATGGACCCTTTCAGGAGCTTCCTGTAGCCGTGTGGTCCTCATTGTGTTGCTGGATTGCTGGATTGTGTGTTGCGGCGCTCCCAGGATGACGTTAGTGAGCCAAAAACCTTTGGGTAAATGAGAGCTTGCAGGAAAAACTGAAAAGAGTACAAGTAAACAAAGCCTAGATTATACACAGCCACAGAGGACGCGCAGGCATATTAACGGCAGCCCATTTATTTTGCATATTGAACTGAATGACTGGTGAAGACATTTAATTGGAGAAAAAATAAATCCATGCTTGTTTGTGTTATTATAACAGTTTTTCATGCGCAGCTTCAAGTTGATTTACATGAAGCTACGGTGTGTTTGAAAGCCTCAGCTGGCTGGGATGAGTTCGTGCCATAATTATCAAAATGTTGCTTTACACACCTGAACCTCCATCTGGCTGATTTAGCCCATAAGCTATGGTTTCTGTTCGCATCGACCTTTCTAATTTCCTAAGCCACTGCTGAGGCTGATTTCAGTGGATGTGTCCCGCTCCACCCGCCCCATGTCCCTTTATCTGACATTGTCAGCACCGAAGCAGGTGGGGAGGGGGGCCTTTATGTGGCCTGACTGCCCCATGTGGAGTTGGTAGGAGGGGGAGGCTATTAATGTAACTTTCAGGTCAAAGGGCAACAGCACACAGTGACCTGATGATTGGTCATGAGGAAATAACTTCTCCGCTTCATTTCCTACTATGAAGGGTAGTGGATTTATATTCCGTGCGGACTCCTTCGACACGTGTTGGAAGAGAAGGGGGATAAAAAAAACACAGCGAGGGAGAGAGACATAGATGAAGACAAGCGAAGAGAGCAAGGGGAGGAGGTGGATGGCAGGGTTTCCCCTGAGTGCTTTCACCTGCGGTTTGAGCTCGCTCGTAGCAATCCCCTGAAGTGTACTGTGCCAGCGACGACTTAAGGACGGCTACCTAGGATGAAGGAGAAGAGGCATAAAGGATGTGACACTACCAAGTCTCAATGGTGATCATTTAATGGCCGAACTCGAGTACTTCAAAACGGCAGTACACAAACCAATGGGTGACGTCACGGTGCCTACGCCCACTTCTTATTTACAGTCGATGGGTAGACCAGCAACTCCTGTGTCCTGCCAGGTAAAATGACTTTAGTCTTTTGGCTTTTAGGAGAGCGATATAACTGCTTCAGTTCCGTCAGAAAAGGCTGTTTGTTGGCATCATAGAGGGGTGAAAATGTTCTAAATATAGTCTACCCTAAACATAACATTTTTTTACGTGGGCCTTTTTTTCATCCACATCCGCATTACCTTGCCATCAGACAGGGGTCTGATGGCAAGGTAAATACCCCGCCCAGACGGGGTATTGAAGACGTTGTATTGCTCTCTTCAAAGCCACAAGACTCAAGGAAGTGTAAGACAACCCCACTTCACAAAAATGTTTGGGGTGCTAGCCTTCACATGACCTTATTGATTAGCTATAGGTAACCTACGTCGCTGCTCTTTACTAACGGCTGAGTGTCCGTTTCCATTTGAAAACTCAGAAAAAGAACACAGTCAACCTTAAACTCCAATACTACAGTTTGCCTATAATTGATGTGAAATGTCAATTCAAGCTATTGTTTTCCTCAATTCTGCTGTTGCTTTTGTAGCTTAAAAGAAAGGGTTCATATTTTGTTTTAAATTGATGTTCCTTGAAGCGAGTTATGCTCTTGTGAAAGCAATAATAAACATAAACTGGACTATGTGATGTCCAGAGGGAAGTGTATTGGAGATGGAACACTGCTGAGTACCAAATAAACATTAACAGGAAATTGAAATATATCTATATCTATATCTATATATATATATATATATATAGATATAGATATAGATATAGTGTCTGTATTCTTACTTGTTGTTATTTCAGCACTGGCTTGCTGCAGATGTAGAGGTCAGTTGATTGTAATTTGAATAACCAAACACCCAAAAATTGAGAGGATAATCCAAATGATACCTCAAAGACTGGATCATCTGTTGTTGAGTCAAAGAGTGTGACATAATTAGCATAACGATGCTGCATATGAACTGCAGCATCTTTGACAACATCAACTGCATGACATCACTCTAAATAATATAAAAAAAGCTCAAAGTCAAGTTTAGACATGTTTTTAATTTAGCATAAGCTTGTTAGACAATGTTTAGACATGCAACACTTCACAAGTATTGTACCAAATGGAAAGCACTGTGTTTCCACATGCCTGTGAGTGTAATACTTTACGTTAATGACCTGTCTTTTGTAGGTTTGGCCATCATTTCAATTAGTGATCGGGTGGAGAAACGGGCAGGTTGTAAACACAAAGGTCAAAGTCGGTCTGTGAACTGAGACGGATGTCTACGACAGACAGTTTAGGTATATAAGATGTAATGCTTTCCTGTTTTTTTTCTTCCAAATAGGTCCGGATATCCAAGGTGTTTGCTGTGTTCTTAGTGATGTCCACACATTCCCAGATCTCAGCTATTAACTAATGGCACAATGGTGTTACCATAACTGATGGCCAAATCTAAAAAAACAAGATCCAGTCTGTAACAACAAGATTCTCCCTTAAATTGCATGAACTGTGTCTTATACAGTCTCATCTAAAACATCAACACTGTTACAGAGTCCTCTTTACAAAAGAAAATGCAGGTTAAATTAGTACAGTAGCAGTTTTAATTAGTAGTACAGTACGTTCATTCACAAGTATTCATATTCAGTGCATGGATAATACCTGTACACATTGAAATGTACGAGTCAATGTCCATCAATTGTCACTATTCTGTACTCATGAGATTAAATCTCAGTTGTTAGCGGATGGGCTTGAACAGGAAAACACACTTATCATCTGCTTGAGGTTGAACAAACAACATCTCTCGTGACCATTAGGGAGTTGTGGCTCCAGCAGCATTGAACGAGTATACATTTCTGATGTGACATTGAGATTTACATTTAGATGACAGCATCCATACAGTTTACATCATCGTATTTTTTTGTACAATGAGCCTGCCTGATAGGATGTTGAAATGCTCCAGTTGTGAGGAGAAGAAAAGGGAAAATAAACCTTGATGTGCCTCAGGGACATAGAAAACATGAATGTTCACGCTTCATCCGTGTGGAAGGATAAGATGAGATTCCATGTGTGGTGGAAAAGGCTAAGTAGAGATAGAGGTGGAGAACAATTATATACCATAACCTTCGCCATCACTCTGTTTATTGAAAATGCACAAAGATCTTCATACTTGGCTACTTGCATGGCCTCCGCCTACACGCTCAACACACTGTAAGATATATGCGCTGTAAAGTACATACTTCTTGAGTTTTTCTTCAAGACGCATGCCAATGTCAATAGTCCATGTTTACCAGCCTGCCAACGCTACCAGCTATTTAAATTAGGAAGTTATGAAGTCAACACAATATTCCACTGAGTGCTTCTCCTACCAGCTCCGATTCATCACACTCCTGCTGGTGTATTTCCAAAATCTCATGGTCTTATCAGTAAAAAAAAAAAAAAAAGAAGAACTTGAACAATTAAAAGTGGTTAAAACGGTTTCATAAGCCTATCAGGTTAAAGACGGACCATCTAGTCTTTCACAAATGGAGATGCGAGGTTTCCACCCAACAGGCATGACAAGATATTTACGTGCGTCCTCATATTTTGATCATAACACATTAGTATTTCCATTAAACTCCAAATATTGACCAAATATTAGCATGAAAACAGGTGCTGATGGGACACAGTTAACATGACTTAGTGTCCCGGCTAATATCAGAGATCAAATACATCACGGTTTTTTAATTGTAATATAGACATATGTAATGTAAATCACCCTCTTTAATCAGAATCATGTTGCATATTATTGAAAATGAATGTGCATGTAAACATGCTCATCGGTGTCTCTCTTAGGTTTGTTTTCTCTGTTGATACACAGCTGATAGCAGTTCGGATGGCGGCAGCCTTTTTATTTCATCGTGTGATTGTAGAGTTTTGCTTTTGATGTGTAACTGAGGTTTCCAGCTAATGTGTGCAGTGTAGTGTTTCATCCCGCTGATGGGCGTCAGTGAATAATGAAACATTATATGGGGCATTTGCAGGAAGCAGATCATACTCTAAAATGTGGCACCAAGAACTGTCTTTTCCTCAAATACATCTGAGCACATATAGATTCTGTAATGTCGCCGTAATAACATCTTTGACTATTGTAACCTTTGTTTTCCAAATCAGTTGTTATTAAAACAGTTTTGCAGCGAGTCTGTACTACCATGACCCTCCTCAATAAAGTGGTGAGCTCTCGGAAGCAACTCATTTTCTGTAACCAAAAATCATTTCTGCAACAGCTGCAAGGAGAAAAAAAATCTTTTTTTTCTTTTTTTTTTTTAAAGAAAGCACAGATTCAATTTTGAGACACAATAGAAGGTATCTTACATTCACATTGTATGGGATGAGAGAAAGGCTGGCAAAGCTAATAAAGTGATGCTCATGTGCTTTGTGATGCGGTGTAAGTCCCCAGCTTTCAGCTCTAAACAGATGGGATCTGTCCCACAGGATCAGATAAAAGATGTCCATCTCTAACTCTGCGGAGCATGGCAGACTCAACAAAGGCGGCCCCTCAGAAGCGAGCGGTCCGCGGTTGCTCACACAGAAGTCCTTCGCAATAAAATAAATGTGGCGGAGCTTGCGCCGCGATGATGAGGTTAAATTGAGGCGTATCCATCTTAACGAAAGGCAAGGGAGAGGAAGCACATCTTAGCTTCCTCATTCCACAAGCTAAATCGTAGCATGTCAAGCTCCGTTACAGTGGCCTTCACATCATACATGTATATTGAAATCCTTTGAATTTATGGAACGGTTGATTCAAAGCTAAGCTGGGTAGACTACATCTATAAATACCCATCACCTTGCCTTATGTTTCCCATATCACACTGTCAGTGGGAGCTGCCATACCATAAGAATATTCTCTAAACCCTCCCCACTTGTCCTAGTACCTGCTGCTGCTCCTTCCTTCACTCTGTGGAAGCCCCTGCCTCCAGAGATTACCGCCGCAGAGATCACCCTGTCCCTGCGTCCCCCGTCCCTCTCGCAAGGACGTCCCCGGACCCACATTTCTGGGTCATCGCTGAGCTCGTAGATAGATCCATCTTCCACGCTGTGCTCCAGAGACTCCAGGGAGGAGTCCGAAGCCTCGTCGCCCAGCGCCGTCAACGGCCGTCCGGGCAGTCCCGATGTGGAGCGCAGCTTGTACTGCAGCAGAACGCCGCGTCCTTTGCCTCGCCCCTCTCCCTGGTAGGACTGTTGCAGGGATTCCTGAGAGGAGGTGTCGCTGCGGTCCTCGCCCCCGAAGGCAGAGTCCGGGCTGTCCCTGACAGAATCCCTCTTCAGCAGCTCAGGAGACAGAGTGCTGGTGGTGGCTACCAGGAAGTCCACGGGCCCACAATGGGCATTTAGAGAGACCATTCCTTTTCCTGTAGGACGTAGGCAGAATATATATTATATATATATATAACATATTAATTAAATGTCCTCCAGAGAGGCAATAAATACTGCTCTTAAACTGCTCTAAGGTCATGTCATTGTCAGTCATACTTAAAAGAGATTATGATGACTTGACCCCTGGATCATACTCTATGTCAGTTAACTGTATTTATAACTGAAACAGTAATACTGGTAGCTGCAGTGTGTTTGCATAGTATTCAATGAACTAGCTCGGAATAAAAGGGGTCATGAGGTATAGTTTGTACAAGTGGGAAACTAACGACCTCATTCACTTGGCATAATTAACAAAATGCTGGCAGGCAGTTTCTTAAATTACCCTGCAACATTATATATATATACACACACTATGATTTGTGTGTTGCCTGCCTGATAATATTTTCACTGATTCCCGGAGCCACAAGAAAAAAACAAGTGCGACCTCAATAATGGGCAGTGCAGAGTCATTTTCTATCATGAAAAAAAAACACCAAAATAACCAACACTCAAGAGGCCGTTCAATCACAGTACCTGTTATTTTGGGGATGCCCTCGAGTTTGGGAACTGGAAGAGTGATAATTAAGCCTTGGGCAGTGCCCACCCACAACAGCCCCTGGCAAATTAGCAGACTCGTGACTCGCATGCTCTTTTGACCTGCAATATAGAAGAAACATTGACAGAAAATGGAATGTGAGTTCTTCACACCGGCTGTTATACAATGACAGAAAGCAAATAGTACAACAGATTATAGGCTCCTTCTGAAAACAATAATGATGTTGACTAAATGATTGGATGGTCTGCCTTTTAGAGAGTGAATTATGAACTCTCATTGATTTTATTTTTTACCAGAAGTTCTTCCAAAACACTGTATTCTGGGAGCTGTACAGTCCTAGCATGATGAAAATGGTAAACAAACTTTGATTGTTGGTTATCAGTGTTAGCTTTGGGTAAGGTTTAAGCTCTGTGATCAATCTGTATTTGACAAGCTTAACACATACACAGCACAGCCACCTAGGGCTCTGGGTTACGTAAGATTATGAAAAATTGGATTTGTCTACTTGCTAGTGACCCAGTTGAAAGCAAAACTCTCAAAGAGGCACAAAGTAGAGTTAACGGGACTCTGTGAAGTTGGTGTTGTATTTTCTCTGCTGGACAGGTGTCTTTTATTGGTAAAGAGGTCCAGAGACTTCAGACGGCCCATGGTGCACACACACACACACACACACAGGTGTTTTCAATCATTTTGATCAGCCCTCTTCTCAGGCCTGTGTGGGCATGTTCAGTCCGTGTGTGTCTGAAAGCTTCCGAACCTTTTTTGACATTTATTTTGCTTGGTGTGTTTGACCTGCTATGGTAGAGGAACGCACAACTTCATCATTCTTACAAATGCTAAAGTTAAGTGTCCTTCGCAGACATTAACACTCACCCAACTTCGACCTGAAAACAGCGCAATTGATAACTGTTAAGAAAAAAATGTAATTTGAAGGTTTGTGTGTTTATTCTTGTCCAAAGCTAATTAGATCCGATGTAGAGCTTTGAGTCTCTGCCCAAACCAGATTGGGTCCAACCTTGAATCGGGTCGGGTTCACACCAATTTTCCCGAAATTGTTGTAGAATCTCTATTTTCGGGCTGTAGACAGTATGGAGCTTCGTTCATAACATTGACATTTAAACCTATCAACAGGCTACACAGATATTATTAGTATCATACTATTTGTAGAATAAGTTTCCAGTGGTTGCTGTGTAGGATTTGTTCCGACTTGTGTGATCTGAACATTTGTTGTAAAGTCCAAAAGTTTACATGTATTGAAATCACACAGTGTTTTTATCAAACAAAATATGCTGCTTTTAATCCATATTTGTTGACATTTAGCCTTTCAAAAACTTAATTTTGACTGCGATCAAAAACCTGCTAGCAGCGGGGCGGTCAAGGATACGGGGCATGCAGGTTCATAAAGGGACAGGCCTCGTTTTTTTTGGGTCCGATCATAGCTCTAATCTGATGAGATTGGTTTTGGTTCTTATTGAAGTTCTCTGTTAATGTGAAAAATGAAGTAAATCATTTGTAATTCCTTTGATTTTCTTTTCTGTTACAGCGGGTGGTGAACTTTGGCAGTCATTTTCCGGGGACAAAGGTACATTTCTTTGTCCCATGATAGAGCATGATGTAAGCTTTGTGTTTTGTGCAGAACAGTTTTCTGTGGCACTGCATTAGTTGTGGGGAAAGGATAAATGCACGCTCTTATTATACATGCACATCCTTTGTTTCCACTTAACAAAGGGGTGAAAAACATTGTTTGGTGCAGATTTATTTTTGCATTCCTTCTATGGTCCCTCAGCTCTTGGCTCCCATTGTGGCCCAGATATCTACAGAACCATTTACCATATTATCCACGTCAACCATAATTGAATTACACCAGCGCTCCTGTGATCGTTACCAAGACAATGCTCATTTACATGGGTAGCTGTATTCACATGTTTGTTCTGCGTCATGCTCAGATTATGATGATTTGCACAAGTGGCTCATAGGTGTCATCAATTAATTCCTTACACAGTGCGGAGATGACTCATCCAAAGTAGGAAACTGATGCTGTGCGTAGAAGAAGAAAGTGGAGCACATTCAGCAAACAGAGAGCAGACGCCTTTAGGTGGAGAACTTGGAGGGTCACAGCCGTGGGTTAGGCGTCATCGGAAAAAACTGCCTTTATCTCGGAACTGTCTGCCACCTGCTCGCACCGCCTGAGAGTCTATTTGTACTGTGGTTAGAGAGTGATGCTCATGAGCACCCGCTCTCTGGTTACCATGAAGTTTAGTCGGAAGATGTGGGCACCAGGCATTGTCTTTAAGAACAGCGATAAAGAGGGATAATGACAAAAGGCACTTGAGATTAAGGAGTTATAGTTTAACCTCGAGCAATCTTGCGCCTCTCTTCAACGCGCACACTCTTCAATGTGCAGTGGGTTTATCGTGGAAGCCGTTTTTTGCCTTTTAAAAAGCAGATGTCTCCAAAGATAAATGTTTCCCTGTGATATGTCACTGAGGACTTTATTTTGGAGTATTATTTTTTCACCCTCAGGATAGAACTCTTAAAGGCATTAGTAGAGAAGAGATCAGCAGTTTCCTCTGCCTCAGAAACTTCTGTTGTTTACTGCAACTGGGATTCCCTGTTGAGTATAAATCACATTAAAGGGAAAGGATTAAGGGGTATATCATTACTGCATGTCCTAGCGTAAGTCAAGGAGGAACCCAGGGGAGCAGAGACTCATTGATAGAAAGAAACTATCAGTATTTCATGTGCAGTATCGGTGGTTATCGAGTGTAGGGGGATCCTCTTTTCTCTTGTGAGCTCAACAAATCACAATTTAAGTCAAAGATCCTCTTCCTTTTGTGGACCCTGAAGACATGAGCCGAGCAACTCCTTTTCTTTCCGCCCTGTAGCTTCCCTCTGGGCCAAGCCTTGAGGCTGCCACCCTCTCTCCAATCTGCTGCATATTTCAAGAGGAAGCGCTGGTGCTGGGTGAAAATGACCTCTGGGTCACCGGTTTTCTCCAGGTACCACTGCCATAGGAGTCTGCTCTCCTTTTAAGTCCTTTGTACTTTGATCGAAAAGAGATAAGTTTGGTGTATAAAACACATTCCTGTTTCTTTTATTCTTTGCTCTTAACTCAACTCACAAGAGAAAACCTAGTTTATTTGGTGTTTTTTTTCCCTATGAGATGTAGTGGTACCACAGCCTTGAGTATTGCTCTAAATACTTCAATCACATTCTGGTATGACTCAATGAAAGGGACAAAATGGTCTAAATCCAGATGCATCTATACTAGAGATGCACAGATTGCAATTTTCTTGGCCGATTTTTGCTGATTTTTTACTCACTTCACTATAATTGATGGACTTGCTCATTGACAAATTGTGGGCTTTTCTTCTTCACCACTCACCGACACGTGTGTGTGTGTGTGTGTGTTTGTGAAGTTATTGTCTGTGCCGCTGTGTGCAGACATAAACTATCATGCTGCAGCAGCACACTGGTGTAAATGTGACCTGCAAAAAACATGGGAATATGACACTGATACTAACAAGTCATGGCTGATGAGCTGAAAACCGGCCCTGTTCGATCTATCGGCGCATCTCTAATTCATACCACTACCTGAAGATCAAAAAGAACTCCTCCCGTATTGAATGAGCCTCGAAATGTTTGAGGCAAGCTGTACTGTAGTTATCACCATGAGACAGTTTTAGGTATGCTTCATTGCTATCTAATTTGTTTACCATAGTTCTTTCCTCCAAAAAAAAAAAAAAAAAAGGGAAAGCACCCACACTGGCTGATAAATATTTCATTCATCATGAAGGAAGCCACACAGGAAGTAATGGGCTATCACTGGCATCCTAAACGGACTGCAGAGAGAAGTGAAACGGGGGGTGAGAGGATTTTAAAGCAGAGCGGATGAGATAAAACGGGAAAGGAGAAGAGGGAGAAAATGGGACGAAACGAAAGAAAAATATGAACTAAAAAAAGGTGGGGATGAGTGGGGAGGTACATGCAGAGAAAAAGAGGTAAAATGGGCGTTTCCATGGAAACCACTTGTATGAAAATCTTTAAGGCTGCCATTTTACCGCATCTAAATTACTTTATTTACTTTTTTATTAGTACCTATCTCTCCACCCATGGCTCTATTATGGCTTTGTGAAGACCTGAGAAGGACATGTCTTCAGGTCAGGCCCTTGTCTTGAGGGCCTTGCACAAGACAAGAATACCATTCTGGGTAGGGGAGCTTTTTCAGGATTAAATTGGTGCCCTCTGATTGCTCTAATATAACAAAGACAGAAATGAAACTAAATGAAATAGCATTGAGCAATTTTGAAAGAATAAATTGTCATGATTGTAGGTTGTTTTTTGGGGTTTTATGTTTTTTACACAAAAGTGTTTCAGCTGCTCTGCAGGATAGAGGCTGAACTCTATCTATTGAGGTCAAGACCAAGTGTGATGTGTGTGTGTGTGTGTGTGTGTGTGTGTGTGTGTGTGTACCAGTGTTCAGCAGCGTTGAGCGTGTCGAGATGTTGATTTCCTGCAGAAGCTCCAGTGTTTCGGTATGAAAGAGCCGAATGGAGGAACCCTCAGAGAATGCCATCCACACCCCTCCGCCGGCACATGCCATGTGTGCGACGCTGATCATTGGGTCTGGGTGTACTTCAAACGTCTGTAATGGAAACAATAATACTGTTGTAGTTAAGTTCATTCTTTTCATTATTTCTACTTCATGCTGAACCTCTGGTCCATCCCACATGGGATTACAGGACACTGTTAGTCTATGAAAACACACATAGATAGAGAGATAGTGTTGCCACAGTCTGTAACATAAATAAAGTAGACACACGACATGACTACATGAAAGACATCAGATACATAATACACACCTATAGAGGCTGACTAGAATTACCGCCTTGTGGATGTCATGTCGCAGTTTTTATCCATGCCTGTCCAAATGTCTAATTGTCATTAGACATTAGTGGGGAATTGTCATAATTAGCATAGAAATTCTTGAGTTATTGCCCAAATTGTGTTTCATGAGGTCATAGTGACTTTGACCATAGAAATCGAATGAGTTCATCCTTGAGTCCAAGTAGACATTTGTGCCAGATTTGAGAAAAATTCCCTGAAGGTGTTCCTGAGACATCGTATTCATGAGAATGGGAGGGACCTGTGGACGGACGGACAACCAACACGATGCCTCTGGCTGTCGCTGGCGCGGCACTCATTTTCTCTATCAGACGCCCCCCCCCCCAGCAAATAGGCTACGGGCTCAATGACACATGAACGGCACCCTGGATTGGTTTGAATGGTGTTCACTCGACAGCGGTCCGAATCCACCAGAGAGCAGTTGTTTGAGTCTGGCGCTCACACGAAAGCAAAGTAAATACACCGAGGGGGTAAACACTCCAGGGTTCGGTTCAGCAGGACTAAACGAGTTTGATGTGAACGTGCTCTACACTTGCTCGTCTGTGAATAAAGTCGAACTGTGCTTCCTAAATTTGTGATTTACCGAGTCCCTGAAAACACGGGGCGTGTTTTTGCACCATTCCCCCGGCTTCTGTCGTTTTAAGAGCACAATGGGGAAAAAAAGAGTTTCAGGCACACAGTCTTAATGAGGAGCTTGAAATAAATGCAATGAGCCTTATCATGGCGACACATGCACCCCCTGCGGTCCGAGGCGTGACAAGGGCTGGTTTGGGCATCGTCTTGGAACCCGTATCACCGTCAGTGCATGAGTTGCACGAGGCTGGCCAATTAGTCAGTGAGAGTGAATGAGTGAAGATGAGAATGCACCCCCCCCCCCCCACCACAAACCCAAGTGCACTGGCGGACAGGGATTACCACCTGTTTGTGTGCCCTTGCCAGTGGGTCCTCCTTTGTTTGAAATTAGGGAAAAGGAGGCAAGCCTTTGATGTGTTTTCTCTTTTAATTGACTCCTCAGCAGTGGGTGCCTGCTCCGCCTGGGAAAGGATATGCAATGCATCTCTTCGTTTTTAAAGTGCAGCCATCAAAAAATTCAATATCCATAGTAAAGAGGCACATTTCTCCTCCAATAACCCATTGCAATTTCAAAATACGTTGACAAGTTTGTAAAGAAAAACACAGTCACAGTGTGCTGTATATGCTGCGTGATTATCACATTAATCATTACCATGCGTGGTGGCTCTGAAAGAGACTTACAGCTTATCAATGGCTGACATGCTGCAATTGGTAGATGCCATCGTGGAAGGCACTCTGGGAAGCCAAATGTATATACATACCGTTATATGACTGGAATACACATAAATCTCACAAAAAGTGCCTGAAAATGTATTTAAATCATTGATTTAACAATTTAAGGGAAAAATATGCTTTTAAATGAATATCAATTCACATTCAAGTCAATATTGCAAACCAGAATTCTCCAGATATTTCACCACGGATAGAGACCGAACAAAATTGAAAAAAGCTCTGTGTCAAACGCGAGATGAATACAAGCCACAACTGTTGCCCTCAACCAACAACCTGGTCTGCTGAATCCAGCGCTGCTTGCAGAGATGAGGTGGTCAGTGAAGCTTGACAGTAGTAATGTGGCCTTTACACTAGACTCGGCAGTGTCACACTAACGGCAGCATCCCTCCACCAGCAGCGGGAAGTAACAGCGGACCTAAAGCCGCGAACACTACAGCTGGTCTGAACAGCTCATTAGCCCTTCATTATACCAGGTGACAAGGTGTCTACGTCCACATCTCTCTGGGCTGTGGCGAGGGAGGTGAGTGGACATGTGAGTGATAGGACAGAGCAGGTAGAAAAATAAATAGTAATGGGAAGAGAAAGGAACGAGGCCTGCCAGTCAGTATTGATCAAAGCCTTTATGTCCATGCACGTCCCACTTTGTTAAGGTTTGGTTAAGAGCCAGACTTCCACACAGTGTTTACAGTTTGGGAAGGAGATTGGCTATTTCTAACTCACAAACAAAGCTGAGATGCGCCGAAAATCATGATAAAATGCTGGTAGTTTTGAACAAAATGATGTCTAAAAGCATGTGAAATCATACAAACAATGCACTGCATCATTAGATTCACCCGTGCTGTGTGACTGTCTGCAAAATAAAAAAATATTTGATTTGTTGAGGGTTTTTCCTCATTTTCTTCCCAATTAAATTGTTTCAAATTCCCATTGTGTGCCATTATTCCTGCTGCTACCGAGCACCTTTAGTTGGCCCAAATTGGGTTTGTCATTTTGCAATTTTACTGATGTACCCAGACTTATTTATTTTTGGTAGACGTTAATCAGTTGAAATTGATTTTCACATTCAAAAAGTGGTGTCCTCTTGCTCGAGGACACTGATGGCCACAGTTTACTGTTAACAGGGTCGTCTGTCGGTGAGGTGAGCTCAGAGCTTAGTAATTGCAATTGGGGTTGCGGGGGATGTTTTTTGTTGCAGTACTGTCGGTTGGCCCCTGGCGGACTGACGGACTTGCTGCACCATATCCAGCTCTCTTAATGCACCAGTGGGCCAAATTAGAGCTACCAATAGCAGGAATTGGGGCTGGGTCTCAGCAGTGACAGGACCCCCCCCGGAATTACCTGTTTAGCTTCACAAGAAGTCAGCTGTAGGTATGACGATGTCAGTCCACCACTTTGGGTAAAATATTTTGATAAGTAATAACTTGATTGCCATGAAAATTAGTACAGACATTCATGGTCCCACAGATGATAAAAAGCTAATGACTATGGTGACCCCCTTGACTTCTTTTTGAATGACAATATCCCAACATGATGGATTGGACGTTTGGCACAGACATTCATGGTTCCCAGGTGATGTATCCTAATGACTACTGCTTCCAACAGGTCGACAGTTTGGTTTCAGAGTGAAAATCTCAGCAACTGTTGGATCAGCGCCGTGATTCGGAATGAATTGTAATAAATTTGGTGATACTTTGACTTTTCATCGAGCACCCATCATCAGATAAAAGTTGTTTTGTCCACCATTTCTCTTCAAAAAAAACAAATACTAATTAAATTCCCATGAGGCTCAGCGATATTTTGGGTTTAGTGCTGATTAGCAAACACTGGCATGCTAACATGGTGAACATGGTGAACATGGTAAACATTAAACCAACCACACATCAGCATGTTAGCATTGTCGTCGTGTGCATATCTATCTTTATCTTTTTGCAATGATTCTTTTGCTGCGGTTTTGTCTGCAGCACTATGGTTTTCATGAACCCCCCCCCCCCCCCCCGGGGTGAAGTGTAAATAATCAAAGAGAACAAAGCTTAGAGTACACACACATTGTTTCAGCGATGATACTTTGGGTTTCTGTTGCAGGCCGTGTTTACCCAAAACAGACTGAAGAGGTTATATTTAAATAACACTGTGTCATCAAAGCATTGACTGTGAAGCTTTAAAAAGAGAATCAATCTAGCCGTAGGGTACGACGACCGGCAGCGTCAAACGAGACCACAGTGTCATGGCTAAATGATTCAAAAGTGCAGTAAATTTGACAAAGTAGTGGAACGTCCGCAGGGGAAAACAACGGAGAAAAAAAGTGAAGTGAATACGAGTCCACGACCCTCTAGCCTTGCTCCCCTTCATTTCTGCTGCAACAGGTGCCAAGCTCTGCTTCTCCAGATCCTGGATATGCACCACAGCCCCTGTGAAGTCAGCCCTCTTGAGTGCATATTAGGGAGGAAGACAAGGTTAGCAAAGAAGTTACTGCTGACCTGTTAAGCTCTGTGGGAGATACAGTGAACCAGAACTGTGACTCCACTGCGTGGCCATTCAGCTGATTAAGCTTGTGTCTCAGGAGGACTGGGCTATGGAAAAGAGGTGAAGGAATAAAAGGAGACATCCCTAGCTTGGCTCACTCCTGATTTCAAGGATCTCGAGGCAGACTGGATTAGTCGCTGTCTCTGTCCTGGTTGTCCAGATTTGTCAGCTGCTTTCAAGAGAAGAACATGCAGTTTTTGTTTTACTTTGCCCGATGTTGTTCATCTGCTGATTTGATATCTGGCATGATTCCAACCAGAACATCTGTAAATGAAGGGTGTACATTTGCCGCAATTGACATTGAATATGGAAAACAAATGTATATGAAGTGGGCAATGAGACACATTCATTTTGTTTATTGTTAGTGTTTTAGTTTGTCTGGTTGTTCAAGTTCGGCGTGATATTTTTTCTATGTCATCTCCTTGTTTTTATCGAGGGAAGGTTTGCTTAGCACTCGTGCTCCTTTTCTCAACAAAAAGCTCTGCTACCCATTAACACAGCTACGCACAATCACATCTGGGAGCTATAATTAAATGGTAATGGTTTGCAGTTCGCTATCTGAATACCATATCCACATTACCCAAGAAGAGTTTGTCCCCGTCATTCATTATTGTCTACCACAGCCGGCAGGCAATCCCCCCCCCCCCGTACACCTCGAATGACACACCCCGCAGATGAACACCTTGGAGAATGACTACACAAAAATGGAAAGCATGACACAGACAACACCCGGGCTGATTTTGTGGAGATAATGGTGAGCATAACATAACTCACAGCGCTACGATGAAGCTTATTTGTGTGCGAGAGCTCGAACAAACATTGTGTGAATCTAAAAAGAGTTTGATTCGTTGTCCATGCAGCAGCTCCAGGCAGTAAATCTTCATGGCATCACAGATTACAATGCTGGCTCTCTAAGGCTGTGTGCATAAATCTTTTCAGAAAATGAAAAGAAAAGGATTTTTTCCCTCAAATACCGCAGAAAACAACAAAACACATAAATAAAGCACCTTGTCTCGCAGTTTCACTTGTGAACTCATCCATTTAGGTCTTCAAAACATGTTTTAGTGAAGACTTAGAATATTTAGCAGCTGGGGAGGATTTGACCTTGTAAGTAGCGATGGAAGAAGTGTAACAGATTTCCTTGAAGCACTCGCTTTATCCGGTAAGAAAATGATTTCAAACACGACTTGTAGAATTGCTTTATGCGTAGCACGCCTGTTTTAAATGGTAGGGTTTCAGCAAATGTGCATGTGTTTGGGTATAAGTCTGATGGATACAGCTGGAGTAAACCAATTTGTAATGGGATGATTTAATATAGTTTTGCTGTTGTTAAACGCGTCACCCATTCACTTCAATTCAACAGGAATGTTCCCTGTTTTTGCATTCTTCATTCACCTTGAAGGCATGAGAGAAAAACAATGATTTTGTTATTTTTTTACAAATTCAAGGTAACACAGTAATATATTTATAAATGATAATTTTGGGGGTGAAGTATTTCTTGAAGGTAAATGAGTCATGTTTAGAAAGTCAAAGTGCATTAAAGCATGTTGAATTGATGGAACGACAGTATCTCTACATTTATCAGTTATTGTTGTTGCTTCGCCTTTACAATCGCCTGGTGAAAAAGCACTATTATTGATAATACTATATTAAATGAGGCTCAGTAAAGCCTAAAAACCACCCACAATCATAGCAAACGACAGCAGTAGTCATACAAAAAAGAATTGGAGTGAATAGAGTGAAGTAGGCCAGAGCAAGAGACATAAACGTACGAGAGGTCACGAGAGGTCGTCATTTGGGAAACAGCTTCTCCAGCTGTTCCATTGTACTTTTATAACTTAAATAACGATATATTTAACTTCCTTTATCCTTGTACATGCACAATCTATCACATACAGCAGTTTGGAATCATTTTGGAGAGCTAGAATCGTCTCTAAGGCCTCTCTGAGCCGGCGACCCACGGCTCCATGCACTTTTGCCTGTGTGTGTTGCACCATAAGTCAGCCTGTGGTTGGTCAATCCCAGACCATGAGACCTCTAAACATGCCTTAGGATCCAATGCAGTGGAGGCAACGTGGTTTTGATTGACAGAATCGTTTTACGTAAAAAACCAGATACGCGCACAGCGGAGCCCTGCGTAAAACCGGATTCACCAAATGTGAGACGTGCTCCCCCAGCCTTGTTTGACCCCCCTTTCTTCAGGAAACAGTTGAATTAGACAGGAAACAGATAGCAGCAGTAGATTTTAGCGGTGAAAACGGATTATGGACGCTTTTCTTCATGATTCATCTCAAAGTGAGTGAGATTTATGAATTTGTATGCGGGCTGTATGGCGTGGTTTGTGTACTTGTTTGCTGGTATCTTTTGAACGGTTTGACGGAGAGTAATTCTGAATCTAGCGATGGAATGCGTGTCGAATGCTAATGCTGTTTGATAGCAACTTCGGCCGTGGTAGCTTCTAGCTTCGTGGTCGGAGCATTTTTCGGAGTGTGTATCTCGCCGAGTTATGGCGAAAAAAACATGATATTTTGGTAGCTCTTCTTGTAGGTTATGTTAGATCATGTTTAATTGTGTTTTCAGTGTGTAAAATGTTATACATGGTTCTGTTCATCAGAAGTTCTTCGTTAAGCCGGTATGCAACATGTTTGTAGGATTATTATATTTGTTAATGAAAATTGCTTTCTACGGTACCGCTCGGTACCACTAGAACCCCAAATGGGGCTCGCTCGGATGGATGCAGTTTGTCTTTGATGTAGATTGATGCAGTATATTTTTTTGTGATGTGCCCATTAATGATTTAGTCATTTACCTGAGTGCTGAGGCTGGAGATGTCCATGACTGTGACGGAGTTCCCGCAGCTTGCCCACACTGAGTCATCTAACACCAACAGTGTCCGCACTGGTTCTGAGCCCAGTTTTACACATCTGCAGGAGTCCGGGTCCCAAAAATCATCTGGGGAAAAAAAAAATATATATTTATATATAATGAACAACAAACAAATGCACTGCTCAAAACTACAGCCGAGATATCACAAGAGTGTGAAGAAAGAGACTATAGAGTGCAGCAGGGATGATGTGTTTGTGTAGGCCAGCCCCAAAAAGCATACACTGATTTCTTCGACATCATTTTTCTATTGAATTTTGGATTATTGGCAAAAATAAGTTCTATGGCCAGCAAACGTACACGTTTTATTCGGCAACATAATCTTCACACACTATTATCATTTTTGAAACGTGAATGTTCTCGGCAGAAGCAAAAAGCTAACATTAGGCTGTAGACTAGTCGGAGTAATGACGTTTTTGTGGTCTCATTTAGCCACTTGTTAGAAAGTGCCTTTTTTAAGACCACCTACAAGCTTCAAAATTCACAAGAAGAGAGTTTACTGATGTATTTTAACATCTCAGAACAAAACGTTCAAATCTCTTAAGCTTGTGGTAACCACAGAGCTTATTTCAGACATCCAAAAACCCTTCGACGAGGGAACCGAAAATGTGCAAAAATGCGAACTTGTTATTCTGCACCACTCTGGCCTACAAGTTATATTAGTAAACTCTGAACACATGCCCCACTTCTATTTCAACACAGTCGCATTGAGCGAAGCGATTACATTCAATTCTCCCCACTCGAATCACAGCAAGTTAGCTTGGTGTTTACCTTCAACATTCTCGAGAAGTTATTTAATGTCGTTGAGCGAATACTGAAGCATCAACGGAGAGGGCTCACAGTGGAGGCTTGTTTGTGAGAGAGTACGAACAACAGGTCGGCCAAATAAAGACTGCGACTGCCATTCGAATCGCTCCACACGCTGTGCTGTGCAATATTGGTACCTTTGCCACCCACGTGATGAGTCCTAATGAGTCTGGTGCGCTTTAATCTACGTTCCACTCAGGTCCTCTCTCTGTCTCTCTCTCTCTCTTTTTGCTTCATCAGTGTGAAAACGAAGCAGACCCTTTTCCTTTGAGTTTTAATCACGTTGCAGCTCCCACAGAAGCACATTATAAAGTGAATTACATAAGCATTTCCTTTGCCATGCGTTAATGAAGCAAAATTAGAGAACAGAGTGCACCCAGCCATTTAATTAACATTTTGAGTTGTTTATTTCTGCCTTTCATAGCGGAGTGGCTTTACAATGCCTTCTGACTTCCACAGGTTAATTGCTTGGCATGTTACAAAAGGTCATTTTTCCACCTTTTCAAAATTCACTCTTGTAAATGTCCCTCCGGGCCCTCGCGCTAAGCAAGACCAATGCCGGCGCTTCTCCCTCTTTACCACAGCGGGGGTTCGTACAAAAAACCTCTCCGCCTCGTCTTGCAAAACATTGTCTTTGTCGACACGATGCCTGATGCGCATATCTCGGTAACGAAAGCTGGAGCACATTAATCACTAAGCAACAATGTGTTGCATGTATTCGCCTTTAGATACGAGTCTCAACCGAAGCCTTGGCATTTCCCCGCTGCTTCAGACTAGTTTTTAGACAGTAGCAGCGTCAGTCAAGGGCAGAAATCTTGAACAGATGTGCCGAATCCACAAACATTCGCCGGCCCCCTCCAGAGCTCTTTAGCCGTCCTTTTCTTTATACAAAGCAATGAATGGTAATATTTAATCGGCACGCAGCAGCTTGGTGTAATTAATCATCCTTTCTGCTTGGGAGGAGAGAGGAGGAAGGCAGGCACGCTGACATACTGAGGCCAGGTAAGAAGAACCTGGTGATAGAGCTATTGTACTCCCGCTGGCTGTGAAGACCCTGTGTTAAAGCCCCCCTGACCTTGTGCAATGCCTGACTACCTACCACATGGTGAAGTGTTATTTTCATACTGAGAGTAGGTGTGAAAATCAGTGGGCACGGGGAGGAGAGCGTAAAGGGAAAGTGATTCGAAGGCAGTCGTTTGAAAGGGAGTGTAAAATGAATATCATTTTACAAATACTCTCATTATGAAAATAGATTTACTGGGAAATGTGTCCCAAATGGCACATAATGCTAATATCTATGGGCAGAATTATTAAAAACGATTTTGATTTGAGCACAACAGATGTTTACTGCAGAGCTGTATCCTGAATGTATAATGCATGGAAGCAGTAAAACTCATTTGTACTTATTATTTCACTGTAGGGAACACAATATTTTTGTCGAAGGCTCATTATAAATAAACAATAACAAAAAATGTAAAGTCCATTTCAGAAACAAAAGCTAGGGCGCCCGAAAGCAAAAGGGTTCAATAAGTAACCAACCACAGGAAATGTGACTTCTTGTTAAATTAATACACCCTGTTTTTCTAATTGTTATTGCAACAATAACAATGACGGGCCTCATCCTGTTTCGCATCATATCTTACCATATAACATGCATATAAAAAAAGCACCAGTGACAATCGCACGTCCTCACTTCCCCAACAGACCACACGTAGAGAAGGGCAACAGGCAACCTCGGAAGCTCCTTACCGTTGATGCTTCTTCCATAAACCATCAAGGACCCGTTCCGCAGGCCCGCAAACAGGAAGCGAGCGGAGTGCTTCAGGCACAGCACGGGGCAGCCCTCTGGGTTACGGAGGGTCAACAGGCATTGTGCTGCAGTGTCCACACTGCCGTACACCAGTACGCTGGAAGAACAAAAGCAGCACGAGCCGTCGTGATAAATGGGTGTCATTTGAAATGACAGAGTGCCTCGTTTTCATGCGGCTTGATTTAACTGCGCACTTTGGAGCAATGCATTGTGTATGTGCAGCCACTCTGTCTTTCTCATGTTCGAAATGCCACCTGAACTTTGCTGCATCTTATTGTCTTCTTCAGAATGATGAATGCACATCGCTTTTGGTTCCTCTGTCTGAGAAGAAAATGTTAAGTAGCATTGGAGATGACAGTCTTCCCAGTGCGCTAAATTGCTGAAATTGTATGTTTTTTTTATTTGACTGTCTTTTTTTTCTTTTTCCCTGGACAGACACTTATATTGAAAGAGAATGAGTCAGCATAAAAAAAAAATGCTGACTTTAAGCTCTTATACAAATGACTAAACACTGCTGTAAAGGAAAGTTACAGAAACATGATATAACGGCTGAATCTCAAATCCAAGAATATTCTTTGTTTGAAAAAAAAGAAACAAGCAATTTATTCACAGTAAATATGACAAAGCCTGAGATTAAACCTGCCCTCTGTTCACTGCGGAGGGGATCACAGGGTTTATTGGATATGAAAATGAAACTGTGCTCTTAGCAGCAGTAGCAGTATTGATGCTGTGTTGTGGTATCAACTCTGATTTCTTGCTTTGATGAAATATTGACAAGCAAATCTATACTGTTAGAAATATCAGTGGACTGTAACAAAGGATAATACAGGACACATTTTACAACAGAAGATGTGGAGTATACTGAGAACAAATTGTGTTCTATGTTTTTATCTACGTGGTGCTTTTTCATTTTTATTTTCCAATAAATCTATTTTCATATTTTGACCGTTTCTCGTGTGTCTGCAGCTTTGTGTGATCAGTCTCTCACCGCCCGTCGTCGGCGCCAACACAAATGTTGGCGCCGATCCCCGAGGGGGCCTTGTGAACTCCAGCCTCCACTTCCTCCGCCGGAGAAGGTTCTGGCACGTATTCCAGACAGCGGACAGCGGAGCCGACCTGCAGGCTCTTAACAGTCCTTGGCATGGGTCTGTTGAGGGAAAATATCTCTATCTGCCCATGCGAACCTTCTCCACTAGCCACCTGTAGGGAGAAAAAGAAAAACGTGGTTGGAAAAGGTCAGGGCCCCATGTTAAGCTGTACCAATGGACTGAATCATAATGACACAGGTAATAAACCATTCTGCTGAAACAGGGGGAAGAAAAGAGATGGGAAGAGCAGAGAGCAGAACCGGGCCAGCCTCCCTTAGATCATCCTTGCAATGTGCGATCTCTGTTTCAATCAAATTATGGAGGCCAGAGGATAATGTGTCTTTGGTTAAACATCCTCTACCCGTCAGCAATTTAGATTTCAGATGAGTTCAAATCAATTCTCCTTTCAGACCTTGTCGTTTGTAGTCCTCCCTCCCTCCCTCACTTTTTTTTTTTTTTTTTTTTTTGGAATATCAGTTAGAATTTTAAACACATTATGTAATGGATTCACAATGTCATCTCCGGAACATCAAACAATTCTTATAAGTCTGCGATCTTTTCATCAGCGGAGAACAGAGAGGTTCTCGTACGTGTCCCAAAGGCTCCGAGTTGTTTATCAATGAGGGGTTTTATTTTTTTTGTTTTTACGAGATCAAGTGACTGATCTATTGCTGGAGTCAGTTCATGATGAAAAATGAAGAAAAATTTATTATTTTCCTTTAATTGAACTGACATTTGACATTAACATTTCCAAGGTCACACTGAACAGTTGAGGACGCTGTTCTCAGTACCAACAAGTAAGCACACAAACACAGCTTTTAAAGCTGGGATCTTTCAGCGGCTCAATTTGGACGGAGGTTTCAACGCCTGTAGATGCCTGTCTTCTTGAAGAGGGACTTGTTTGTTTGGATTTCGCCCGAACAAACAAGAAAGCAACCCCAAGCAAGTCATCAAAAAAAAATAAAGAAAAGGTCCACCAATCATATCGAGCTTCCCAGGGCAGTGTCTGCCTCAATAGAGGCTTGATTTCCTGTGCACCACATTTATATCGGCCTTTGTGTAAGCCTGTCGCAGCCAATGCTGCGAAAACGAAGACAGCAGGAGCCCTCCAACCAATCTTCGATGCAATTCCAATTAAGGTGGCATTGCTCCAATTCCCAAACAATTAAAGTGTCGCTGTGTGTTTTCAATATGACTTCATTCAGTCATTACTCGCCTCGGTGGATGTCCAGATAAAACAATGTCCTCCTCGGAGAAGAAAGCAGGACCGCTTGCTGCTGCTAGACACCAAAGATTTATTCCCTGTATGAATCAAATCGTGTGAATGTGACAGGAGCTAAATATAGTCTTTAGCTCCTCTCCTCCACGCTCACCCTTATTTGCATGCAATCATTTGTTTGATTTGTATCAGCGTGCGGAATCTGGACAGGAGCGATCCTGTGGGCTCTTGAGAATGAGAGAGAACAAATAACGGTCTGTTCTACAGGGTGGAAAAAAAAAAGATAGGGAGGACTTATCTTGCAGCGAGGAGCCCAAAAGAAAAAAAAAACACGGCTTCAAGTGACTCTGTGCAACCAGAGCCAGAGCAAAGAACCCCCCCCCCCCCAATTTATACATTCACCTCCCAAACCCCTCCGCACACCACTATCAGCACTGTCGCTGTCAACGAACACTTTCTCCTCCTCTTTTCAATCCCCCCCCCCCCCGATATGCAGTGCAAATACTGTGTCCTGACAAAGTCATCACTAGTAATTTAGCAAAATAGATATCTGGAGTCGTGCCCTGGACAGATCCCTGCTCTCAGCTTGGGAGAAGCAAAAACTTCCCAAACAGCAAATGCTCTGCCAGCATTAATTAGATTGACTCTGGCCGCAGTGAGGAAGCGTGGGAAAATGGTCACGATGGCACACTCTGCTCAATTGTATTCGCCACATTGAGAAGCCAAAATTGTGGGGCAGCAGATTTGCTGATGCATTTCAAGCTTCCCATCACTTGACACCTGCTGTGAATACTAAACGGAAACGGAATATTTGAGCAAATCTTTGATTGGACCGCTAAAAAGCGGGCGCGCTTAGAATTTGGCGCGATACAAAGCAATCAAAATGCTCCCAATCTCTTTTAAATAGGTGCAAAATATGAGGATGTGAACTAAAAGAGTGAAAATGGGTATTTTTTTTATTTAATCTTGACTTTAATGGAAACTTTATAAAAAATGTAAAAGTACGATATTTTGAAAACTGGGACAAGGGAGGTGAAGGCAAACAGGGAAACACTGGGGTATCAGTATGATTAGACACAATGTCATTACTCTGATCAAAGCACACAGAAATCCCCATAGCCCATCTCACTTTAACATGATTAGTGTCATCCCTTATTTGACAAGCCTGCCAGGGAGGTAGAACCAACTGGGGGCGGGAACGCTCAGCCACTAATTATTCTTGCTGGATAGGCAAGCCTTCACTATTATTTTTTTAGCTCGGATACCAGTCTGTTTTTGCTGTGGTTACATGTTGTACTGTAGAGTAACGTTCACTGAGCTTGAAGGTCAGATGTGATTCGTACTCTAAGAGGTACATTTCCTAATTGAAAGATCAGTTTTCACACATATACTGACATGCTGTAGGGTTTCCTCCCGTGTACTCATGGCTAAAACCACGTTTTCACCAAGAAGCTGCTGATCATTTTAGTCCAAGGACTACTTTTCAAGGAAAGAAAAAGGATCCTTCAGCCTATTGTTTGCGTTTCCATGGCGATCTAAAGACAGTAAACACAACCTGCAGCCTGCAGTTCAGTGTGCCCGCCCATTTCATCTGAAAAGCACACTGAAAAAAAACAACAACTTAGGTTTGTCTCACTGTGTGCACCAATCCTCTGCTGAGCATTTGGTAGTTGTATATGCTTTAGAATGCAACCGCCAAGAAATAATCAGAAAATACATTTTGAGCGATCACTTTTCTTTGTGACTGTCTTTTTTGAATGTTCTCCCCTCTTCCTAAAATGTTCGGAAAACTTGTTTTATGAATAAAGCGGTGCACAAGTTGCTGTGTGTGTGTTGAACCAATCAGCGACGAACAGCTTGAAAGTTCCTATACAGCGCGTGTAGGCGAGGGTATGAAGGTAGGAAAACATTTTCATTGAAGACTTCCTGATAGCATTCACCACAAAGGAGACACAGTCCTTTGGTCTCTACTAGCAAACATTTTCAAGTCATTGAAGTTTTTTTTTCGAATACCAAATGTGACTGCCTCCAAACACAAATATGCAATTATAATTAAATCGAGAGGTGCATTTTCTGTTCACTGAGCAATGCTTCATCTCAGTGAACCTTTAACATTTTTCTTCCCTAAGTTTCACATCCATTTTGAGGCAAACTTAATTGAAACTTCTTGAAATTTTATTTAAATTGAATTTGTTTTGACCTGGTAAAGTCTCAACAAAATGAATAACTAGGACGTATTATTGACACGCCGTTGGGGTAGTTTCTACTCCTTTGCTCTCTGGACTGAGGGCAGACTGGACGCTACAGTGACTCACTATCGCCTCTCGGATCAACCGGTAGAATTACAAGACAGGGCGGGCCGGACCCTGCTCGATATTTCTGCAGCAAAATACAATGATGTGTTTGGAATAACGTCAAAACTGTAACTTCATCACACTTATAATAATGAATTTTCTGAATGTTTTCAAGTAAAATTCCGGCCACATATTCGCACGTTGCACCTTTTTAATGATCAGCATTCAAGAAACCATTCCTTATACTTGAGACGTGCTTGACAGACTAAAGACAAGTTGAAGTGTCAAAAGACATGAGACTTGAACTGGCCTTGACTTAATAATGTTCAGCTCTTTGCAAGTATGCTCTCTACAGATAGCTGCTGAATCCACCACAAATGGTTTATTGTGCAAGAATTGTGCCTTCCCTCGCTTTACTGGAAGCATTTTCGACACACACAGCATATGGCCAAGCTACCTTTGTGACTCTAAATGCTATTGGAGGACAAGGTCAGGGTCTTTTAAGTCATCTGTTATAGTAAATGCTCTCAGAGAGGCTGAAGGTGAGAGCGGCCTGTGCTCCTTCAAACACTGATATCACAGTGCCCTAAATGCCGCCTCCACCATATCTCTTTTACCCATCTGACTGAGCATCCAGTCCTCTTTAGAATAGCCACACAAAAGCAAAAGTCTGAGACACTGAGCCCTAGTCCGCTGTCCCGGAGGACCCGCACTGGATTTAGCCACCTGTTAGGTCGAAGGAGGATTATCTGCAGCTGATAAACTGCCCACATTCTCCAAAAAGAAGAGGGAACAAAATTGAAACTTAAAGATTAATAGAGTCTCTGCATCAGTTTTCCCCTGCCCCCCCCCCCCTTCCTTTTCTCGACCCAGCTAAATTCCCACAAGTCCGGGGATTGTGATGTGATAGTCTGGCGGCACACTTTGCCCCACTCATCATAAAACACTCTGTAGCAGTTACCTACCACTAGCCTTTATACTGCACTGTATTAATTCACAGTTTCTTGGCGACATTTTACAGAGAAAAATGGTGCATGCCCCATTCTTAGCCTTGAGACACATTTTTTATTCTGTGTTTTAATGAATGGGAGCAGAATGTGGAAAGGTCGTTTAAATGGTCACGGCAATTGTGTTAAAAGCTGAAAATATTAGCAACTGTAAATATGCATTGTTTTGCCTTGACGTTTTTATTTGACTTATTTGGCATTCAAGTGTGTGTGTGTGTGTGTATAAGAAACCCATTACAGTACTTACCCAAAAGTAGCCTTGAGGTAAGGAGGTGCTCGCTGCAGAGAAGCCCAACAATGCACAGTGAACCGGATTGTGGAGGGCAGCTTCAAGCTACAAGAGACAAAATGAATATTGATTTAGTGTGTGTCATGGCTCAATACTGACACCTTAGTTTACCTTCTAAGAGACCACAAAACTGGCCCTGACTGCTCACTTTTCATTGGGTGGTTGCTGACCATAAAGTGCCTCAACTTTGCCACCTACAAGAGCGTTGTCTTTTTACATCAGGGTTTAAGGCTTTCCACCCACGTCAAAGCAGTAAATGTAAGGGTATGAAAACACTGGCTTGACGCATTGGCTGCTGGCGCATTGCATCTTAATGAATCTCTTTCTTACATACATTTTCACAGAATATTCAAAATAGCCGTCGAGTCTTGTTAAGATTGTATATTATAGGCTGTGGGTGAATAATTCAAATGCTAACATTTGTTCTAAAATACAATGATATCAACAAACGATAGCCCCCGATGCAGATGTTCAATCTTAGATTGTCTGCTACTACTAATGCCAAGATGAACACGAAAACACGAAAACTAAAATGATGCTTGATATTTCAGTCATTATTGGAGGTGAACGTTACGCTTTTGGCCTTTAGAGTGTAAAACCATTACATTTGTTTGCATTTTGGTGTTCCTTTGAGTTGTGCTTCTTTGCGTAACCGTACTGTTTGTTGACAAGAGGATGTAACTCGTGAACCAAGGCAGTAGTCTATCTAATATCAATAAAACGAGCCAATATCCTATAAAGAGGGAAAATAAATCTATATTCCTTAGACATATGGCAGATCTGTTCCCCTGAAACGGAGTGATGGGGGTTGACATTTAAAGCGGCCGTGGCTGATGCATCAAACCCCCCCTGTGGACAAAGCTGCTCTTCTAACCAGCGGTCCGTCCGGTAGGGAATGATTATTATTTTGGTGTGCTAAGGGTGGGCCAGACGGAACAGCTAATTTTGTGTTGTCAGGGTGTTGGGGGTTTGAGAAGGGGGGGGTGAAGAGAGGGTCAGCGATGAGCACCGCACATCTTTAACTGTCAGCCTACACGGCGACAACCATCAATCACGGGTAATTTATAGCCTCTCCGGGCCAGGACCCTCCCCCTTTTTTCTCTCTTGTTGTGTGTGTGTTTGTAAACACTAAACAAAAAGAGGATGCTGGCCAGATCACTGCTCTTCCCCATCTGCACACCGCGAGGCTATTCCTCCCCCCCCCCCCCGTCTGTCTCCATCTATTCATATTCTCTACGCAGATGTATGGTTCGTCCTCTCTATCAATCTCTCAGTCCCACTTTCCCATTTCTCATTCCCATCTTTCACTCTCTTTTTTTTTTATATGCCGGCTCTTTTTCTTCTGTCTGTGTCTTTTCTTTCCTCCCTCTCCCCTTCTGCCAGCTCTCCGTCAAGTGCGGTGAAATGTTTTTTTGATAGGTAATTAAGTGGCAGCCATAATAGTGTCCATATGGAGGCCCTGTGGTTAAGAGAGAGAGAGAGAGAGAGGGAGTGGCGGTGGACCAGAGGGACCGCAGCACTATAACGGACGGTGCCGGTAGTTCGATGGTGGTTGGATTTTTATCGGTCACCTGAGACTGGCGAGCATTGTAGGCCAATCTTTTTGGACCTAGATTGCTTTATGTGTTAGCACTCTCTAGAGTCAGTCTGGCAGTGGGATCTATCCTCTCCATCAGAACAGTCCCATCGCAACATTATATTCAGGTATTGAAAGGCAGGAATGTGCATTGATGTGTAAATGAAGAGGCTTGTTCCTTAATGAGATATTTACCATTTAAAAAATGTCATGTGGGTGCAAGAAAAAAATGTCATTTTGGAATATAATACGAGTGAGCTATTTGCAAATGACAGCCTATTATTCAAAAGAAAGATACACAGCACTCTTCCTTCCGCATAGGACAATCATCTAAATCCACACAATCCCACAATAATTACAATGAAACATATTGTCCATATTATCAATTTAGAATTAAACATTTCGACTGTTACACGAAGCAACATTTTTATGTGAGAATGGCTCGATGTGCACAAGACTACCGAGGCGAGGATGGATTGTTACTAAAGTGTAGACAGTGACTATGATCAATACATTAAACCGCTGGTCCACTTACTGGACTCCTTTTAACAGCCAGCCTAAGAAGCCTGTGTGGATCATTTGCACCTGTGATTGTGGAAATCATTTCCACAGGCACAAAAGGAAATGTTGTCTTCAGCGAAGACCATCTCGCTGGCGATCCAAATGCTAATGCGGTATCACTGAGACGCCATTTAAAAATCAATGAGATCCAAGCTTTCTCCAAGTCAATCACCAGTCCTCGTTATAGCACTCACTGTGTGTGTGTGTGTGTGTGTGTCTGTAGTGGGAAGTTGAGAAGCTGAGGCTATTCCCAGGTGCAGAGGCAGGATGAGAGAGGAAGGTGAGCCTGTAAGCCGGCTGATGAAGGTATGATGGAGGACTTTGGGGAGCGTGGGTAGGAAAAGGGAGGAAACGGGCAGGTGAGCTAATTAAAGCGAGATTTGTTGATGTGATGAGAGGGCGGCCTCCCAGCTGCCGGTTACCAGTGACCCAATGGTCGACAGAGAGTCCGCCCCACCCATTACCCCAAGAGGGCGCCAACCCATATGCTGGTTCCAGGTGGCAATGGTTAGCAGAGGAGCATCCATTTGCTTTCCTGGAAGATAAATGTAAAATGTGTGTAATTACACCAATTCCTGCAGGACAGAATGGATGTACCACTTATTCTGACTGTCTTGTATCTACTGGGAACATGTTCTGCAAAGTTACGCACCCACAGCTCATGGCTCTGTACGTCGCCAAATGTAAGAAGAGGTGGTTATTGGTAGTGGTCTAATATGACAGGGAAGGGTTTTAATGATTCATGCTTTTGGCTGTCAGACTGTCTGAGCGGTGTCCCCTTGCTGAGGGTGACTTCCCCAAATCCAATTCATGTTGTTTTACTTCCCAGGTGCACTGATTTTCCTGACAGCAACATTCCTCTGCAAGCACTGTGAAATCTGCTCTCGAACATTTACCACACATCCGATTCGTGACAACCGCTGTCCAAAGATAGCCACCTGGGACACCATAATGTTATCAATGACGAGACACACTGCGGCCACAGCATTGCATTGTCTGGCCTCCGCCATGCTTCTGTAATGGATTCTCTTTATTGGAAAGAGTTCTCTACAGTCACTTATGAGATACTGCATTAAGCAAAACTCCCGAGCCCACATTTCTGCACTGTTCAGAAGAAAAAAATGAGTTTGCAAATATTATATATTGCACTGTATAGGCTGCTGAAAATCAAATAAAAAATATCATCTCCGTAAAAACGGCATGCGTACGGAGAAGTGGGTGCTGTACATATATTAGACCCAGGGAAAGAAAATATGGCTGCATTTTTTATTTTTTTTCTAATTTCATAGTCACAGTGCCTTCCCCCAATTCCACAAACCAACAATCTTTTACACGCACTAACAAGCACTAATAGAAAACTTCCACTGTTTATTAACTGGTAATTGACTGGTGCTGGCGCTCCCTCCCCACTGCCTAAGGCTACGGGCAGGACGGCCACAGAGTGAGTTGCCAGTCAAGCTGAAATGACTTACATGCAGAGCACTGCTACAGGTAATGCACACTAAACAAGCTCCTTGACAACATGAGAGACTCTGCAAAGTTGCTGCTCGGGTTATCAAAAAATTGAAAGCTCTGATGGAGCGCGGCATCTCCTCATTGATTTCTTCATGGAATATAAAATTAGTTTTTTGACCATATTTTGTCTATTTTGACCTTTTCTGTCAACATAAGTTGTGCTTCTCTAACCGCATGTCTGCTGCGGATGCTCAACATCTATCATGAGCTAAAACGTGTTCTGCAGCTGGCCCTAATTTAGTAACTGATTAATGACTATGACAAACTGCTAATACTCTATATCCATAACGTGCATTTGGATGATACTCTTAGGCATAGAAGAAAGAAAGTAACACCCCTCCAACTTTCCTTCTTGGATTTCTTACAGATTCTTTTCTTGTGCTAGAAATTCCAACTGAGGAGGTGAGCAAACAAAAACAACAACAACAGTAAAACTGACTATTATACAGTTTAAAAAACAAACAATTAAAGAATGGGAAAATGTTGTCAAGAAAAATCAGTACAACTGGAAACACAAACAAAAGATCTGCGGAAAAAACAGATGGTGAGATCTGGAAGAACAAAGAACTGTTCACTGAGGATGACCGGAGAGACACGAAATCCTGCATGCCTGGGGTGAAAACATACAACAATTTTCCAAGTCAAATTGCCAGAGTCACACCTGATTCTGAAAAAAAAAAGGTGAGCACCCTAAAAATGTGACCTTCATTTCAGACTACAATATGTTTCACTCCTACTTATTTGTGTTCCTTCTTCAATTTAACAATACAATGTTCCCTGACAGCAGATGGCTAAATGTACCTCTAAAACAAGGTCAATTGACATGACTGTGGTATCGTCTGATATCACTCCATCCAATCGAAAAGGTTGGGAACCGCTTCTCTGTAATAAGTCATAAATTAGGATTTCGGACACTTGCATCATCCTTATTTCACTGGCAGGTGTAGTGTTGCATAAAGGTCATTTCTGATAACCGTCAAAGACTAAAGATTCAATTGTGGGCTTTTAGCGAAAAAATACTGAACATGTTCCCTGTTAACAAATGTTGTTTGACTGTGGGAATTTAGGGCAAAATACAATGTATGCATTTTACACTTTGGAAATAAGGGCACTCAAATAAATGGTGCACATCTGGGAGCACATAGGGACAGATTCTTTTTCTGTATTTTCATCAGGGTTTATCAGAATATGAATCAGCTTTATTGGCCATGTACGTGTACGCAAACAAGGAATTTGACTCTGGTTTTACATTGCTCTCCACTTACATACACAGAATTTACAAATAAACAGGACATTTCTTTAAAATATATTAAAAAAAATAAAAAATCAGGGAAAACAAAAAACAAAAAGTAGAACAGATGTAAGCATAAACATTTAACGACTATGTACAGTATAAATATAAATATATATCCAAAAAGTGTATATATATATATATATATATATATATATATATATATATAATAATGGAATTAAGGTGATAGTGCAGAATGGAGGTAGTAGTGCAGTTTGACTGATTCATTGTTCATCAGAGTGACGGCCAGTGGAAAGAAGCTGTTCCTGTGTCTGTTTATCTGACAGATACATACATTTTGAGGTAACTAGCTAGTTTTAACCAATATTTGTCTTTCACAATTGTAACAACAAAAGAAAAATAGATCACATGGCACATCATCAAGATATATACACTCCAGTTGCCAGTCTATTAGATACACCTCGCTAATGCAATCCAATCGTCCTGCAATAAGTCCTGCGTTTATAAGAGTCATTGATTCAGCTGTTTGGCCTGTTTGGGAGGCGGCAGTTTGTGTTACTGTAGTGGTGTGTTACACTGAAAAGTGTTACTATCATATATCAGTGAGGGAAGGCTGAACATCAAAAACACATCTCTGTATAATTCAGTACAGTACAATAGCACCACAAACTGCCTCCTCCACAATGATCATACAGCTGCCAGCTGAGTAGATATACATTGTACAGTATGTATGCCACATAAGCTCTTATACACACACACACACACACACACACACACACGTTGTTTCATGACACAACCATACGGGGGCCGCAAAACACTGTTTGCTCATTATCTGTTTTCCAATACATCGTGCTCTCATAATGAAGCTAATACAAAAGGACAACAGGATCAAAGTTGGAACTTGCTTTTCATGTTATGATTTCATGAGCTCGATGTCGCCCTGTGATTTAAAATTCCACCAGCATCTACGAGCGAAGATCAAAGGGCCAACCACCTGCTGTGCTCGCAGGCCTGCGTTACGTTCGGAATATTCAAAGTCATTTGAACACAATAAGATTAAACCATCTGCACGAGAGGGCTGAGTAGGCAGTCTAATTTTTAACTCTTGATGGGCACGTATTAGGTGCTTTAGAGGAGGTTGGCACTCGAGGCAAAACCATCTGGCTATCAGCTTATTATTAAAACCGGCTCAGGACATTTGCCTCAATTTAATAACCACTGTCTGTACAGTAACGATTCCCTGTCTCCCCTGGCTATGCCACAGATCATATCAGCAATAAGTGGAATGAAGTTGGAGAGCGGTTTTGCATATTGGTAGGACATCACAAACTCATATTCATGACTCGACTGAGATTTTCTCCCTTCGTGTCCTTCACTGCTCCTAGCTGAGCGATTGCAACACGCCCAACAAATGTGATGCAAATTCGCTGTGTCGCTATGCCCCCCTTCTTCCCACACACACACACACACACACACACACACGCACACACACATATACTGATCCACACACCCACTCCTGCTGACTCCTGCAGCCATGGCAGTTCCATCTCTGGATGAAAGCCGCGTGCTGCCCCTGCATTAAAGGGTTCAAAAGAGGACTACGGGGCCAAAACTTCTGTGCGTAGTCAATCACTTCCTCCATCTTCACTTCCCCTCTGACAGAGACGGGAGACATCCGCACAGGGCTCAGAAAAAGCTCTGGATGAGCGATCTTTACCTACCTCAAAGACAGAAACTGTTTGTCAACACAGGGGTAACTAGATGAAACCCCGGGCACAAGAGTGGACGAGGATTTCTATAATCCTTTATCAGATGGCAGGAAACGCAGAACAAAGGGAGCTGTGGCACCAGCTCAGTCCTTGCCATGTGGCGGTTGCAGCTACTTTTGCCAAGGAAGCTCTGCACATGAAGGAGCACCTCCCGAATTTCAATCTGCCCCCTACAATGCTTGGATCCTAATTCTGTGGTGGCCTGTTTGGCACGACATGAGACAAACACAAATCACAAGTGTTTCTCAAAACAGGAATCTGATTGTTCAAGCACCGCACTTCAGGCCCATTGTTTCAAGCCCGTATTGTGATATTCTAAAGCAGTTTATATCTTTTGTAGCCATGATATTACAACCATTAACCGTTTCATGAAAGAACTCAAAGATGAGGTCAACTCATTGGTTCAAACTTTCTACACGTAAACACTTTCTAAATCACATGAAAGTCCCCATTTGCACCGACTTTCAAAGAGAGCAGAGGGTACAGACAACCTGTCATTACATCTCTTAACACTGGCCAACACAACAAATGAAGCAGCATCCAGAGTGGTAGTTGTGCATGTCTTGAAAGCAAGTAGCAGGAAGACTAATTAGCAGAGCAGAGAATAAGGAGAGAGCATATCACTGCAGCAGACAGGATTTGTTTGCCACAATAGAAAATCAAAGAGGAGAGAGAGCCTTCTCCCCTTTTCCTTTGGAATTGATGCAGTTTTTTGCCTCTCCACATTGACGTAAAGAGGAACATTGTGACCGAATTAGCACATTTAGCAGATCTGCAGGATTTCCCTTCTGGGTACATAATTTGTTCCTGCATGCTATCTTGACAAGTACAGAGTGAGCAGAAACTCGGGGCCAGAGAAGGAGGGCTCTACTCTGAGGCATTGCTAGAGTGTCTTTGATTCCCTGTAATTAGTACGTTAACTGTCACAGCAACAGATCAGGCCCTTTGCAAATAACCTCAATGTCAAGCGGTTGGGTGTGTCTCCCCATTCCACGTCTATACAGACACCGCACTGCCCTCTGTCGGCAAGGAGAGTCATGAAGGGGAAAGGAAATGCATAGCATGGGAGCCAGACTTGCGGTAATGTAGTTGCCATGTAAATTAGAGCAAGGCGACTGAACTAACATGCAGTAAATCAACCTCTTTAGTGCACCTTAACTGTGAAAATCAGACTGAGCAGTTAAAATAAAACCCCACCTTAATCCTGTCATTACATTGGCAAATTAAAAATCCCAAAATCCTTTTCACCGTCCCTGTTCCAGCTGTTTAGTAAATGAATTAAGCGCTCGGGTACACAGGATGCAATGATGACATGACTACATTAGCATGCTGATGCTAACACAGTCTCTCTGGGATTTGTTTCAACGCACCTCATATTCATTTCAATAACACACACACACACACAGCGGCAATGTTGCCGCCGAGCACAACAGGTCTCGCTGTCCTGGTCGATAAGTGTTGGAAGGAGGACGGCTGCACTGTTGACATCCATTCATAATACAACTCATATACGCTCTCATGTTATTGGTTACATCATCTTAAGACTTCTTTTGGAACACTAGAAACTGTGTATCCTACACTATTAGAGACAAATCTGGTCAAATTGAACCTAATAATGAATCTAATAAACTTGTAATACTTTGTAATTTGATGTGAATTTTCTTTTCTTTACATTTATTTTACAGGCGCTTGTGAAAATGATGAAACGCACACCTCCATTTAGCCACCTCCATTCAATAATAACAGCACGTCAGTCAAGATTTACACCAGGGGTGCCCACCCACCACAGCTACATTTCTGCCTCTGTGGCTTTTGCATCGCTGTTTCCTGCTGACGTGGGACTTATCGCAAACGGAGGCAGCGGAGCCAGCAGTTTCAAGCTTTAGGCTTGAAAGTACCGTATAACCATTACTTGAGTTTAATAAAGTTGACTTCTGATGCTGCCTAGTGTGGGCAGAGTGGACAGATCCAGATCTGCAAAGGAGAAAGCCTGCCCTCTGTACACTCCTGGTACATTAGTTAAGAGGTCGGAAACTGTCACAACTCTCTCTCAGTTGTTCTCTGCAAATGCCAAAGTTTGACTTCTGCCCTGACCTCAGCAAGAGGTGCTCTTTGATCGGGAGTGTTAAGCAGTCAGAGCTTGTGGGCTGTCACTTTCCCCCCGTATTTGTGACAGTGACAAGTCTGGTGTGTCTGGCGGTGGGTTTCAGCTGAGCCGAGCCAAGCTGACCAGGAGGGCCAGCAACGTGATCCGGCGTCACGCAGAGAAATTAGATTGACACTTGGTCCTGCATTTAAATATTCTGCATGCTGAAAGCTTGGCTTCCCCCATTTCAATGAGCAGCAGCGGTCTGTTTTTTTTTCTTGTGTGTGGAGAGAACTGTGGTACACGTTTACAGAGAGTGGCTCCAAAGATGTACAGCACGAGTTGAGTTAAGTGCAGGTCTCAGTGCATTTCAACAAACACACTTCATCAAATAAAAAATCGATCGGGAGATGTGTTATACTGAATTCCTCAGTATCTCCGCAGAGTGAACCTTGCAGGAAGCCATCGGAGCAGTTTTACAGAGCGAAAAAAGTATGTTAGTATCTATGAATTTAATATTGTAGAGCGCACCTGTTGATTTTGGTAGTAGCTGCCACATTAGGCTCTGCCACATGTCCTGAAAACATCAGCGTAATGCTTGATATTAGGTGAGCATCTTTTACATTCAAATGTAATCTCACTATGAAATGGAAATCAAACATCATGCAGGAACTCACATCCTGTGCAGGTAGAAAACACATTAAGCAGCTGATGGGTATCCACTGACGGCATACTGGCAAGATGACTTGTGAAAATGATCATGAAGCCAAAACGGCTAAATAGAGAAATAAAGCGTGGCCCAGTCAGCGTTGTTGGTCATCATCATGATTCGTTTGACCCTGATAATCACAGAAAAGCCTGCGAACTGGTAATAACAGGTAATACATGGGGAAAAAGAGAACCGATCTAGATGAGGCTCAGGTCTGAAATAGAACAACTTGCTCGAGCACAGGTGCATACCCGCTGTTTTGTGTTTTTCTGTTTGCAAGAAGGATATTGCTGCAGTGTTAGAAAGGGAGCTGCTATGCGTGGTTAGAAGGAGCTTTAAATCCAGGCTGTGGCATCCATTCTCTGCAAATCAGAGAGGTGGCTGATATCTGCTTCTCTGTAAAGGCAGCGAACGACCTTCAAGAACAACAGAGGGAGAAGCATTTGCAGGAGGTGTCAATGCGATGACTTTACCTTAAAGAAATTAGAATTTAAAAAACAGGCGAGAAGGGGGGAGAGGAAATAAATCACCAGAAAGGCGTTGCAGCTGGGAAAGGCCACCTCTTCACACTGTGCTCTTTTTTAATCTATATTTCATAACATAGTATCTGTTATGCTGTGTGCTACAGTGCATACACACACACACACACACACACACACACACACACACAGTTGTTTCCTTCATCTTGACTGTAGGAGTCATTCACCAGACAATGCGATGCACACAGTGTACTTCGCCACTCAACAAGCTAATCTTCTGTACTTTCATGTCGCTTTCATGTGGCCAGCTGTATGCACAGCGCTGCACTCTTGTCACTCCATCAGCGAGGGTGAAGATGGATGACACCAGCGAGCGAGAGGGACATGCACCACATGCCCCGAAAGCACCGGCTAGTCCAAGTAAATAAGCGCAGGTACCATTGACCCGGTACAGTGTGATTTCACCAGATGACAAAGACAGAAATGATGACCGATAACATGTTTGATGGGTTTTGAAGGCTGAATCACGGAGAAGAAAAAAAGAAAAAGACACGAATACAAAAATACAGTGGTGATCTGTGTGATCTATATAAACTAGTGGAGTGTATAACTAGTGAGATGTGACCGAGCTTTTAGCGGTTTTCTGAGCTGAGACACAGAAGCTAATCCTCTCAGAAGGAGAAAGGAAGCTAACCCTGATCCGGCCCGAACCCTTTCCCAGTTTGTCATTACGCACTTCAAAGCATATATGAAGAAATCCCCCAAGGTATTATAAGAGCTCTGGCATAGCAGCCCTCCTCAACCCTGTCCTAGCCTAATGCCTCATAAACGCAGTTTGGAAACATGCCGGTTTACTATTTGGAAAGTCTTTGTAGCCTTGGATCTTTAGGAACCTTTTAGAGTTGCAGAGGGAGAGGTGCTTTCCCGCTGGAGGAGATCATTATGCGGCCGATGGATTCCTGTCCCCTCGTCATGAAATACATATACAGTATGCACACATGTGGCTCTTTGAGAATGTTTAGATCAGGACAGGAACAGCATTGATCTTCTTCAAAGCTCTGTTGAATGAGTGCTTATAATGAAATACAGTGCGCAAGAAAATATGTGTCCTAGATAGAGACAGGCACATCATTTAAGCCATTCAGTTCCATTCAGTGACGCCACCCGATGCCACTTGTTATACAGCTTGCTGAGCCGTCTGATGATTTGGTTTCATGAATGCATCTGTTATAGGTCTTCGCACTGACACAGCCTGCAGAACAGAACTGAAAGAAACAGCTGGTTCATACAGTCAAACGGGGCAGTGAGGGAAACGGCTGAGTTAAGTTCTAGATACAGCGTAAAAAAAAAAGAGAAATATAACTACAATCCCTGCAAAACAAAACGCCTCCGCTAATGCTTTGTAGTGCAAGAAAGTGAATATTCCGAGATATACGGCTGCTACTTCTGGGACAGCGAGCAGGAAGGTCTGCAAGCAAAATGGAAGGTCTGCAAACTATTATGTTGAATGTTTTTCGGTAATCATTTAGTCTATAAAATGTCAGAGAATAATGAAAAATGAACATTGCAGATTACTAGAGCTCAAGGTGACATCTTTACCTGTAGCCCAAAACTATCCACTAAGATAAAGATGAAGATCAACCTGACCTACTGTTTCAGCACTGGTCTGTTGTGTGTTAGCATCATATCAGCACACTTAGGAACAAGACTGCAAATATCAGGAATGTCTGAATGTGATTTCACATTTCTGTATAACATCTGTGTCAAAGATTTAGTCAAATTCTGATCTATCTATCTGTAACAATTACAGGCATCAGTCCTGTTAAAATCAATATCATGCAACTCATATGCTTATAATTCTTCCATTTAACAGCTGACTCTCCTGGTTCAGCTGTTACCTTTTTCTGCTGTAGCGTCTCCTAATAATGTCTTAACCCAACTACATCACACTCTCCCTTTGGGCTGCTCCGTTTCATCTCTCAAAATGGCAGAGAGGGCAACGGAACGGAGCGCGCATAGACTGTTTAAACAACAGGGACCATCAGAATGTGGTATGTCTATTATCAAAGATAGCGTCTGGGTGTGTGTGTGTGTGTGTGTGTGAGAGAGATAGAGCGAGAGGGGAAGAGAAAGACAAGGAGAAAATGAAAGAGATAAATTGAGTGGAGGCCGTCTGCCCCCGCTGTTCTCACTCAGCAGACTTGTGATAAGGTTTATCTCCGGTGCCTAACGAGTTCGCCCAGTAGCCCTCTCCAGCTCCCACCGAGTGGACCGGCGCGCACAGAGCTTTACACGGCCAGCAGTAGGTTGACATCCCTTAGGTGACCTGTGCGCGTTGTTCATGCTACGCTGCTTTGGAACTTTATTTTCTGTCGGAAATGGCTTCGGCCCCTTCGGCCACATCTCTTTTAATCTCGGATTTCTTTTTTTTTTTTTTTCCTTCGCCTCCTTTTCTTCATCCTTTCTAGTCACTGTAACTCAGACTGCCAAGAGAAGCTGCAAGAGCTGGAGAAAGAGATGCTGCGGAGCTTTGGCACAGAGAGGCGTGTGCGTCCCAGAGGCAGTGGTTGAGGCAAAGATGGAGACACAGCGAGGGAGAGGGGGGGGGGTCTGCTGAGCTAAGCCCCTAATCACAGTCTGCTCTGCATGAAGGACTTAAAGTCACTCCATTTAATGCTACCTACTCTTTAGTCAAAAAAAAAAAAGGAAAAGAAATACTACTGCTTACCTCTTCAGCTTTCTGATACCCAGCCCCCCCCCCCCCCCCCCCTCCCTCCCCGTTCCCATCACAAACCCATTCACAGAGGCGCACAGCGCACAGCCAAACATATACAGAGAAACATGCAGCTCGAGCACATGCGTTGCAAAACTTAAATGAGCACATACTTGCTGACACAGCAATGCAAGCATGAATGTTTCCCTTTCATCTTACTTTAGCCTGAATAACATGAGCGACCAGTGCAGGTCTTTACAGCAACGACTGATGTGAAAACACACATGCTCAGTTTGACAGCCGTCAGAAAATAACACCGCGTGAAACTGTTTCACGGCAAACCACATTGCGGGACGGACGCGGCTGCCGTGCCCTGCACCGGCGTGCTCAGGTGTTTCATTTGTTTGCGCGAGGAGAGGAGAGGAGAGGAGAGGAGAGTATGAGCAGATCCTTAAGAGACTGCAGGGTCCCACTGGCTCAAAATACATTAATTGACTTGGCGCCGCTTCCAGCCAGGTGTAACGCACTTTGGCAGAGCACTGCGGAACGCTGGCGAGATCTTTTCTGAAACCCTACCCCCACCCTGCCGTGTCGAAGCTACACTTTCCGCACTTCCAGCCGCCGTTTCACCTCACCTTCCTATCTGCCCGCTTGGCCAGCAGACTACGGGTTGGCGTGCGGGTCTTAATCTAATGGTGGAACATTGATTTATGCTTGGGTGTCCCGCAGCCATTAAGATAATTGCATGATCACTTTATAACATCCTCCCCCCCCAGTGGCCATGGTAATTTGGCTCCCCCCCCCCCCACCACCCACCTTGCTCAGTGAGACCCATAACCACATTATAGCGCAAGGAAATATGGTCGGAAATATCATCTTTCAGCCCTTGCAAATTGATTTTATACCATTCCCACTGACTTCTAAACCCCTTTTAGTCTATCTCTCACCTGTGCTGACCATTTGATCTATTGGAGGCTTCTAGGTCTTAACAGCTTGTATTGATCGAAATTCTTCAGCCAGCATCTTAGGGGATGCTCTGGTGTCACCTTGTAATTCCAACAGTCTAGGTGTTTTTGAGTGACATCATCGCTGAGACAATGTATTATTAGCTGTTAGGGCAAGACAAGTGGGCTTTGATTGCTTTCAATGGGAAATGACTGTGTTAAATGGCACTATGATCTCTTGCAACAAAATCTTTATTAAAATAAAGATCCCACCGCCGCCGCCATGGACTAATGGCTGCTTGAGAGGAGAACTTAGCGTCAGTGAAAGTCAAACTGTTTTAACGGAGTGAGCCAAAAGGAAGCACTTTACTTCTTGAGTAGAATGGCTCAGCTCGACTCAGAAAGATGCAGCGATACTAAACTTTAAACACAGCAACAACAGTAAGATGATCCATGATCCAAGTCATCTATTCCATCGTATTTTCTTACGTACTTCATTATTAATTATTAATAATAGTTTCTGCGTTTTATGGTGTGCATCCAATTCAAATAAACTGATCACAGCCAGACTGTAAAAAAGTAGAATTCCTTTCTATGGTATTATGCTAAGTGCTTTACTACGTCATCATAGTCTATTTTTACGTTAATATTTGTATATCATTTATTTTTGCTTATTTGTTTGCATTAAAATACTTTATTTTTTAAATTTCATTTCTTATTTGACTATATGACCAGAAAGGGTTGGGCAGTATGACAATACGTACAAAGGTTGCGATACCATTTACCCCGAGGTAGCTTCCCCTTTACTTACAAATCAATGTGCAGGGTTGCTTTTTGCTGAGATACATTTACATTTAGGATGTTTGCATAATGTGATAAAGTACCTTTCTTTGTCAGGTATTTCATTTGCCAAGTTATTTACAAACATTTATACCTTTTTGTTTTATATATCAGTGGTTTCTCTGCTGAATTTAAAAGAAGAATTTGTGCATCATATATATATATATATATATATATATATATATTTGTGCATCATATATATATATATATATATATATATATATATATATATATATATATATATATATATATATATATATATATATATATATATATATATATATATATAATGTATCCATATAATCCACACTGAGGTCCAGGAACAGCCTTCCAGTGTTTACTGTTATATGGACTATAGCTGAGCTGCATTGACACTACTTTTTGTTTCTTTGTTAATGTGTTCATGTGATGTGTGCAAACACGAAAAGACTATGATATGCAAATGTCCTCCTTTTAAAACACGTCTGAGAGTTCATGTGATTTAGATCTCTTGACGCTTCTGAGCACATGGTAAACCTGTTCTCATTAGGAAAGGATCTTTGCCGGCGGATTTACCTTTCTCTCCGGTGACTTAGTAGCAAAGACAGGCATGTGACAGGCCAGCAGCGGACACGAAAACGGGGACATCGTCTTCCCTTCGTCCTGTCCACATAACCAGCCCAGTGAATTCTCCTCCCCTGAAAAAGAAAACAAGAGAGATTTTTCTTTTTTTCATTTCTTCTCAGAAATGTGCTTCTAACTTGTTGCTGTAGTTTTTTTTTGTTTGACATCCTGCATCTGACCCTCACAGTGAGATATCGCCTCCTTCCAGCTATGTCTACACCACGCAAAATCACCAGTAAGACATTTTGCTACCGCAGGTATGTAATGTATGAATGGTGTTATCAGCATGTGAATGTTCTAATCAGCCAGAGGCTTATTCCCTGTTGTAGGAGGTGAGGCCGGGTACTGCCAACACAGGGCCTCAACAGAGATTAAACCTGCTCTTAATCAACAGTGAGAGTCAGTCCCAGCAGGAAAAATGCAACTGCTGGATTTGAGTTATAATAATGGATTTGCCTGGCGTATGCGCCATCACCCTGCCGCCCTCATAGCTCTGAGCCGTACAACAGGTGGGCCTCTGACAAGGCGCCGGGTAAATCAGCCAAAGTACTCCCAATATGAAATTTTGCAATCATAAATTTCAATTTACGGGAACTAAATTGTGCATGAAATGTAACAGCTTGCTAAAATGTGCTTCCCTGCGTTGTTACCATACGTTACCTTGGAACAAGCTACACTTTATATCTGTTGTCTGCCTCCGAGGCACGGTCACAGATGCATCGGACTCATTAGCAGAAGTAAAAGTGGAGTTTGTTTGATGAGAGTATTATTTGCTCACTCTCCTTGTGGTATACCAGTAAGGGGGAGCGCCTCAGGGCCAAATAGATGAGCTCGCACTGACGGCACCGAGGTTGCAAAATTAGTTTTATTTCTCTGTTTTGGCCACACTGACACAACTCTTGTTAGGCCAAACTTCACTGAAGTGACTGACATTACCTTTGTTCTGATTATGTACTCGCCTTTATCAGAACAATGAAGTGAAATAAAAAATGTGTACCTCACTCGTTTCAGAATTGCCACTGACATTCCTGAACAAACATAAATGTGACATCACTCTTGACAGTTTGCAAACAGGAATCACAGTGGAGCGAAATCCTTGTCACATTCAAAGCTTGAGTACATCTGAATGAAAGACATAACGTATTTATACAAAAGGCGAACACCAAGGACAGGAATGAGCAGCATTGGGTATATGTGGGTTGGATGTTTTCATATATCAAAGAAGAATCCATTTCTATGACTGTTTTCTCTTGGATTTTTCATTGTTCCCTTTTCAATCTTTTTTTAAATGGAGTTTCATTCATTCATTCATCTCCCTTCTACTCTAAACAATGGATACCTCAAAACATCTGTGAATCAAACAGAAACTGCATAGATACACACTACACAGGGTCAAGATATATGAAATACCATATATATATATATATATACACGTATATACTGGATATATATTTTCTGACTTCTGCACTTTGAAAATACTGACAGCAGAGAGCAAATTATGTTTGAAAAACCAGAATGAAACCATCCGCGACAGTGAGGCTGGTGTTGTTTTCACCCTGTGAGTCTGTGTGTGAGCCATCATGGCCAAATGTGGTCCTGGAGACACCTACTGTAGCGGTAACTACCACAGAAGCTGCTGTGAGTATGTTGCCAGGTGTCTGTTGTTATGGTGACAACACATGTCACTGCGGCTAGAGAGGTGTTGTCACAGCTTGCCGGGAAGAGAGCGGAAGCAGCCCTCGAGACGGATGGTCTGCTTGTCCGAAGCGGCGGGGAGTAAGGCAGAGGGACCGTTGGACCGAGCGCTGCCGCCGGGACGCCAGCCCGCTGCTCATTTTCTGCACTAACGCATGGCGGAATTAGAAAGCTAGCTAACTAGCCAGCTGTCCCCTGGTCACCTTAATGCTACACCGGTTCCAGAAAATAAGCCGAACAAAGTTGTCACTTGCTGCCGATAGCAACTTTCCTACGCTGTGATAACAGTGTGTGGAGGAAGCATTAAGTTGTTAAGTTGTGCTCATTTACTCTGGCTCTCTACGCTACGTAACGTGTCACTGCTGTTACTGCAGAACCCTCACATCAGGGAGGTACATCGATTTCTGTGGACTCAACAGCCTTTCTATGAATAAGTTTACTGTGAAGAACGGTTTAAAATCATTCAGTCGTTTATATTTGCAGTCATCTCGAGTTGTGGAGTGTTCTTTAATAATTAATATTTTGGGGAGGGTTTTGCCTGTGGGCCGACTATCCCTCAGCGGGCCCCTGCCAGGATACAGAGAGGTGTGAGGTCACTTATTAAAAGGCTTTAATTGAGGGCAGATTGCTTCAGGTGAGGACGCAGGGCCAGTGATTTCCTTTACCCCAGAGTAGTCATCAACTTTCTAAAGCTAATTATTAGATTAGCATAAATAATGTTCCTTTTGTGTACGCTGGCTTCTACTACTGAATTTGTCCGTCAGTAAAAATAAGTCCAGTTACCAATTTTAAAAAAAAAGAGGCAGATTACAGAGAGATGGAAAGAGAGAGAGAGAGACCGGGATACAGAGTTGATGTGAGGGAACACAAATTACTCTTAACCTTCAATCCCATGTGGTAATAATGATGATGAATAACGCTGAACACATGAGACGCACAGAACTAAATCGAAAACGGCACAAAACAGGTACACGCAGGCCACTCACCTCAACACACACACACACACACACACACGTCTACACTTCTTTATTTACGAAATCATTTCATCAGTTGGACCTCTGAACACAGGAAAACACAACACTCGAGTTGTTGCTCCAGCACATTCCTCTTCTATAGAGAATTACCTTTTTTTTCACTTTCACAGTAATTTGTCAAAACACAAAAGGCAGATTCTATATGTATTTGGATAGTTGTAAATTGTAAGACATAACCATAAAACTACCTTGATATTTAAAACGCTTAGTAAGAATGCAGGCTCATCTTCATCAGGCTATCTAACTATAAAGCAAGGAATCTGTCCTTCGCATATCTCCAGAACCATTCACCCGATCTACTTCACACTTCATGTGGATATGTACTGCTGGGGACCCTAGGACGTGTAGTGTCAAAGTTCAATATTACTACACTTTGAATAAACAAGAGATAGCGAAATGTGCAGCTGTGGGGGGGGGGCGGGTCCTCGGGGCTCTGCTGGGCTACAGGCCGGGAGACATTGATTGCAGTTTACTTTTGATGCTGGATGCTGAATGTACTCATGTTACGACTGAGAGGCACGCTTTCCATACAGCCAAGCAATTGGCCCACTCTCCAAACGGCTACATGGACAAATCAACCCTTTATTTATTTGTTCTTACTGTATCTAATGTTAATGTAATCTGAATTTTATTTAAATGTATTTATATGTTTTTTCACATCCTTTGTATGTGTGTGAAGGAGAACCCTGGGTAGGCGGATGGGGAGAGGAACCGACCTCCGAGGGGGAAAAGGGATCAAGAACGGGAGTGGGCTGGAGTGAGGTTTGCAATAGATAACCACAGAACACTGTGAACACTACTGCCAAGTGGGCGTGCTATTAATATTAATTATTTAAGACATTTGGGGGACAAAAAGTCACATCTACAATACTACCTGCATAAATCCATCTTTTATTTTTCAACAAATCGACTGTAGAAAATAAAGCTATCAGTGCAAACTGTATTTCATAATTCTATAATAATAATGTATATCATGTGTTTATTCTCTGTTTCCTCTGGTACAGTGTCCTGTGAAATGTACCTCACGCTACATTAACATCATGTTGGATTTACCATAAATAGGACTTACCGACGGGGGAGGGAAAAAGCCCGCAAAAAAACAATGTCAGCCTCATAATGGTAATTACAAGTAGGGGCCATGGACATGCGAGTTGCTGTGGCTCTCTATATGTACCAATTAGTGTCAACTGTGTCAACGCAGGAAGAAAACTGCAGCCAAGCCACTAATGCCTGCAGTCAGAAATAATACAAATTACAACCCATGAGTTATATTACGGCTAATACAATGAACTGGTTATTTTGCATTTTGGTGGTCAATTAGTTAAATGTAAAGGCTTGGAATATGAATATGTCCAACAAATAAAAACATGGCATTCACTGTATACAGGCCTCGTTTCATTCACAAGCACCTGTGTAAACACAAAACGACTTAGTATAATTATGGATCCGCTGTAGGAAACAGCAAAGCAAACTGAGCTACATGTTTATACGTAGATTAACATCTTAAACAGATAACAAAAAAGCTTTATGACATAAGAGCTGGAGAAAATGACAGACCCTACAAATGTCAGAAAACAATGTGATTTCAATGATTTAAAATAAAACATTTGACTTCATTTTTCATTATAGATCACTGAAGCGATCTATAGTGAAAAATCAATACTGCGTTAAAATAGTAATGAATACATTTAAAAAAAATCTGAGGCGTAAGGTAAGGATGCAGTCTGAGCCCCACATTATTTAACATTTATATCAATGAGCTGTCATGCGGATCACTTGGGCTCACTGTAGACCAGAGAACAAAATGTCTCCTATATGCAGGCAGCCTTATTCTCTCCAGTATATATAAATAACTCTGTCGCCTACATCTGGAAATATCAAAAGCATAACAAGAAGAGAGCAACAGCGGTTCAGAAAAGATCCAGGAGTCAGAAATGTAGTTGTCATTTTACTGTTTAAGGTTGGACATTGCATAAAGAAGAGCCTCACTGAAAAGGCTCGCATGCTGAGGCACATCTTCAATTACACTTGCATGGATGTAACAGTTCGAAGGGAGGTTTTTACAGGGCAACTTACCACCTGACTGGGCAGCGAGTGCACTAATTTTCTCAAGCTAAACCAATAACAAGAAAGTCCATTACAGAGCTATGCTCGTACTCTTGGAGCTGAAATTATATATCCACTCCTAACTTCTACTTCCAGTGCCTCATAAAAACCGGGACATTGCCTTTTAACCTGGATCTGCAGTTGCTGCATTGCAGCCAGATTGGTGTACTGTTTCCAAACCAGAGGTACTTGTACACCAGGGTTTACTCCTGCAGTGGAACTATTGTGGAGTAGCTCAGCTAGTTTTAAACAATAGAAACTATGATTAGTAAAAAGGAAAAAAAGGAACATATTTGTGTTTTGAAAGAAAACCAACACACAAGCACCATTACAAATTGGCTTGAGGTGATTTTTGATTTATTGTCAGAAGCTTATTTCTTTGGTAACAATCTAAAATTTGTGAAAACCTAGTAACTGGTAGTATGTCACTTTCTGTGTTTTGAAAAATAAATGGTAGAAAGTTCCACTGAGCTGCAGTTTATTCATATGTAGCTTCAGTCAAAGAGACTCTAATTAGGCTCTCATCCATTCACGATCCCTCTGTCTCCCGCTCTCAGCTGACTATGGGCATTCACTCCACGTTAAACCAATTAGATCTCGCCACAATCTCCCCGAGCCGATCACATCGTTGCTGTCAAACTTTTAAACTGTTCTCCTCTCTGCTGCGTCAGTTTGTCATTTCAGACCAATCGATGCGCCCCTCCTCCGCCCCTTCACTTCCAGTCACCATCACAACAGTGCCCAGTCCTGCTCCACATCCCATCATTCAGATCTTCGGCCAACTCTCTTCACCACCACCAGGTCCTAGACTCAATGGGGGGGGGGGGGGGGAGTAGTCCTGAACTAACTGTGGCATCTCTACGCTCTAAATATACAACGCCACGGTGGCATCCTAATGGCCGAAGACTCCAAAAGACTGTATTCTGCGCCATTGTTCACTCTAAATGAAGTCTCTGCTGATTGAACTACAGTGTTAGTCAAGGCAATCTATATGAACGACGAGATACCATGAAGGTCAGCTCTGTGCACTGTGCACTCAATCCCAGCTACTGTACGATAACTATGTGTACCTACATCATTTGAGAAGGTGAAGGGTTGGAATACTAAGACGGGATTTCTCGATTTCTTTATTCCAATCATGCTTTTGTTTCAAGTCTTTTGCTGATGAAGATTAATTTGCAGAGCATGGCGCTCTATCAACCCCAGTGACACAAAGGGCAAAGATATAGACTAATTAAATACAACAGTGCAATTGATATTTCCCATGGATCAATGAGAGTGTGGGATCTGTTAATTAAATCCGTGATAATATTTACTCATCATAAACATTTCCCATGTTTGAGCACAGCAAGATGGGGAGATAATCTTTGCTGGCTGACAGATTAATTTTAGGGCTAAGAGAAAATCCCTCCAGCACATATACTGAGTGAATGCTTTTTTTTTGTTTCGTGACGGGGAGCGTTCTGCTAAATGTTTGTATTAAAAGTGTTATCAAAGGGAATCTTTCCGGCTTCTTTATCGAGTAAACACACTTTAACAGCACAAAACAAAATGATAACAGCAATACAATATGTTCAAGCTAATGCATTTTGAATAGATGCAAAGAAATCAGCCCCCACAGCAGCCAAGCCATCTGAATCCTTGGGCTAATGAAAGCAAAGCCCTCCCGGCCTCTCCTAGAGCCCACGCAGCAGGGCAGATTTTTGCAATTTTGCCAGCTTGCTTGTCTCCTGCGCTGTACACATCGGCATGGCACAGGTTATCACACAGTGGATTAAGAAGGCGTGTCGGACTGTGTGCAAGAACCTCCAAGCTACACTCCACTCATCTATTGATCCGTGTGCAGGGGCAAAAAAAAGCGAGAGACCGGCACACTTAGCGGTGTAACCACAGGCAACGGCCCCCTGCCTGCCCTTTATTCCCTGCAGTGGGACTGATTGCTTGTCTCAATCATCCTTTCACCCCCCCCCCCCCCCCCCTTCCCCCCGACCACCCCCTCGACAGACACACACATAAACACATACGCCCACAAAAGCCTCAACAGCTCCCCTCTCTTTGCCCACATTCATTCGTCTGCTTCTGTCTCCAACGTCTCGGCAGCAATCTCTCATGATTTGACAGCCTCTTGTTCTTCTTGTGAGGGCCATCAAAGTCTGCAGCCTTAACCCTGCCTGAAAGGGCCGGGACTGCGTGGCAGGAAGCAATTAATTCTGCAATGAGAAAGCCCATTAATTAGGAAATGCTTCTGGCTATTTTGCGAAGACCCTTCAGAAACAGCAGGGCCACTCGGAGTGGCATAAAAGATGCAGTGGCACACCGGGTTATTAATGGACCCCGGGGCTTTTGGCGAAGTATCACCGTGGGGTAATTCTCACTTTCTATTTCAAGGCCTCACAACTACAACACGTGCACGCACAAAGGGACAAATGCTGTTTACCGGGAATCAGGCCTGGCTGCCATATTACATCACGTTAAGCCCCAGTTCCACCGAAAGCCGGATGTCCCCGGATGTCCCCGGATCACCTCGGATAAAAAGAGGTGAGAACCGGGGTGATCCGCGGTGAACCGGGGTGATCCGGGAAGGAAATCGTCCCGGATGACAACACATTTGACATGTTTCCCGGTTCTACTACGGTTCTACTATGATTCCGCCACGGATCACCCCTGTTCAAGCCTGGTTCATCCCGGATGGCCACGGTTTGACCACGGATGAGCACGGATTGACCACGGTTCAACTACGGATACACCACGAACACGGCCCGGATGCGTCACGGATGAAGTGTCAGGGTATAAATAGTTCTGATTTTCAGAGACAAAATCACTCTTCCGAAAATATTTGAAAGGACAACAACATGCCGAAAATTAAACCCAAGAAGAAGGCGATGACTGCTGCAAAGAAGAAAGCTGCTGCTGCAGCAGCAGAAGAAGAAAAGAAAAGAAGAGAAGAAGAATCTTCCTCAGACGACAACAACACGCCAAAAATTAAACCCATCCGGGGTGCTCCGGGGTGTCAACTAGCTCCTGTTTCATCCCGAATTAACACGGTTATGCTACGGTTCATCCCGGTCTTACCCGACCAAAGCCTGGCCACCAGGGCAGCTTCAACATCGTGGTAAAGCACAACGATCCCCAGACTTTTTTTAAAGGCCACTACCATCCACGGGTTGCAACATTGTATGGTAATGCTCAAGGTGCAAAGAGGCTCAGAGAAAACCTCATAGCATTAACAAGGCATTGTTGATGGGCAATTTGCTGATAGGACTTTAATACAGCATGCAGGAATGTCACTAAAAAGCCACTGATATTCACACATGTGGCACGGGGAAGTCTATTAGCAACAGCAGTGGGATGTCGCTGTGTTTCCTCTAAATGGAGGTAACAGGATAAACACTGGTGCGAAGATGGGTCTGGGGAAAATGAGTTTTGCAATGTCTAATCACTCACTAAATCATGCATGAGAGCATTAGCTGTTTGTGGTGTCCACCATTCAGGGACATTCCGGAGCGCAGCACCCATTTCGACCTAAACAAGACCACGGTTCGGCGCGTTTGAAATGCCGACTCGACTGTAGGTCTCCCTTGAGCGCGGGCCAGGCCTGCCTGCGCCCGCGATGACGAGGTAGCCTCGATGACAGTACGCCATCCGTGAAATTAAATCAACAACTCACTTATTGTAATTACATTTGGTTAAATGGGAAGGCAAAGTGTGGGTGTAATACAATTAACATGTAATTGTCATCCTGACCAGGTTGGTGCTGATCTATTTCCCCAAGGGAGCCAATGAAATCCATCACCCCGCCCTCATCTCCACCGTTCCTTTTTAAATGAATGACTCGATGAGTACCAGCGTGTCACAGCGCTGCTGTGTGTGTGGTCGAGAGCAATTATTCACATATTCTGGTGTGTTATTGTCACTGTATTTTTATTTATTTATTGAACTAAATTAAAACATGAGTTATCTTAATTGTAATATTGTCGAACTACACACAGAATGACAGAGCAAAGCTTACTATATCTAAGTAAATTTAAATATGTAATTCAGGTAACTAAAAACCCTGACACAGTTGAGGTATGACAGTAAAAAGTGGAAAGTTAAAATATATATACATCTGACAAGCTGCATTCAGTTCCAAACCTTTGAGAATTCATGCATATATTTTGCAAACAAAACAACTTTTCGAACCATGAATGTAACATGCCGCTCTCTTAAATTGTCCTAACCTTGACTCTAACCTTAACTAAAGCCATTTTAAAACAAAGGTTATGCAGCATAGTCACCAAATCATAAATCATAGAAACCTTGAATGACCTTACATAACAAGACCATTGTCTGTTATCCAAAAACAAAATACAAATAATACTATACTAAATATCAATATTCTATCTTTAGCTGTTATTAGTTGGAGTCAACTTTTTGCATTTACATTCACCATTATCCCTGTGTATGGGGTGACTCATCCCAATGCATGCTGGGAGAAGCGCCCCCCTGTGACCCTGTAGAGCAGGGGTGGGTCACTAATAGGCGGACTGCAGTCCGCACCCAGACACCGTTGTGTCACATTACACACGTGATGCTGCTCAGCCAATCACATAATGTGTATTCCGATAAGCGACTTGAGTGAGATAAACACGCACACGGGACAGACGGGGAGGGAGACCCAACAGTTGGAGAATTACGTGAGTCAGAGACGTTATTTCACATGGCGTTCTCCAAAAAGTGAGAAGTGGACAATGAGACCAGAACCGTTAAACAAGAATGGACAGTTTAAAACCATTGTGTCTCATATGTTCAGAAACTGTGATGATTTTTAAAAGCAGCAAAGTGAAGCCACACTACGAGACAAAGCACGAATCTAAAAAACAATGTAAGAGCCCAATATGATCAGAACACATTAATTCACTGCTCAACAATGATGTTAACAGAGAGGAATAGAGCTGGAACAAGTGGTTTAAATAACTACAGATGAAGTCCCTGCACACACATTTATCTGAATTACCTGAATTAAATAAATGTAAAGCTAGCTAAAATTCTCTCTAACTGGACCTCCATTGAATTTTAATTGAATGCCCCTGCTGTAGAGGATAAGGAGCTATAAAAAACGAACAGGTAGATGAACTTTGTACAGAAAGGTCATTTCTTTTAAAAACATTGAAAATGTTTTGTCACTCACACAGTTCAAGTAACCAAGCTGCAATCTTTGTGTTCATGACCTCTGCGCTCCCATTAGATAATCATGATGAACATTTCCATTAACCTGAGCTTGTGAGGCTACGCGAGAGAAAGGATTGACGTTGCGTGGGCTGTCGACTGCATAGGTTTATATAAGCCATGCGAGAGGAAGGTACATGTGGAAATGCCTTGGATTGAGAGCCTTGGGGGGAAAAAATACAATAATACTATCTCTCTCCACGTTGCTGTAGTTAGGACTGCAGGGATTTTAAAACTGCAGCCATATAATATAGGATATGTGATATGACTTACTATTGTGCTAATTGTGAAACTACAAAACCAGCATCACTGAAGCCAGCCCATTCCCACTCCCAGATCATCAAATACTGAATCGTGGCTACCATTAGACTGTTTTGACACATTTGACAGACAGATACGTCATTTTTTTTCTTGGTTGTTGGCTGTATGTTGTGATTAATGTCCCATGTCCTCTGGTGTGTTGTGTTTGTGTTTTGCAGCAAATTGCATCAACCAAAGAATTACGTAACTCCGTACGTTATGACACTCTTACTTTAACGCCAGTTAACTACTTCCTAAACCTTACCAAGTAGTTTTGTTGCATAAGTGAACCTAAAAACTAAGTACATTGGAAGTTATTTTACAAAGACTGTATGCATGTAACAAGCAGAAACTGTATGTTTCCCGTCAACACTTAAGTGTATTTTGAAAAAGACACTATCCATGTAACGAGCGGAAACTGACACGTCCAAAACTGATGAGTCATAGTTTGACGGCCGCTGACGAGTTGGGACTGAGAATGTGTTGCAACAGCAGAGCAACTGTCAAGGAGTAAAGGAAACATCCTGAAATTGAACCCAAGTTGCACGCTGTCAATCATTTTAACAAGAGATGTGTGATTCAATATCTTAGTGAAACATGCCTTCTGGTTGAAAGATGGTCTTTATTCTGTGTCTTGGGCTTGACATACAGAAACCATCGAAGGCTCGGTTCAGGTTGCAGGCAAATAGCATTTGTTTCTCAAATCAGGTCTTTTAGACGGACTCTCAGCACTGTTTTTGATCAGATCGGATTTGTGTGTCCAGAAATCAACAACCTATCTGCATGAGTTGTTTTGACAACGGTGTTGGCGTCAGTGACTATAGCTACACAGGTGACGCTGCTTTCCAACGGGGAAGCATTTGCCATCGAAACAATGGCACTGTCGAGTCGCAGTGTAGAACCGGACAAACTCAAACCGGAGTGAAAGAGATTTGTTTCTGTCCACAGACTGTAGTTCTCCCGCATGCTGTTCTCCATAGCGCTCCGCTAGGAGCAGCAGGGATTCGGCTCAGCACTTCCACACATTCAAATCCAATCTTTAGCCATCAGAGCGGCCGGACTGCGACGTATCTGTAGAAATCTCATTGGAATGGCATTTCAAAACACCATTAAATGTGGTTTGGATACGATGTTTTTTTATTGTCCAGACTTTCTAAAATCAATCTGGATAGAATCTGGAAGGACTAACTGTTGGATGTCTTGACGAGGGGTGGCCCAGGAAAGTCGATTCTAAACGGAAATGAGTAAATAAAAGTCAAAAAAGTTTTGACAAGGTCCAGAGTTAACGGTTCTGCTATCGGTAGTTTAGTAGTTGAGTGAAAATCTCTTTCCTGTCTTTGTTGTGCTTTATTATTACACACACCGTCACCGGCTCAGTTAGAGCGTGACACAACAAAAGTGTGGCTACATTTTACTCCAGTAGATGCTGAGAACTCTCGTTGTCATGAATGCAATAAAACCCTCACAAGTGAGGAAGGTAACACCAGCAGTTTATCACACAACATTTGGCGAACAAGCAGATTATCAATCCGCAGAAATGCACAGTTTGGCGAGCAGCCGTCCATCCTCGTCCACTGCAGGTAACGTTAGCGTTTAGGTTCATATATGAAAGCTGATCACTTAGCTAATTGTTTAGCTGCAAATGTATTTCAAAGATTTAGGATCTTCTTGTATTGCTGCTCAGGAAAGACTTTTTTGTTTACATACAAGAATATTAAAGCAATGTTGACTATTTTCTTAATTAACTGTCTTTTCGTTCTCAAAAACAACCGATAAGAGTATCGATAAGGAACCGAACCGATAAGCAGTATCGATAAGTGTATTAGTATCGATGAAATCCTACGATACCCATCCCTAGTCTTGACTGCGCCCCGTCCTTTCATTTTACAGCCACTTTATTCCTCGCATCTCAAAGATTCTTCTCCTTACACTTAGCTGCTTGTCATTCTGGTGATGGAGGAATCAAAGCTTTTCCTGTCAGAGGCCTAAAACCTTTCAACCTTTTCTTGTGTCATTTTCACCTGATCAGTCGAGTGATCTGAAACTTTCGGAAGTCAAAGAAAGGCAAAGATTTGGTGTTTCTCCTAACACACAGCAGTAGTGTCTGGGACAAGCACTCGAGGCTACACGACTGTAGGATAGCAAATCAGACAAAGAGAGATTTGTGCTGACAGTTGTACCATTATAGACTCAATCAATATGAGAGTGAAAACAACGTGCAATATTTACATTTTGATAGCATTATATCCCCTGTCTTCAGGGTGTTTTCTCCAGGTGTAAGATCAATAAATGTTTGATTGGTGTTTTCTTGCAGAGTAAATGCCAAATAATTCTGATTATTTCAGCATTTCGAGCGAAAGGAGTTAGAGCGGCATACCTTCAGTCCTCAATGTTCTCTGTAAACAGTTTTGCAGCGTGGAGCTCCTCGTCCGCACGACAGCATTTGGATAACCTGCATGATTTGGCTTTGAATGCATCACCTATTGTCCACACAGCAGCCATAGGGGAAAAGAGCTGCATGCTATAACTATGCCATTGCCATCAGTACGCCTGCTGTGTTGCTGATAAAGGTGTGAGCTCCGAGGAAAGATGTGGGAATGCTGCGCATCACTGCAGCCACAGCATCCTCTGTGCTCGGCCTGATGTTTTTGATGCCACTCTAACACAGACCATATACAGTACAGCGAGCCCTACTGGAGTCTACAGATGTAGTGTGTGCTTCATGCACACTGTGGAGGTACAGTAGACCAGCAGTCAAGGGAAGGAATCCAGTGTTGTGTGTTCTTTTTTTTTTTTTTTTCTTTTTTTTTTTTTGAGCAATGTGCAAGGATGGAGAATCTCACAATTCAGGTGAGGCGAAGTCTCAGAACAAAGTTTGCAAAGCAAAAAACACTTCAGGCTCCTTCTTGACCTTTGTCCAATTTTCCCGCTACTAAAAACAAAATATAACACTGGCCACTCATCTAAACAAGACATTTAGCTCAGTGTCCTTTAATCCACCCCCAATAACCTCCTCTGGAACCTTGAATGTTTCTGACGCTCACGGCAAAGGCCTCTGGGAACTAAGAGGCCACAACAATCAGATTGGAGCTACACTCCAGCGCAGTGTTGAGAGACGTACCGCATGCACAACAAACCCAGAATAGAGTGTGTTTGACAAGGAAGAGCGCTCAAGGCGATGTAGGAAGTAGGAAGGGATGGGGAGGAGAGGACTGGAGTGGTGAGTGGGTTGAATATGCGTGCCATCGTGGACAAATAAGCAGATTAATGTCCTCGGTATTTCGCCACCGGATGACAGCACACATTGATGAAGCCCCAGAGAGGAAGACCTCCTCTGACTACAGCGTGGTCAGACTGCATAGTGGGCGAAGGTCTGGGCAGAGCAAGGCGAGGGTTGGATGAAATAGGTTAGGAAGACAAAAAAAAAAAAGAACTGTGCTGCTCCCTGCTGGGCAGCATCTGGGCAGTCTTTTCCTGCATCAATGTTGACCACTGAGTCTCCACAATCAATGAGATATATCCAAAATTTGAAGAGGGAGACTCAACATTAGAAATGATTGGTGGTACAGAATTTAAAAGGAGTTTTAACGCTAGTAGCCAAAATAAATCCTGAATAAACATTTATTCATTTATAAATGTAACATTGTTTCAAAAGTTTGCCTCTTTCCACAGCACATAAACTTCACTGATTATATTATATAATTCCAGTTGTGCACTTAGCCAATGGTGAGTGAACCAAACACTGATGACGCGTCTGAGCCTCTGACTTAAAACATTGTTATTACATTTCATTGCATTACATCATCCTGTTTAAATAGAAATGGCATCGTAATCCTTTCTGTGTGTGTGTGGGGTGTGTTTTACCCGTCTTGTGAGGACATAAATCTGTTTACACAGTCCCAGTGTGGGGACTCGCTTTCCTTTTGGGGACGAAATGCACGTCCCCATAACGTAAATCATTACGTTTGAATCATGAAAACACCAGTGTGTGTGTGTGTGTGTGTGTGTGTGTGTTCTTACGTTGTGCGATCTTGGCCAAGTGCAGACGGTTGACCCAGGAGATCTTGCTAAGGGGGCTGGGAGTGTTGAGGACCACCATGAAACTGACAGGACGCCCTGACCTGCACAGAAACACACAGATGTACTGATATTGAACGTTTTGTCACAAAATATTCACCAAATAACACTGAACATAAAGATTATTGCCGGTTAAGTCTCTGTTTTTCATTTTTATTTCATAATTGTATCAGGTCAGACAGTCTCTATTGTTGAGGCCCAGGAGGGACCCTGGTATTTATTGGTATTTGACACCAATACAGAGGGGCTGCATGTTACTGTGAAATCCTGTATTGTGTAATGACAGTGAAGCAAATTAAATACATCGTCAATAAACATTTTGCAAATACGTTCAATATCAAGATTTTTGCAAGTTACTTGACACAATAACCATCATTTCCTCATTTTGTTAGTAGAAAGTGTTCTGAGCTGCATAACGTTTCCTTAAAAAAGCATTTGCTAAAATGTATTTCTTGCTGTAATATTTGTCTCTATTTTTAGCAGACTGGGCAGGTCATGGGGAGTACTACTAAAAGTGAGAGGGGTGCCCAAAGTTAACTCAAGAGATTCATGTGAGTCAGCTTCGTCGGGGCTGAAGACTACAAGTATGAAAATAAAAAGAAGCGGTATAGCATGGAGCTGAATTAACAACGCTGCTCGTCTCTGCTTGAGGCGAGCGGCTACATTAGCTGCTGCTAGCATAACACATCCAAATCGCCGACCGGTGGTCAGGTTGCATTGTGGGTAATGTAGGAACTTTTTCTAGGAATCTTTTTTTTTTAACTGTCCATCTTGAGTCCAACAATATTATAGGAGTGCAATGCTAAATTGGCGGGGTACCCTTTTAATGTAATTATAACAGTCATAGGCAGATACTGTTAAGGACGTCCTTGAAATACAGTTATTACACTAATTAAACTGGATCCATTTTCAGTCCAAGCTGTTTCTTCCAATTATTTGTTTATGCTAAAATATCTGCTTACAGTTCATCCATTTGGAAAAATGTTCGAGAAAATGTCAATAAAGCACAGTGCATACCCTGTAAACCAATATAAATGTGCAGGCTCTTTAAAAAGAGGTTTGCACAGATATTTAGGCCTCCATCAACAAAACAGCAGAGGGGAATTCAACAGGTGGAGCTCTGAATGCAGAAGACAGCCCTGAATTAAACTAAAATCAATGCCTGTGCATTCTCATGAACTCTCTAACTGGTATGCCAGAAAGGAAAGATTAAACTATTTAGCATTTTAACAAAAAAAAGTTTTAATATTTTATTAATCTAGTATTATCTTCTGTTTTTCATTTCAAATTTCAGTTATGGTTCAAAAGAAGAAGAGAAATCCCAACTTCCCAGACAAATAGTGACACATTCCAGTCCCAAAGTATCTTTAAAGTGGCAACGTCAAAGATTTTCATATAAATAAATGATTGCCTCACTTATCAAAAGTATTCTGGGACCTGTAGTATTAAACCGTATTTTTTAATACCACGTGTAAATAAAGCTTCGCCAGATCAACCAGGACTCAAATCTTAAAGACACTATAATAATGCTGAAATGAGGATAACACAACTTTCCAATCCCCTCTTGATTCCTCCTGAACAGCAGGATATAATTGACAATGGTGTTTTACTCCATAACAGAGCAGGAAGGTGTCGGATTTTGATATACTTCACCATGGGTGAAAGTGCATGTTTGGCATATACTGTAGGTGTGCTATATAACGACAGAAAGTGGAAAATTATAGTCAGAGAAACAGGGCACCAACAAGGAAAAGAAATGTTTCATTTCATGGGACTTTAAGTCTTTTATTTTCTGTCAGAAGACCTGCTTGCCTGCTTGTAGTTTCACAGAGGTTTAGTCCAGTAAGCGTCGAGGTAGTGACGACCACACTGGTCACTTCTAGGTGGGATCCGACGCTTAAAATGCCACTAATGTGTGGGCTCAGAGCTAGAATCAGGCACGACTAGTACAGGCTGTGGTTAGTGAAAGCTGGGGATGTGTGTGTGTGTGTGTGTGTGTGTGTGTGTGTGTGTGTGTGTGTATGGATGTGAGAGAAAACCATGGCAACCAAAAGAAAACAGAAAAGTGGTCACTGTTCGACAGGTGAGCTTGAGACAGAAATGCAGAGAGCGAGAGAGAGAGCAGTGATGAGTGAGTGTACTTGTCAGGTGATATAATGGCAGATATACTTTAAAACATCATTAAAACACGTATTTTTAAATATCAATGCTGGTTCGATTAAGCAGATGTTTGCTTATGTTTATGTTTGTGCTGGCGTCAAGTGGAATCTGTATATGAACGAACTGTACTTGAGCATGTTTACATCAATTGAGAACATCACAAGTCCATCTGAAGTGAACATCCTTTACATGGCGTGGAACAGTTTTTCTTGGCCTTTCTTGAAAATCTCAAAAACTCTTTCACCCGGTTCAACAAAGGAGAAAAGGGTATGACCAAACATACAAATTGACAGAGGAGAAAAGGATTATGCTGCAGTAGTGGAGTGAAACGTGTCTATGAACCTTTTTCGTCTTGAAACTGGGTCGGCGGTGGAAACCACGGTAAAAGCCATGAATGCAAGTCGACTGCACCTGCCATTGTCGGCAAAAGAGCAAGCTACAAACTTTTCAGAGGCACCTTTCAAGCCTGCAGGGGTCGAGCGTTTGATGTTGAAAACATAGACTTTTGGTGGAACAGTCCTTTAACCTCAAAATACACCAAATTCTGGGAAACTAAAAAACTAAATGATTGCTGCTCATGAATTAATGACTGCTTTCAAGAGTTTAATAAATGAAAACAGAATCATTAACTAAAGGTAAAGAGACAGATGTTCTGTCTAATGCACAACTGACTAATTTATGCAAATATATTTGCTATGAACGTTGAAAAATATTCTGTCTTCCTCTACAATGTAATGCATGTGAACATAGCTTGCTCAAGGCCTGGTAACATGTCAGATCACACATCTGTATAGTGGAATTTGCATTTTGACTCAGTCCCTGTATGGTAATTTAGGTGATTTTGACAAGTGGTAAATATGTTGCCAGTGTCAACATTTCCTTAAAGGGGGGTGAGCAACTGCAGATTTATTTGTGGTTCAAATGCAGAATTCAAGAACAGACTATTTGCCAATGTCACATCTAAAAAAAAAATCAGACTTGTTTCTCACAGTAATGCAAAACTACTTATATTGAACTGATCCAGAAAATGGACGTGTTCCGGAACTGAGAATTTTCAATTTGAGGTGATACATTTTAAACAGGTTATTATTCAAGATATAGTTTGGTTTCTGTCAATTGGTTTCTTACATAAAATGTGTTTTATTAAAAGGTGATCTGGCCAGAATTTGAGTTCAAACCATGAGTGCTGCCTCTTGTGTTGCCACTTGTTCCTTGAGAGGCAATAGTGAGTCACAGTAGCGTCCAGTCTGCCCTCAGTCTAGAGAAGAAAGAAGCAGAGCTGCCAAAGAGGATGTCAATAATACAGCCATGGTCCGTGTGGCTTTTGATTGTTTGTTTATTGGATTGAATCCAAAGTGGAAGGAACAAGAAAATTGCACTCCAAAAATGTAACCCTCATCTCGTCCTCCCCACCACCGGGAGACTGTTTTGCCAGGAGCAGAGCATGTGGCAGCTCCGGGAAACATAGCTACGCCCAGTTAGCAGTTCATTTAAATTCAGCCAGTGCAAACCCCAGCAAAGGGGGTCTGATCCCAGGACACCGACCCGACGACCCGCCAGAGAAGCAAACTTTGTATTGCTGCCATTACACGGGGTTAGACCCAGCGCTCCACCAGCCAGCTGTGACTCCAGGCGCTGAGGTTTGTGCTGGCTGAATACAAGTTGCTGCAGCCGCTGACCGGGAGTCTCCCGGAGCTGCTGAGCTGTGGGGAGGACAAGTGTGATGGAGGTGTGGATCGGACCGTACGACCCCGGAGTTGTCGGTATTTTCATCTTAGAACTCGAACCTTTTAATAGTGTGTTTTTTATGAAGGCAAATCACTGTCAAAATCCGAGAGTGCAAATGAGATCCATGCGCGCGCAAAAATCGAAAAACCGCGGGCGTATTTTACTTTGACGAGCGCTTTTACATCACTCCGCGAGCAAAATTCACTCTTGCGCGAGCGAAAGTCGCTCACGAAAGCTTAAACCTGCTCGCTCGCAAAACTTTAACCTGCTCGCTCGCGAAACTTTAACCTGCTCGCTCTCGAGTTGTTTTTCTTTTTGACAGTAAGTGGGCGGACCCAGTCTCCATTGTATCTCGACATCTAATTGGTTACAATCCTCGTTTTTGGATAAACCGGATATCACTCTGACACAGATGCTAGGGGGAGATTTTCAGATTGCACTACAGGTCAGGGGCAAATAATGTACATTTTACTGCACGGGTACTTTTACTTTCTGCACTTAAAGTACATTTTGCTGATAATAACATACTTGACTAATGTTTTGAATGCAGGTATTTTACTCGTAGTGGATTGTTTCATCAGTATGGTATTAGTATGTTTACTGCAGTGAAGGATCTGAATAATTTTTCATCCACTAACTACTTATCAGTGACTTAAGTTTGGAAACTCACTTGGCAAACAGTTAATATACAAACAGTGGTCCCTAATCTTGGCTCCAGATCTTTGAGCGGGTCCAAATTGTTGCTCATATTATATACAACTACATTATATCTCTTCTGTAAACACAACAGTATGATTAAATATGATCAATGTTGTTGATGTTTTAATCAATTAAGATCAAAGAGTTTCTTTGAGCTGTTTAACACAAAAGGTTTGACTATCAAACACACATTGTCTGTAATAGAATAATGGAGTGAATTTAAACCAATCTGAGCAACTTGACTTGAACACATTTTGAATTATTGTATTTAACAACGCTATTAACATAATTTGTATTTCATCAGCCTCTACAGTCTGAAAAGTTTACAAAACCTGTCAGACAAATGTATAACATTCTGAGATGTAGTGGAGTACAGTAGTGTTTAGTGGCGGATTGAAAACCACCTCTAACAGACCTAGTCTGTGTCAGAGTGATATCCGGTCTATCCAAAGATGAGGATTGTAACCAATTAGATGTAGAGATACAATGGAGACTGGGTCCGCCCACTTACTGTCAAAAAAGAAAAACAACTCGAGCGCGAGCAGGAAAAAGACTCGCGAGCGAGCAGGTTAAAGTTAAAGCAGGTTAAACTTTCGCTCCCGTGAGACGGAATTTTGCTCGCGGAGTGACGTAAAAGGGCTCGTCAAAGTAAAATACGCCCGCGGCTTTTCGATTTTCGCACGCGCATGGATCTCATTTGCGCTCTCGGATTTTGACAGTGATTTGCCTTCATAGTTTTTTCAGATCATTAAAGTTGATCGTGACATTTTTGATCGCCTATAAAATGCCTTATACAGCGTTAGGGTGTACTTAGCTTCACTGTCTCATTTGACCTCCGGTTGCAAAAAGGCGACTGCCAAAAACCAAGACGGGCCGAGCCGCACAGCACTATTCCAGCCTAAGAGCAACAGGCCGGGGAAAGGCCATGGATGTATCAAGAGAAAGGCAGTGGGAGCAAGGGATCAGGCGAACGTTACATTTAGTTTTTTAACATTTCTTTCAACATTAAATATTAACATTTTACAAAATCGCTGACTGCACCTTTAAGACACACATGTAGAGACAGAACTGGCTGTTCACTTAAGGACTGTGCGTTAGGTTATTAAACAGTATTAAGCCAGCGCAAAGATGATTATTCTTTTCATATGTCTCAACATAGACCAATGCGAGTCAGGATCAGATTTTAAGCTGCTGATTTTTGTCACAAAGTTTTGTGTCATCTCCTGGTTGACGCTGGTCTTTTTTCATCTGATCCTTCGAGCTGCTGTGTTATTATTTGAGGCAGGGAAGAAGGGGAAAAGCTATACAAGCTATCCAAAGAAAGACATACTGCTGAATATATCCATCGGCCACCGGTGAAAACCGTCCGGTCGTCAGCTGATCGCCCATGAGCGGTCACCATAAGATATATATCAGATTTTTGCAGGTCAAATGTATACACACGTGGCATCGGCATGATGGTTTTTACGTTGCACACACACACAGCTGCACAGACAGTAACGTCACGGTCACAAACACACAACTTGCACGTCACACAGTACAGCCACACACGTCACGTTGTTGGTGTGGATGTTCTTCAGCGTGAGTGAAGAAGACGTGAAGCTTGTAAAGGGAGAAATACTGCGATTCATTTTCAGCCGGATTCATCCGTCCAGTAACCTGGAGCACTTTTACTTTGAGTTTTGTTTGAGTGACGGTGCAGAGAAGGTTATGTAACTTGCCCTTTCGGAGAAAATGGAAGTTATTTCATAATCATAGTTTTATTATGAACATAAAATTGAACTTCAATTTCCCATGGAAGAGAATGTACAGAACATTGAGTGCTGTCAATTATAGTTGTTAGTAAGATAGAAAAACAGGAAAAGGAAGGTCTGACTGTTAGAAATGTTGTCTCAGGAAATTGCCATTCGGTGCATCTCTAATAAAAACATGTTCTGAAACACAATGGGTATGATTTTGTGAGACCAAGAATTTAATTCATAGCCGCAGTGACAAACCAGCTCCCGTCAAGTTTCTCTTTTTAAGGTCACTCAACCTGAACACCACCTATAGCGTTCCAAAAATGGAAATGACCAATGAATAACCATTGGTATGCCTTATGAGTGATTTAAGGGAGTTCATCAGTCCAGACCGTGTGGGCCCCGCAATGCAAAGTCTCACCCAGAGGAAAGTTTCAAGAGGATTTTTCTTTTTGTAAGCTGGAGTGAGAGCCATGACTTAAAACCAACAAATGACAGCTAATAAACACAGGATGGACTTTATGCAGAGGTTGTGTTCCATACAAACTCATCTCCCAACTGTAAAACTCACACCTTAACACTTAGATCCCTTAAGCAACTATTTAGTGAAATGAATGTCAGCCTGTTAGACCACCAGCCATGCCTTCTGTGTTTAAATATTTCTCTCTCCTGTCAACTAAAATAAAGTAACTTCTTTATGCTGAGCCGGCCAAAGTCAGACTGGCAGCCTCGGCCCTGAGTTAGCAATGACTCAGCTGGTATGAGTCCATTGACAGGGCCACTCTGTTGTCTGGATTGATCAGGCTTTAATGGAAATACAAGTACAAGTGTCTGGCCAAGGATGAGGCGTCGTCTTTTTTAAGCACTAAGCAGCTTTCCAAAATAACAGCATGTCTCCTGTGCAACTATTCCACAGTGACTCTGAGGCGATGAAAGCAAGAGGAAGGAGAGTGCAAGAGAGCGCGTGAGAAGAAGGTGTGGGGGGGGGGCGCTGCGGTGTGGGCACACATAAGGAAGACAATTTCACATTCAGGCATCATTAGAAGGTAATTGAGGGGAGAACAGTGCGTAGCCTGAAATTCTGCTCCTGTCATACCCGCTGCTGTCCGCTTCGAATTCATGTTCATTTCATAAAGGGTAGAAGAAAAACGGTATAGAGACACACACACACTCACACACACATGCGGAGAGAAACAGAGATGGAGGGAATGCAGTCGGGAACAGAATGAAGTAAGTAAGATCTCAAACTTCCTTGACATGTTGAAAAAGTGGAGCTTTCACAAAGAGGTGTAATTCATACCATTCGCTGCTTAAATATAGCAGGGGTAATTTGCCAAAGACAGAAGGGGAGACGGGGTGTGACGAGAATACAACTCCTCACTGGGTTGGATTCCTTAGGCAGCGCTTCATGCCCACACAAACCTCACACATGCTAAACTGAGCGCGCGCTCTCCGATCCCTCCCTCCTGCCCGCTGATTGACAGCCGCAGTGCAGGTGCGGTGCACTGCCAGAATAGAGAACTAGGCTCGGGCGTGCTGGCAGAGGGGAGAGCTGAGGAGGGTCGAAAAAGAAAAGAGGGAGGGGAGAGGGCATAACGGGAGGGGGGCGAGGGAGCGACGTGAGGAGCCAGCCCAGCTGATTTATGGGAGCAGGTCAGTGCCGGAGCGCACGTGTGACACTAATGCACAAGGACGGGACAGATGCAGGAGTGAGTGCTGAGTGGCAGCCTGTCATGCACCCATCCTTCAGTTCTCCTCCACCCTCCAGGGAAACAAACAGTCGGAGAGAAGGCGCGCGCTCTGCAAATAGTGAGATGAGCCAAAGGAAGCGGCTCAGCGTGCAGAGTTCGTTGATCTAATTCTCAACGGACTTGACAATCGGCCACGGACAAATAGTACAAAAGAGATGTGGGCTTAAAGTGAGGTCAGACTCTATGTGGCCTATAGAGGTGACAGGGTTGTGTGCAAAATCGTAAGGTGGATACAAACAGTACAAAGGCAGTACAAAATGAAGCTGAGTCTGTGCAGTCAGTACATTGGCTATTTGTGACGTGTGAATAAAGTGAGGTAAAAATGGACGCCGACTCAGAACCCGAGTTTAGACTGCAATGCCATGAGGAGTTGTCCTGTTACACACACACACACAAACATTTCAACACACTATTCCTGTTTATGATGCAAGATAATGAATGCGTATTTAATCTGCTTTGACTTTTTGTACCGTTGATTACAAGTTAATACCTGGCTGTCACTTTTTTTAACATACACGTCTCTGCTGAACCATAGAATTAAACCAAAACCTGTATAAATATGTGCTAAACAATGTTGTTAAGTTGAAGTCCGTTGTCAGCGTTTGGTGGAGAGTTTATTCTGAAGTTAGCGACCGCAGGGTGGTGACCTGGTGTTGATGTGGGAAAGAAAAGTTACTACAGCAACTCACATTAATTCATTTCTAATACTTTTTTCAATTGAGCAGATAGCCGAGTAGGCTAAATGTTACTGCCAAACATCTACTTGAGGTGTGGATATGCAGTATATAGGGGTATTTACTGCTTCAGCATTACTGCATTTGGACAGCTTCGTGTGGCATCAAATGACGGCATTACGACAGCATGAAAATTCATGTTTGTGCTTGGAGCCTATTTTCTCCACTCCGAATATACAGTTTCCTTGAGTGGTTTGTCTGCTGAGAGGAAGGCGCACATTTGTCGCGCTCATCTGTTCAACATTCATATGAGCCTTGAGAAATGCTTGTTTGGTCTTTCTGCTCACACAGGTTTTATGTAGGAGGACTTTACTTGCCTGACCTGCCTGACCCTTTTAGAAGAAGGAGTGTGCTTCCCCTTTATAATGTCTTTGTGGGTAATTGTCCTTCTGTAATGTATGCCAGTTCCAAAGAAGTAAATGTTATTTGTTTCCCTACTTCACTACCAATATTCATGTTTTGCTTAAAGTCATGGATAAATTGTGTGGAGAGGAACCAAAGTGATAAATCTCATTACATTTGTTTTGTTTTCCGTTTGAAATATAGATTAGAAAGTACAAGGATATCTGTACCACACAAAAAGACATACATCATTGGAAGCCATCCATGTGAAAGATCAAATAAAATAACGAGCTCAGGAGCACGTTTCCCACTTTCTTTCCCACAGTTGACCAGAGAAAATGTAGCGTAGGTGTCGTTCAGCTCCAGCCCCACTGCACCTAGCAACTGGCTAAAAGTAGAAGTAGTAGTGGTAGTTATTCTTGGTCACTACCAGGTGCGAATATGTCTGCATGTGTGAATGTGAAGCAAGCAGTGCCTGGACAAATAAGGCTGAAAACAGTGGAGTGCAGGTTGGGGTGGGTTGCTGAGGTGCACTTACCATTACACACTAAAAATCAAGAGAATGTACAGAACATGTAGAGTGCTGTCAATTATAGTTGTTAGTAAGATAGAAAAACAGGAAAAGGAAGGTCTGACTTTTAGAAATGTTGTCTCAGGAAATTGCCATTCGGTGCATCTCTAATAAAAACATGTTCTGAAACACAATGGGTATGATTTTGTGAGACCAAGAGTTTAATTCATAGCCGCAGTGACAAACCAGCTCCCGTCAAGTTTCTCTTTTTAAGGTCACTCAACCTGAACACCACCTATAGCGTTCCAAAAATGGAAATGACCAATGAATAACCATTGGTATGTCTTATGAGTGATTTAAGGGAGTTCATCAGTCCAGACCGAAATGGGCCCCGCAATGCAAAGTCTCACCCAGAGGAAAGTTTCAAGAGGATTTTTCTTTTTGTAAGCTGGAGTGAGAGCCATGACTTAAAACCAACAAATGACGGCTAATAAACACAGGATGGACTTTATGCAGAGGTTGTGTTCCATACAAACTCATCTCCCAACTGTAAAACTCACACCTTAACACTTAGATCCCTTAAGCAACTATTTAGTGAAATAAGGCTGAAAACAGTGGAGTGCAGGTTGGGGTGGGTTGCTGAGGTGCAGTGCTATTCACTTACCATTACACACTAAAAATCAAGGATGTGACGGATGTTATAGGAACACTGCCGTCATTGTAAAGTATACTTTGACGTCTTATTTAGAGTTCGATAAGAAGAGACTTTTCAACTCTGTGAGATCAGTCTGGGACACAAGTGTGTGGTCAATGTGCTGAATTGTGGCCAGATTGTTACAGAGATAATCAGCGGTCGTGTCTATGTACTCTAGATATTAAATGTTCATCTGCAATTTCCTGTAGTGGTCCCAGTAATATTTGTCCTTAAAGTGTCTTGAAGTAGCGGAACACATAAGTGAAATAATTGCCCTGCTGTCGTGGGGACTTTATTTTGCCTCTCTGGCCAAAGTTGATGCTCACTTTGGGGCTAACCCTCCTTCACAGCGGTTGGGAAGCAAAACACGGCAACTTTCTCTTCACAATATTTAGAGCATTAATATAGCAGCAAACAACTATGTATTGTGTAAAGATATAGTGGAGCAATGTCTATCACTATCCCTCTGTGCTTTCCCTCAAAGGAGTTACGTTACTCCTATAAAATATGCATCAAACTGTGTCAAGACCCTACAAGTATAGGACTGAAACATCCTGTTAAAAACACATGTAGAGGACAATAGGAAATTATACTGGGGAAAAAAAAGATCAGTGAAAATTTAAATATTTTAGAGCTCCCCTTAAATGTATCAAATGAGGTTTTGTGGGTCGAGCTCTGTGGGTAGAGTAACGACAGCGTATGATTTGAGGAAGTGAATAAGATGGTTGATGGCTGAGGCAAAGACCTTTTTATTCATTCTGAAATAATTCATCTTGTAACTTAATCACTCACCCACTTATTGACTCAGTGACAGACTTCTTTGTTTATAGGGCTGGCACCCGCTTTGCTACAGTTCAGCAAAATGGAGTATCCCGAGTCAGAGGAACACTGAACAGACATGTTGCTGTTGATTTTCTTTTTTTTTCATTTTTCAGAGCTGTGAACAACTCAAATAAAATTCCACCCCCCCCCCCCCCCCCCCCCCCCCATTGTATTGAGGTGGAAGCAAAATACAGAGCAGTTGACATCTCAATCTCTGGACAAATAAAACCAAAATCTGGAATGCTCTCTATCTCTTTTTTTATTTTTGGTAAACCAACCCAGTAAGTGGGATTCTGCCATTCGCCTATCAACAACACACCTCTCTTCACGCAGTACACATGGAACAATCAGAGAAACCCCCTCTGATGTCCAGACACTGAAATATGTTCATATGGACTCATCTTTAGCATATCTGTTTGGGTAAGACTCTCAGCCAGATGGAGTCCAAATCCGTCATGCCATGACTGAGAATGTAAGGTCTGCCATTGGCCTTGAAGGTAGCCTGCACAGTCTCCATAAAGGGGCCCATGAAAAAAAAAAAAAGCGGCTGCAGGCTTACAATACTGCTCCGATGTGTCTGTGCCTGTGGTCGCTCCAGCAGACGCAGTAAAAAGAGGATGTTAATGAACTGCTGTCACACGTAGGCTGGTGCCTTTGAGGCAGCAGTCAGGATTCTCTCCACGTACTCTGTTTGCAGTGTGGAGGCTGTGATGTGCTGCCTGACTGCAGAGAGTCGCTTGCAGCCAGACATGAGGAGACCAACTCGGTACAGGGGGTCCCTGCTGCGGTCCCACTCTCTCACCAGCAGAGCAGAGGCTCGGCTCTGTGCGCAAACGTGTGCGTGTAGGTGTGTGTGTGTGTGTGTGCTTCTTTGTCTGAGATGCACGCTGGCTAGTTCGCAGGTGCATCTGCCAGCAGGAGGGACATGTGAATAAATATAACATACATACACAGGCTCTAGAAGCACTCTTGTGCCCTGTAGATTGTTTCTCCGATTAGTAACAAAACGGATAAGGATAACGAGGGAAAACCAACGTATGTGTTTGTGTGGGTGTGTTTGTAAGAGAGACAGAGCCGGTCTGCCCGCTGATCTCCCCTGCAATCTGCCACTGCTGCACCCTGGGTAGTGTCAGGATGGCTTGGGCACCCGCTGTACCACCTGTCACCCTCAGCCCCTGCGGCTCACTGCCGGTCCAGCCACCCGACTCCAAGGCCCAGCCTCAATTAGATTGCTATCGCACAACCAAGATTGGTTCTTTTTCCCAACAGAAGATGTCTCTCTTTCAGATGACATTGTTAGCTTTTACCTCTCCACAAAAAAAAAACTCTGTGGCCATCTCCGGGTCCAGCACAGGTCTTGCTCTACATTATTTAAGATTTAAATGCAAATCTGCGGCTTGGACATATGTAGGGGTGGGAAATCTCCTTGTCGGTGCAGTTGCTGATGTCATTATCTCATGGACTCAGCAAATAGGGTACCCCTTGAAGGGGAATTCGGGGTCTCTCTTGTAAACTTGACATCTGGCTTCACCAAACATCTGAGTAGGCAGATTGGCCCTTCAGACCTGGTGTGACAGCCGACAAGGAAGCTGGGAGATGTGGGAGAAGTGATCTGCACAGCTCCGCTGCTCAAGCTGTCACTTTGGCTTGGCTTGGCACAGTTTGATTCTCCTGGCTCTGAAGCATTAGGCCCACTCTTCTGACTGCCGCTGCCCTGCCGGCACCAAGCCAATTCTTTCGTGGGGGAGGTCGATCATCACTTTCACTCTTTCTTTCTTTCTTCCTCTCCTTCTCCTGCTTAGTCTCTCTCAGCAGGGCTCTGGCTCCTCTATCGCAATCTTTCCTTTTTAGTCCTCCCCTGCCTCTTTCTTATCCTTTCCCCACCAGAAGCTACGAAATGGGATCCATTATAATCTGCCATTATTTGCTATTCCCAGTTCCTGTGCAGTTTTTCAGGCTAAGGACCCCCAAACTGATAGAGAGATGGAGCAGGGACCCCCGACTATATATATAGTATAAAATTGTGTTTTATATTCAACTGGGCCTAGTGCCATGTATAAACATACCTCTTTATTGTGCATTCAATACTAAGCTATTCAAACAATACACAGGTTCCAGTGTTTCTCCTACCATTATATTAGGAGGGCACCCCGACCCCCCAACGGCACCCCCCGCCCCTCCTTGAAGATCAAGTTTTGTTTTCTATATAGCGCCAGATCACAACAGAAGTAGTTTAAGGTTACCTTATATAGAACAGGTCTACACCTTGTTCTTTTATTAAACAAACTAAATAGCCTTATGTTATTTATCTTATTTACACGACGGCATGTCATTTCTGTCTCTACATGGTCCGTTTACAATTCTCCTCTGCTCTCTGTATCGCGCACGGCGGAGTTCCGCCCCGATGCGCACACACACACACACGTGCGCACACACAGGTGAGCACACTCCCACCAACACTCGCTCTCCTACGAGTGTTGGTGGGGGTCTAGGGGTCTTTTCTTCTCTAAGTAGGCATTCAGTCATTCAGTAGTCACTCCACCCACCAGGAGCCACATTGGCATGTTATCGCAACCACTTTACCCTTTTAACCCTAGGCCTTTTTTGGCTGCTGCTCGAAAATACTATACCCATACTCAAAGGGGGCCTTACTCTCTAACTACAAGGTCCATTTGAATAATTTCAATTCATTAATAACACTCAAGTGGGTGAGCTTTGATGAGAGGTGTACATATTGTGTATATGTTACTGGTTAATACCAAATGAAGATGGAACACAGCTCAAATGGAAAACAAATTTCAGGTTCGCCTGATTGATATTGATTGATTTATTTGAAATAATGCAGATTGAAGCCTAAAATACTCAACAATCATAGCACAACATGTTTGAAGTCTCCAAAAAACAGATTTTACTTCAATTGAGTGAAGCAGGCCCACGTTATAAGGATTCAGTACGGAGAAATCATGCAAGATCAAGCGAGGTCAAGCCAAAATTCTCATTTTGGAACCAGCTGTTGCAGCTGTTCTATTTTAATTTGATATACTATATAACTATATATTTCACTTGTTTATCACTAATATTGTTCAATGACATCATCATACAGCAGTTTGGCATCATTTTGAGCCATTTTGAGCTCTCTGACGCTCTCATAATTCTCCTTCATGGAATTTTCTCGTCTCTGTGTGTTTGTGTATGTGGCTCTTCCTAAGGCCTGTGATTGGCGGACTTTCGTCATGTGACCACTTTTTCGAACCGGGAGAATGAAATGAATGCACCAGGAAGTTCCTTGAGATGACTCACTGACTTTCTAGCCACTAAAAAGCCAAAGGCGCGCCGAGCCCCCCCCGAGAGTAAAATCATTGGCTCAACAGTAAAAGGCGGACCATCTCGTCATACATGCATTGTAAAAGTCCGCCATTTCGTCACAAACACACTGAAACACATTCTCACACACACACACACAGACGAGAGGACATGCCCGGACACGTTTGAAATGGATTACCGGCAGTTTCCAGCGTTTTTCTTCAAGAAAATCATCTCAAGGTACGAAGCGTTTACATTTTGCGGAGCTGTTGTTGAGCCGTTGTTCGTCGGTTTTCTTGCTATAAGTTTTTAATGGTTTCAAGGAGAGGAATATGAAAGATACGAGTGGATTCGCTGTAGAGTCCTCGTGCTTTCTGATATACGGGTCGGCCATGATCGCAGTTAGTTTTGTCTTGGTATCTGAAAACGAAGTACGTAGCTCGCTGTTTCCTGGCGAAAAAATACGTAAAAATGTAGTAGTACTTCTGGTATATTTAATTACTTCGTGTATAACTGTTTTTTGACTGAGTAAAATGATTCTATGTTTTTTTCGGCCAGAATCTCATCGTTATATAGGTATATGATATGTCATAAAATATAATTTTATTCGTTTAGCAAACGCGATTTGTACTACATGTGCGTACTACATGTGCGTTATATATGGGGCACTCGAGTGCCCCATATATAACGCACATGTAGATCCTTACTAGGACAAGGAAACTTGCAGTGGATTGGATATATGGATATAGGCTCAGCTGAACAAAACTATTTGGACTCATGAGGTAAAACATTGCCAGTGTACATAAAAACTAAACTGTAGGAGTTATTAACTTACAGTTTACTTTTCCTTATTAACTCTTATAGAAATCTTATCTTAAAAACAAAGTGTTAAACGTCTGGATACCACTCAACCAGGAGCTGAATTACAGCTTTTACTGCTTTGCCAAGTGCAGAACATTTGGCTTTTCAGCACAGCCACTGTAAACATAAAATAATATGGCTCTTTGTTGAGCAATTCAGAAAAGTTCTGCACTAGGGTCCAATATTAGGTAAAGGCTATAGTCTTATGTCCACAGCGCTGAGTCAGCGCTAAAGAAAGGTCTGGCTCCACATATTATCATTCTGTAAAAGGGGGAAGAAAATGCTCTGCCTTGTTTGTATTTCTTTAAACCAATCCCTATTGTATGGGTGTTGCTAAGCCCAGGATGCGGCGAAGGTGCCTAGGTATGTTAAAAATGAACCATCTAACCGACAAATATGAATTTTGAATGATTAATTTAATAAGTTAAACTAAAAATGTAAAAGAGCAGAGCAAAACCAAGAGAAGAGCGGCTTGTTACTTAATAGCTGGTTCAGCTTAAAGGTCAGGCAACCTTAAGTGAGCCTCGGCCATCGTTGTTGCTAGCTTTATGCTAACCCCATTCACTTTAGTCAGCAGGCTAGCAAGACAGAGGAACTCGTCTTGGGTCTAGGGGTGGAAGACTGACATATAAAATGTACACACACTGCACCGCTACGTTCACAGCTGTTAACGTTACTGCTAACTTCATACTCATCTACACTCACACGCTCTCTCTCTCTCGACCGCACACTCGCTAACCGGACTTGCAATACTGAAATTATGCCGGACAGACACACAGCTGACAACCTGGCAGCTAATGAATTGATGCGTTCGAAGCTCACTGTGACAGTTGCCTGTTCTGTGCATACACGTTAAGATCAGAAGCAGAATCAGCTTTATTGGCCATCTATGCATACAAATAAACAAAAAAAAAGTGATTTTTGGGTTATCGTTGCAGCTAGGCGGCTTGTGAGCACTTCAACCACAGCACCCAGAATGCAAGGCACTAATCCTGTCAGTTAACGGTCAATGATTGGTTTACAAGGGTTGACTAGCAGTCAGAAAAAAAATTTATCAAAATTGGCACCCCGAACGCTGCCCTTATGTAGTGCAGAATGATGCGTGGGATAAGCAGCGGCTTATACCTACCGTTTCAATCCTGTGAGTCAGACTAGGTAAAAGCTGTAGGAAAAATTGCCTCAATTAAATCCTGCAAAAGGAACATTTTGTTGAGGCTACTCATTATTCTGTATAGTACAGAGGGAAATTAATTATTTGAGTAAGGTAATTACCCAGATTTGCAAAAGTTCAGAGTGTCTTGTTGGCCAAGAGATCTTAGTATACACACCTCACCACCATGTCCTATTGTTTACCCATCTCTCTCTTTCCTCCTCCATTTTGATCCACTTTCAGATCAAAATCCTTGTTTGTATGTACATTAAAATGTCACTGGCTGTTATCTTTTGGTGGTGAACATGACGGCCTGCTTCTGCCTATGTCCGTCTGGTTATTTTATCATGAAAACCTTTTCGTGGAATCACAAATGTTGCTGTACTTCCATCTTCAGGATGGTGCCTCGGGTGTTGCTGACATTGCCTGATTTGTTCCCGTTGCTGTTGTGGTCATTTATGTTCTCGCACCCAAACATACGCCGTACATCTTACTTAGAGCACATAGTATGTATGTGAGACACTACTCACTTGTCTGGCCTGCCGGGCACCTGCAGGCGTAAGCGACATTTGTTAGCACTCTGGATCTGTTCTTCTTTGATGCGGATGAGCCTCTGCAGAGCCAGACACCAGTCCTGGGCAACAGTGGTGTTAAGGTTCTTTGATTGGAAAAAAACAAACACACACACACACAATTAAAACTTGTTTCTTGGCTGTAGCGTACAGGAAGGCATCTCGCCAATAAGTGTACAAAGCACACTGTGCAGTACTTACATATTTATATTCTTACAGGCAAACAACCACACATCCACTCATATACAAATTGCAGTACATTAATTGATGCTACATGGTCGTGGCTTTTTTTATCCCCTCAAAAGGTAATGTTGAATCAACCTCAACATACGCATCCGTTTTACAGTCAAATCTAGTCCTTCAAGTCAAACAGAATCAAATCACTGTTCTGAAGCCAATGAGCTGTGCAGAAGTGTTTTGTCTGTTTGTTCGGTGGACAGTAAGATAACTGGGTGGAAAGTGAAAAATCTGTCATTTAGTGCCGGGCGAATATCGCTCCTCCTGAGGACAATGTGCTCATTATGCAGGGAGGCTAAGGTGCCATCATTACCCTGAGAGGCTCTTTGGTGATTGCTGGAGTATACCTCCCTGGCTGTGGTAGAGAATGGTACAGTTCATGTGTTAGTGGCAGACTACTGGGAAGTGTCCTGATTGGAACGCCACAGGAGGGACGCTGCTGGTTCCTTTTGCAACATAGCAAATCTAACATTTCTATCTGGAATATCAGGGAGAAAATCTCCTTCTCAACATTGTGGCACTGTTGATGAAGAGATAGATGGGAGACTTCATGCTTTTAGAAATCGACGATTCAAGAAGAACATGAGGCTGCTCTGTGATCACATTTTAAACATCAAGAATCCTTTTTACAATTGATTTAAAAGAGATAGCAGAAAGAGATTTCCCCAAATGGTTATTCCTTGTACCATCCAGACTTGATGTCTTAGTGTGCACTGAATCCAGCCATTCAAATTAGCTGTGCATACTTCAATTTTGTCTTTGCTGCCTCTGTGACTCTTTGGTCTGTCATCAGGACTTAGGAGCTCTTGTTAAGTAGTCTGCTGCATACAGAAAACATTCCATCTTTCATATACACATATTTTCAGTCAATATCTCCAGAAAACTAGCTTTTGAATAATTCGTGACACTGAAAGCAATGTTTGTATAAGGGAATATCACATTTGAAGGTCAATCTGTCAGCTCTTAAAGAAAGCCTTGAGAGAGCAGGGCTGTGTTTTTGTGCTGTGTAAATGTAACGAACTGTGACTTCAGTGGCGTGGCCTGCAGAGTCCGTTGGATTGAGTCAAACCATGCCTGAGATCTTTCCTTTCGGCTGACTTTGGTGCATTATAGGCTATATGTTGTATGATACACATTTCCCCTGTGAGAAGGTCCAGGCACAGTAAAGGTGTAACATGAAGTGACATGTAGGTACCTGGTACATCCCCTGCAGAGTGCCCACGAGGAGGGTGACCTCCTCCACGACGGAAAGGTCATGCTGCAGTTCCTGCAGCTCCTGGTAGAGCCGTGGAGGGCCGAGGAACGCTTTGCCTGAGAAGTGGGCAAACAAGCAAAGCCTCAGAGTTTGTAATATCACTATCGCATTGCATATTTGTTATGCAGAAGAAAAAGAAGTACACTCAAGGTGATTGAAAAAAATGTTTTTTGTTTGACAGTCCAAAACCCAAGGACATTCAATACACAGGGGTACAAATCTGATAATTCTCATATTTGAGAAGCTGGAACCAGTGAATGTTTGACAAATGACTTGATTAACAAACTGTTGACAATCAATTTGAATAACTAATCATTTAAACAATTTCAATAATGTATGCACTAAACAGATATGGTATATTGACCAACTATGTTCAAGATTGAAGTCTCCTAAACACTAAGAGGACACAATCACATTGCCGCTGAGAACTCGTGGGAGTGCAGAATGAAAAGTTGCCTTTGCTGAAACTCCAGTGGCACTAATAAAAGAGGTTCGATGTGCAGATGGATCAATCTTTATTATTTGTTGAACTACAGAGAATGCATTTATGAGTAAAAAAAAAAAATCAGATGGAGAAACTGTTATTCGGAGCTATGATGCCCTTTTGCTGGCCAAAAGCAATGCAGGTGTCTCATTAGACGCAAAATTCAGCATCGATTTGAGGCCGGCTGCCTTCAAACTCTCTCTCTCTCTCTCTCTCTCTCTCTCTCTCTCTCTCTCTCTCTCTCTCTCTCTCTCTCTCTCTCTCTCTCTCTCTCTCTCTCTCTCTCTCTCTCTCTCTCTCCTGCTGCTGCTGCGAATCGATAGCTGTGTCTCCTCCTGTCTGCCATCCTCCGTCCTGGCTCCCCCGGCCCACATCTCCCCAGCAGCAGAACTGCCTAATTAAATTCTGCAGGTAGATTTTGCTCCTGAGCTGTCCTGCACTGTCACCGCTGCCACGTAATAAAGTAGCAGAAAGAGCTGAGCCGGTAGGCGGGCTTAGCGAGGCATGCTCCTCCGAGGGGACCCGCTGTCTTTTATCTGTCCGCGTGCATAAATGGAGTGAGAGTAAAACCATAAGAGGAAAAGGGGGTGAGAAAAGGAGAGTGGTGGGCTTGCATTGTTCATTTAAAGAGCTCTATTGCAGCTTTTGGGGTTTAATGGGATCTTCGTCATGGGCCGCCAGTGACATCTGTCAACTGTGCAAAGAAATCAATAGGTGAGACATCTGAATACAAAAGGGTGTGCTGCGAGCCTCGAGAACAATGTCTTCCTGTCCTCTGCAAAGGGATTGCCTGGACCCCTGAACAGGTTCGTCGACTCCTCTGGGGCCGCTGTTGGCTACGGCGCGAGAGGTGAATGTGCTGAGTTGTAATCCAGCGTAATCCCGTTGGTGAGGCAGGATATGGTTTTCACACTCAGACATGGCTATTCACATCGGCCGCCAGGCACGTAGCCCACTGGTGTGCAAGGCCGGAGCCCAAAGGTTGCTCTGGAATAAGTCAGCATCTAGCACTCAGCTGCTGTGCCAATGACGCTAGCCAGTGGATTTAAAGACAATGCGGCTTTCCACGACGGCATCAAAACCCTTGTCTGATCCGCAGCCAAAGCCCCACTGCTACACTTCTGACAAAATAAAATAAAAAATGAACTGCACTCCAGACAGCAGGTCAAAAGCGAAGCAGCAATAAGGGAGGTGTAATGGGGACAGAATGAAGGTAAGGCAGCGTGAGAGTAAACAACTGACACTAAAAAAGAGCATGAACATCGGAGGACAAGAAGAGACATGGAAGGAGACGGTCCGACGGAGATATAGGCAGAGACGAAGGGGGAAGAGTCAGAGAGACGGGCCTGCATTTCCCTAAAGGACAGCTTTCTTAAATAAAAAAGGGCACCGGGGCCTGCAGAAGATGAAAAATGACTCCATTTTGATTCATGCTGAGGGAGCGCAGGATTTAGAGTAGACACCCCACTGAATGACATCACAGGGGATGAAACTATAAATAGATGGGACAGGCTGTCTGAAGGAAAATTTGGGGAACGGTCCCATGGAGGTTCAGGGAGGTTTCTGTGTAGACATGATTACGGTGACTGCAGCGTGTCGAAAAAGTGAAGCAAAAAAAAATAATAAGAATCCAGCTCCTTTCTTTGGGGCATAACATTTGCAGAGTTGGACGCAAGTAAAAGGAAGAGAGACAGCTGCATTGAGAGGGAACCTTAAATGATCCCCAAAACCTTTGCTGCAAAGTTGTGAGTACACACACCACCTGTGCGAAAAGCGAATCATTAATCCGTAGAGAATCGGAACCGGCTCTCAAAGCTGCTTGCTGAGAATGACACGAGTAGCTCTGAGGAAGGCACCATTAATATTTAAGACAGGGAACTGCAACTTTAAAAAGCCTGTACCATTACATCCTGATAAGGCTTTGTATCTCCCTTTCTCCCATGGCACATTTATCAGGGATCTCTTCAAGCTGTGTATACACCAGAGTTTACTGAGGGCTGGTGGGAGAACTAGTGTTTCAACCACCGATTCCTATCTATTGCTACTGGCTCTCTAATTGGGCCTGGAAATGGAGGGAATAATCTCTGCAGATTGATGACTCCACTTTTGGTGTGTTTGTGGTCTATCAGAGAGTGAAATGAGACTGTGGGGATGCTGAGGCAGGGGGCTCTCCACCACCCTCATCTCTCTCCAAGATAAAACACCCTAGGCAGATTGGAACGAGTGACCGTCATCACTGTCCTCCTCACAAACACATCCTCAATCAGAGTGACAAGCAGCGCGGATGCGTCTCCAGCCCTCCGCGGGACACTTGAGAACAGAAACAGATTAGCCTTGCTGAGTCAGAGTAAGGGGCTGAGACTAAAAGTCAGTCCAAGTGATGAGATTAACTCAAGGGTGACACACGAGGGAGAGGGACGAGATAGGACCGGTTCACATTTTCTTTAGTTATTTACCTGAGGTGCAGGCTCGCTTGGCCCCGCTCTGTTGGAAGAGGGTGTCTTTGCTTTGAGGGCCCTCCTGGCCCACCTCAACTACTTGCACCTGCTGTAAGGGGGCGCTCCACTTCATGGTGTACTTGGGGCCGACAGGGACCAGGCTGCTGATATCCGGAGGCCCCCTGGTGGAGATGAGACCAAAAAATACAAAAATGAGGACACAGTTTTTGAGGTAAAACAACCTGAGAGAAATTCCCCTCCCTCCCCTCTCCGCATCCTGCTAACAGCGCTACACCCAGCGCTCCGTAGCAGGAGACATGTCATGAAGAAGACTCGGGAGTGGGAATTAGAATCCGTATGATCACCCATGTTCCCTGCCAAAATTGTACCCCTGGCTGTGAGGAGGAGTTCATTGCTATTCATGTATTCCTGTAATCACGCAGACAATCAACATTGTGATCGGTTTGTCAAGATCCTGGAGGGCAGACAAAGTCAACTTCGGGACACTCGAGTTGAATGAGACGTGGAGCGATAATTACTTTGAAGGCTGAACAAGAGGGCTTTAAGCAACATCTTTGACAGGGGCTTTGCGAAATATACAAAATCCCTTTTCCTGTTTACTTCAAGAGAGAGGGAGAGAGGGAGGGAAAGAGAGAGATGTGATCAATGTTGCTGTCACAGAAGATAAATTGGAATGAAACCAAAAAATGTTTTATGTCAGTAATCTAGGACTCCTGTAGCTGTAGTTAGGCATTCTACCATTTGTTTAAAGCTGATAAAGCTCCTGCAACTCCAGATAGGGCTCCAAACCCCTTGCAGCTATTTCTCTTTGCAATGCAGTTTGCCAAAATATCCTTGCAAAACCTAGGGCATCACATTAGAGCGCCGTGCCACCTAATAGCTATTTCTCCTAACGGTGCAGTATAGCAGACTAACTTCATGTTAGAACTAAGCATTGCGAACACATCAGCAAAGTATTTTTGAATGCAACGGCATCTAGCTCTACGACATGCTCTACGAGAGGGACTTACTTGACATTTATGTTGGCACAGATGAGCACATCATCAAAGAGGAAGACCTTTCTCTCCTTCGACTTCAGGACTTGTCCCCTCTCGCCGTACACCGTCTCAATAAGCGTCTCACAAAGGACCAGTGACCCCTGCTCCGAGTTCAGTTGCTAAAAGGGACACAGCAATCAGATCAGAGGCGGTGGAGACAGCATCACAAAGGGCCAGTCCTCCAGAGTTCGACGCCCGGAGGACGCAGAAGTCAGCCTTGGAGGAAGAGATGTCTCATCAGGGATTAGCGACACATTCATGCCGCTGAAGGTCATTTAATGTGCAAACGACACACACACACACACACACACACACACACAAGGCACAAACGCATCCCTAGCGTGTTCATTCATCCAATTTAGTGACAGAGAGAATGTCGCTATCTCTGCCCGGCACACACGTGACGAGAGGCACCTAAAGACAAACTTTAACGGCGTAACAGGAGCGGCTTTTCTAAATAAACACATCCCTTCAGATCATTCTGTCCTTTGTGCTATCAACCATACCGTTACCAGTGGTGGTGAGTCAAACTGGCTTAGCTCATGAGCACTGGGACACACAATCCTTTCCACCACAACAAGGCAACAACACATGGATACAAACGCATAAACAGTTTGCTGCATGCACACCTTCACACACACACACACACACACACACACACACACATGCACCCACATGCACAGACACAGTAAATAAATTCCATAACAGATGCAATTTATGCTACAGCATACGCAGCTTTCCTGTCATCCATATGTTGCACGGCAAAAGGAAATTGCAACAAAAAGCTTCTTTCTTTTTTTTTTTCTTTGCTCCGGCTTCTTTTATGACTGCCTGAGTCAATATTTGTATGCATACTGCGCCAATCTAAGCCAGGCTCATCACAATTTATACTGCAGGCAGCAGGTTATGTCCAAATATGGCCCTCACATCCCGATACTTTGGTGTTTGTGTTTGCTCAATAGGCACACATTTTAGCGAGTAATGAATCTCTCTCTGCTGTGTCCGTTCTACAACCTGCAGTGCAGTAACGCATGTGACCACGTTTCACAGAAGAGGATGTCCTGTCTGCAGGCAATCTGTAGCTGCTCTTGGCCGTGGCTCAGATAGAACACAGAATGAGTCATTAGTCCGTGCAGGACTGCCGTTTGATGGCCACAAAACTGTACAACTCCCTCAAGAGTTGGGCCGCTATAAGAATACACCCTTAAAGTCTTCAAGCATCAATAGGCACAGAGGGCATTGCATGGTGCAATGCGTGTGTGTGTGCGTGGGAGTGTGTGCGAAACCCATTTCCACTCATATTGTTATCTCTCCTATTCCGGCGACTTAGATACTTTGAGACAAAGAATGAATATTTCATTGGATGGTTATGGGGGCAATAGAGGAGACTGTTTCCTATTGGAATTCTGCAGAGTCACCGCGGCAAATGGAATTCTGTGTGGAGTGGAAGAGATTGGGCGAATCAGCTCATCTCAGAGTCCTGGAAAGCAAGGGCTGATAGAAAGAAATAAGGAGAGCGGAGGGGGGGGGGAGAATAAGAGAGAGAGAGAGGGGGGAAGATGCAGTCACACTAGAGAAAGAGAAGAAGAGTGTACAAGTGGAGTGAGAAAGTAGGCAAGGGAGTGCAAGAGGGGAATAGAGGGGAGGTAAAGTGGAGAGAGAGGAAGAGCGACAGGGTGAAAGAGATAGCTCTCTTACAGTTTCCAATTAAATGTCTCATTTACCCCCTAATTCTTCTTATTCAAAGCAGCATTTGTTCAGATTTGCAGCAGCAGGACTGTAATTTCAGTGTGGTAATGTAGAGGCAACGCCTCTGCCATTGCATTTGGTACTGTTTGGGAATGATAATGGGCATCATTTCTAGGAGATAATTCCCCGAAATAAAAATGCCTCCCTAGATTAATGTGTGGGAAAGTGATACAAGCGATGGCCATATACTAGTTTAATTTATAGGTGTTTGGCTCACAGCGATAACAACGCAGAGGAGTTAAAGGGCACAGGGGGCTGGCTCACAGTTGATTTGATTGGGGCATGTGTGTGTGTGTGTGTGTGTGTGTGTGTGCGTGTACGCGTGCATTTGGGAGTGCATGTGCATCCAGTCACCTTACTGAGCAGGCGATCACTGACGCTGCGGGCAAGCTGTTGAGTCTCTGCAATCTGGTCGGCTACTCGTTTCTGTTCATTCAGCTTCTCAGCCAGCATCTCCAGCTCTGTCAGGGCGAGCTGCAGGGGCAGGCGGTCCACGTGGCCCTTCGGTGTGTTCTTTAGCATGTCCTAGAAAAGGTCATCAGCAAAGTTTAAAGTGAAGACGCTGAAAGTTAAAAAAGAATTCGGTAACACTTTATAATAACTACACTTTAACAAAGTGGGGACATTTTTGAAGGTTCTGACATTTCTTTCCGACGTCAAGCACTCACTTTGATTTCAGGTGTGTGACTGGCACATACACCAGCGTATTTGACTGTGTACACCACACTGACCTTGCAGTGGTTATGTAGACTTTGTGAAGCTCATTGTATTCCAATTTCAACCCTTTTGTAAGCAGAGTTGGATAAAGCAAACTCGACTAAGTGCAGGCTTTGTGGCTTGCATGTCTATATTTGTCCTGCATCTATGACCCAGTGAAAGCTTGGTATTGTCTTGATATGCATCTCAGATGTACCGCGATGCCCTGAGCTCTAGCTCCCTGTAATGTTTGATTTAATACATACCCTTCCTATTTGGAGTACTGACTTTATAATGGAAGAAAATGCCTGATTCACATTCATAACTTATCTTTTGAATTCATGGATAATCAATGCCTACTGAGGGATGAAATGAGCTTCTGCAGATCCAGCAAGTCAAGCTCAAATCCAAATCTTTGCTCAGAATGGAAAGTGGAAGAGTCAGGGAGGATATAAAGGCAGCATTATGAAAAACTGATGTGGCTAGCTACTTTTCTAGCTCTAGCTAACTTTAGTGTAAAAGTATATGAGGTACAACTTGTGCATCTTTATTAGTGTATGTGCAGCTGAATCTTTAATTTGACTCGTTTCTCATATCGGAAGTGTTTAGCTAGTGAAACTTAAGGGATTCACTTAATTAAAACAAATGAAATAGCCATTCACAAACAACATTTTGTACCTGCAGGAGCAATATGAACTGAGGGAATCGCTGAATGGGCTTAACCATCAGGCCGTACAGAGTGATCCGGTCAACACTAGACGCCTGCTTCTTCTGGAAACAGAAACAGGGAAAATAAAAAGTTTACAGAACATGCAGTTGGAATAACATTCTTGCACAGAAAGGCCATTAAGAGGAAACTATGCTATGCCTACTTTAAGAGGAGCTTGTCAGAATCCTCACTAAGCCTTGTGTAGGCGTGTGAGTGGGTGAATAAGGTATGTAAAACAGGGTCTCTTAGTCATATGAGAGCATTTAAGAGGAGATTTTTTGAGGGTTGTATGTCTAATGTATTACTGTGGGCGTAGGTCAGAAGAAAATTGTTTCGGCGCAGTGTCAAGTCTGTGCCACGATGACACCATCAGTATAAAAAGGCAAATCACTGGGCACATTTAAGAGCGGGTATAGTAGTAGAGGTCGGATAAGATCAACTGTGAGACAGAAATAAAAAAGAGAAAATTGTTGCTGAAATTTAAGAGATCTCACATCATCTGCTATACAGTGCAGTCGCTAACATAATCTGTTTTCATTTAGCTTAAAGTATACGTATTGTTCCTTTGGGTTAGAAAACTATTATTGCACTTTTAAGATGATACACGTAGATTAGAACAGGATATCTGTTTAACTTATACTTCATATTACAAAATTGATTTGATTGATATTGATACTCTGATATGAGACAAGTTACTGCTTGAGATTTTGGTAACTGTTATATCATGATCCAGACTAAATGTGTGTTTTCCAGGCGGCAACCTTTGACTTAAACTTGTATTCTCTTTACTGGCCAGCAGGGGGCTGCAGAAAGTCTGATCGTTATAGAAGTCAATGAGAAAATGACTTAACTTCTCACTTGATTTATTACCTCAGTAAATATTGTAAACATGAGTTTATGGTCTCAATCTCTAGTTTCAAGTCTTCTTCAATACAGCATGATGTTCATTTAGTAAATTATGGTCCAATTCGGAGTAAAATAGACCATAAAGCATGGTATGCATGAGTATGCTTTAGGGCATGGCTACCTTGTGGTTGACAGGTTGCCAGTGTTTTCAGTTTGTGAAAGATAATTGCAACTTTTTGGTTGCCTAAAAATGTCTTATTCAGCTTACACTTGTACTCAGCTCTCATGTCATTTCTGGGTGCAAAAATCCAAGATGGCACCGGCCAAAAACCAAGATGGCGACGACAAAAATGCAGAATTAGAGGCCTCAAAACGTCAGTCCACAAACAAATGGGTGACGTCAGAGTGACTTCGTCCACTTCTTATATACAGTCTATGGTGCTTTTTTAGCACTTCATGTTGCAGTCTATTCAATTCAAACATCTGAGTGTATCCAATGCTTCCAGTTTATTAAAATGAATGATGAATACCTCAACTTTTTTGGTCACGATGACATTGACATCAACATATCTTCAGTCACTGTCACATACTGGATATGATCTAATTATATTAATCAATAAACTTCACATCATTGATCAAGACGGAGTATTTGGTCAAAAATCTCCACCATTTTAGAAAGGTGATTTCTTCTTACTACAGAGGGCATTAACTCGTCCTTGTTGGCTAGGATATGGATATACAGTACGCAAATCAATCATGTACTGTACACTCTCCGCGAAGATTACAGATTGTAACTCTAGTATTTAAACACAGGTAGAGCCCTTTGACAGGCTCTAAAGGCTCAGCATCTTGTGGAGTTCACTCATACTGTCATGCGCTTAACCACACAATCAATTGTTCTAGCCCTATATAGAGTACTGAGTAATGTGGCCGAACTAGTCACCCATGAAGTCAGCAATTTGTAGAGTGGCAGGATGCAAAGATTAGAGGGCTCCACCTGTGGGGAGCCACATGGAACAGCTTGACTGAATTTACACAGAACTCAACACACAAAGACACATTCTCACCGGTCAATATACTTACAAATTGCCTATAAGCGGCGTAATAAAATCAATTTTAAGTTATTTTCATGCCCTCCTGAGGGAGATGGGTAAAAGAAAGGTTGCCAGTGTATTCTGCATCAATCAGAAAGACAGCAAGACACCTTTTACACAATCACTAGAAGGAGACACAAGCGGTCAGCAGCTACACAACTATCACATCACAGCGGAGGGTAGGAAGGCAGTGATATCAAAGATGCAATTTCTATCTGCACAATCCAATGTTCAGTAACTGGACAGACACATAATAACCAAGCAAAATCCTTACACCACACTTGAACAGGTCAAGATGTAAAAAGAGATGGGCTCTTTCCGGTGTCATGCGCTGTAGATAGTTGAGTGGTGCCGGTTAGAGAGGCAGTTGTGGGTGAGGGGGGTTTTAGGGAGAAACTCTCCATCTCTCTTTTGGAGGGCAGTCATGTTCAGTCAAACCTGTCCAGCACAGACGGTGTATGAATCCATAACACCGCCTGAGATCATATCAATGCAGCAGTAGTTCAGCTAACTGTACTCTTAGGACATGACCTGGAATTTCTCAGTGGATGTCTTGTCAGTAATAATCACCGATAGGAAAAAAAAAAAAAAACTGCCAAACCTGCCTTTGGAGCCTGGACCAACGGCGGGAATTCTGACTGATATATTTCACCATTGTCTTTTTGAGATAACGGTGATGGACTTATGCTTCACTACCAAGTAGAAGAAGTGGCCAGGAGAAGCAGGGAGTGCAGCCGTTGCCTCACATATCAGGAACTACAAGCTGTCAATGTGTCTCCATGAAGGGAGCAAGGAAAAGCGGATGCAGCCAGCCAGAAGGCACCCAACAGCTCGGGGTTAGTTGGGGGAGGTGGAACTGACAACCACCAGGTGAGGTGGGGTCCTGTTGTATTATCTAGGCTCTGTGTGTAGATATGTCTAAGCCAAATTGATCAGAGTGGACGAGCTATCAGCTCTGATCTGGTGGTTTGTTATAATCATCGCAGGAGAACGACTGAGAGAGTGATCTGGGAAGTGCAGGGGAAATTACTGCTACTGTTTTTACTTGCAGCTGCTTGCTAACTGGTGGCGGATCATGCTGCTGCCAATGTTGGTGTTCTCTCTCTCTGTTTGGGTCTGTTCAGGCTGATGCTTTTTTGGATCGGGCATTACTATTCTCGGGTCAATTTGGACCTGGGCTGACTGTTCTCTTGTGTCCTTCGTGCACTTCAGGTTTCCCACAGATCCATTTCAGGTTGAGTCCAATATTTTGGACACATGACTACCTCTGCTGTGAATCTCTTCTCTCCCACATCTCCTCCTCTAATATCCTCTGGAGAGTGAGCTGGAGGTTCTGAGGCAAGTAACCTGCAGTCCAAACAACCACCGGCCTCCTGCACGCTGACAGTGGCCTCCTCACAATGAGGATCAGCTGCACCTCTGCAGGTGGAGCGGCACCAAAAAGCACGAGGCAGAGAGCCGGTATCCCTTAATGTCATGCTTTTCTTTCAGCTACTAAAGGAAAGGGAACTTTAGTAGCATTGGAAAAGATTACAGCTGACTGATTGAGCAGGCACTGCAAATTTGAGTGTGCTGCTCTGCAGAGTAGCGTGGTCAAGCTTTATCCCATTAGTGGGCAAAACCTGTGCAAAATAGTGCAGGTTGTGACAAAACCGATTGGATTTGTTAGTGACTATTCATACTATATTTACGGACGCTTGTAACCAACTCTTACTGTACGAATTCCAATCCAGTAGACATACATCTAGTTGTGATACATGAATCAGAAACATTCTACTTTGGTCTGTAAAATGTATTTCTGGCAAAGTCACCTACCATACGGAGTAGAATTACATTCGTTGCCAGGCAACCATATCAGCATTTACCAGTATGCTGGAACAGTTGGAACTGTCCCTTATGCAAATTTTGAGTTAAAACCCTTGACACCTACTTTTGATGTCAAGAGAAAGGGGAAATGGGCCGCACTGGATATGTCATTGAACCTGTCAGGTGGACATTTCCCTCTATAGCTGATGGGAACTAGATTAAGCCCATTACACCGCCAGCAGGTTCAGTAATAAATCCTGCCAATCAAGCACCAGACGCCTCCACGCCGGCTCTCACCACGGACCTGGATAATGCTACGCTACACTAAACGGCTTCTAATACCACTAACTTCTAATAACCTAATATTCTTTTTTCAGTGTACAAAAGAAAATGAATGTTGCTTGGACAATAGCGAACATTTATCCAGAGAATGAAAATGTATTTGCTAACTTCTTCTGTCAAAACAACTGATTTACACTGAACTCACCTTCTCTGCAAAGCTCTCTGCAGCTCTCATATTACTTTTCTGCACACTGTATTCAAACAATGAATTTAATGATCCCTATCCATGTAAATCTGCCTCACGTGCTTATGGTCATGTGCATGCAGTCAGTGCCTCCACAATATTTTAAAAACAGCATAATGAAGTCTGCCATTGATTCAGTGGGTTTCTTTCCGTCTGTGTCTAGCCTATTTATTATTTGGTTCGTCTTCACATTGCCGGTGAGAGCTGCAACAGTCGTTGGGAGGGACAGAGGAGCCTTTCAACAGAAAGGAGAGGACACATGTTATCTGGAGGAACATGCAGGGCTGTCAGCTGTGGGATCTGGTTCTGTAAATCAGCATTACAGCTCAATGATCCAGATCATACTCATGCATGAATGCTGAGCGCACAGGGAATTGTTAAACTCAGCACATTTTAATAATTCCTTGGCACTCTTCCTGCACCCTGGCATTATTTTTCCTCGCTCGCGATCCCTAATTAATATCTGAAACGTTGGGTAAACAGTACAACAGATCTTGTCTGGTAGTGTAAAGTTGTTGAATCTCCAATTTCCATTTCACATTAACCACCAAATTAACAAAGTGTTGCAGTGTCCTAGTATTTGTTGTGAATCCGCCTGTATGGCATTCATTCATTTGCAGATATCTGCACTATAATAAAAAAGCTTTTCAAGATATAGTAAAAAAAATGAAACATCCTAAAAATACATATATTGTCATATTCTGAGACTAATCATGTTATTATAACATTGATACAGGTCATTACCAGGACAAATCTTGGACTCTTCCAGGGTTTCACTAGCACAGTGGGTTATAGAACGCTTCAATCTAATTACCAACGTCAGAGAAAACTACATGGTAGACAACACAATTTCGCAAAATCCATTTGACACTGTACCATCCAATGTAAATATATGTAATCTAATTTGTGTATGAAACACACTGAATTATTTGTCTCTTTTGGAGACCTGAGCAAGTTATGTATTATTTAATTAAGCCTTTAGCTTTGGGGCTTTGCTAGCTTCAGCATATGATGAACACTACAACAAACAACACAACACAGCAGCAAACTAAGGAGACAAAACACAGTTGGTTTACTTTGATTTTAAAATCGAGAAGAAGACAACAATACACATTAAGAAAACTTGTGCTCACAGCTGAAGCTCACCTTTAGGAATTCCAGAAAAGCAGGTTTGGACATGCACGCCTTCTTAATCAAAGCCATGGCATTGGTGAAGTTGTTAACGTAATCACTGTAAACATCCAGCACCATGGATTTGGAAAACTGCAAAAACAGAAACAAGCATTTTTTTTTATCTGAATTAGTAACAACAGCCCTACAATAAGAAGGTCTGCTGCTGTGCCATGTTTGACTATTTTGTCTTTACACCGCCATCCACAAACGCAGCCGTGTAATTTCCTCTGACATCTTGAATTTTGCGGGGCGACCCGAGGGTAATTTCAATGTAAAGCGAGGAAAGAAAATGGACATTTAAGTGTAGTGCTTAAAACAAAAATTGGTTTGTTTACT